>OY856188.1:121808056-121907601 GCA_963693315.1 Diogma glabrata
GGATTTCGTTTCAAATTAAAAAAAAACGTGAATTTTTCGTATTTTTTCAACTTTTTTCGACTGTAACTTCCAGAATCCTTAATGGATTTTTACAAAATATAGCTCAAAATGTATGTTAGCATATTTTCTATGCATTTGTTTCATTAATATATTTAATTTGTTCGTTTTGTAAAATATGAGACCCAAAAACCGAAACAACATTTTTGATCACCAAAAAAAATGGTTTTTCGTGAATATCTCAAACACAAGAGCTAACCTAAAAAAATGAGTATGATATTCGTGTTATGAGTTCTGATTATTTTTCATTCATATATTTAAAAAGAAAAATTAAAAATTATATGCTAGCATATCTCATTACCACTTTTTGAAATCATTGCTTCTACGTCAAAAAAAAATCTATTGTTTTAAGTTTGGGAAATTTGGGAAATTTGGGAAATTCGGGAAATTTGGGAAATTGTTTCTTTAATTTCTAATCAATAGAAAATAAAAAAATTAGTGGAGGAATTGTAATAAAATAGGGTGTCAAGGGTGTCAAGGGGTTCAAGAGTGTCAAGGGTGTCAATGGTGTTAAGGGTGTCAAGGGTGTCAAGGGTGTCAATGGTGTTAAGGGTGTCAAGGGTGTCAACGGTGTCAAGGTGTCAACGGTGTCAAGGTGTCAAGGGTGTCAATGGTGTCAAGGGTGTCAACGGTGTCAAGGTTGTCAAGGGTGTCAAGGTTGTCAAGGGTGTCAAGGGTGTCAAGGTTGTCAAGGGTGTCAAAGTTGTCAAGGGTGTCAAAGGGTGTCTAAGGGTGTCTAAGAGTGTCAAGGGGGTCAAGGGTGTCAAGGTGTCAAGGGTGTCAACCATTAAAATATTGTCGTACTAATGATCGTACTTTTCGTGAGAAATGCTAGCATGTAGCAAATGCCACCCCACCCCATGCCACCCCACAAAATGTCTACGCAAAAACTTTATTTATAAGCGTAGCGAAGCACGCCGGGCCCTCCTAGTATCTATTATCAAGAGATGCACCACGTACATCAACACTCTTACCATTATCACGTCGACGATACAAAGGATAACCATTCACAGATTCTTTAGTATTTTCAGAAAAAGGTTTTTGGAAAATTCTTACCTCATTTACCATCTCTCATACAAACAGAATTGGGATTTAGAGCACCACATGGTCCATGCATCATATGACGTTTCACATATTCATGTAATTTAGGAAAAAGAATGGGATCAGAGATTTCAGTACATACAAATTTATAAATCATTTCATTTCCATCAATTCTATCTTCATCTGATAAATTTAACAAACACATCAGGCAGGAATTAAATTACCAGTACGATGATTAAAAATATTATGAATTTTAAAATGATAAATACCACGTGCAATTCATTTCTTCATTCACAACATTCATTTCACCATTAACACCATTCATGACACCATTCATTTATGAAGAAAAAACAGAAAAATCGAACACGGCTATTATGAAATATTTCTCTATAGCAGGCTACAGATCTACAATCAATTTGTCAATCAATTCGAAAACGAAAATAAACGAAATAAAATTTAGTGTAAAAATCCCCTAAATTTAATTTCGTTTATTTTCGTTTTCAATTGATTGACAAATTGATTGAAGGTCTGTAGCCTGCTTATCCTGTTTTGCACAGAAAGAACAAATCAATTTTATGAATTGTTTCTTTAATTTCTAATCAATAGAAAATATTTAAAAACAAAGCAAAATTATAATTAAATCAAAGAAAATCAAAGAAAATCAAAGAAAAATAATAATAATAAAAAAACAAAGAAAAATAATACGTCTATCCACTCCTAAATCAATGCATAAACTAAATTGAAATTTGAAAAGAAAATATAAATAAATACTAAATAATAATAATAAAAAAACACAGAAAAGACTTGGGCAATTCCATTTCATATTGTATAACGGGGGCCGTTAAATTCAAAAATACATTTTAATTCGTCTATAACTTTTTATTTATGATCCGATTGGTGTGAAAAATCTTTAAAATCTAAGTTACACTAATATCAGTTAGCAGTTAAAATTTTAAATGAATCCATCTGCGAATAAAAAAGCCTTAGGCTCCAAAAAGTTTTTTTTTAGCGTTTTAATATATAAGATTTTTGTTATATAAATTTGACAAAAAATTGTTAGGTAAGATGTAAAAAAAAAGGGTTTTTGATGGTTGTACATTAAGTTTCTAACTTGGTTTTCATAGTTTGGTTTAATTTTTTAATTTTTTCTTTTAACTGTTTGTTTTTGTAGCTCATGAAGATGACCTGCAAGGTCGAAATATAGGCAATAAATTGTTGATGTTTGAATAAAAAAAGAAAATAATAATGCTTAAAAATAGTCTTTAAATAAGCCGAGGATTTGTAATAGTAAAATTTACATATTATAAAAAAAATTTTTGATGAAATATATAAATAAATAAATGAAATTATAAAAGCTATCGGTGAAAAACACGTGAAATCAGCACAAAACAGGCAATTTTGGAAATGAGGTTTAAATTTTGTATATTTAGGTACTGGAATTCGTTGACATCAATAAAAAAAAAATTCTGTGTTTTTAGTTTTTTTTTTTTTTAACCCTGTCTTAAGATACAGGGTGTTGAAAAATCAAGAAATTGCTCGACCCTGGTGTATTGAAATGGCTCTACAGTCAAAACTACCAGACTGATTTAAATGTTATATAGCTCAAAATGTAGGTATTGAATTGCTAATCAAAATAATAATTCACATTATATGACCTTGAACATTTTCTTTTAGAAAATAACGGTAAAAAGTTCAAATTCGATTTTCTAGAAATGCCATTTTTTTAAATTTTTGATTTTTTAATATGTGAAAGGTACATATGTTACTAACATTATATAAAAAATTCAGGAGGTGAAAATTTTTTGTTTTTTTTATTAATTTTATTGCAACACGACTTAAAATTTTTCATCATAAAAAAAATTGGAGTTAAAAAATTAAGTTTTTTTTGGATTTACATATATGTTATGTAAAATATTATATTAAATAATAATAAATTTTTAATTTTAACTCAAAATAAATATTTTGCACATTTTTTATCATTTATTTATTTTTACATTACTAAATTCCGTAGAGTTAGAATAACGTCTAGCTAAGATTGATCCATCATTTGTAGGAATGTATGAGTGATATCCTCGTGTTCCAGGAATTGTTTTTAAATTGGCGTATCTATAAGCTAGTTGATTTCGTTTTGCAATGTAACCGAATGAATTTTTGCCGAACTGAAATTGATCTGTACCACTGTGCGCTGCTTCACAATATAAAAATAAAAAGAATTTTTCTACGATCCTGCATCATTTGAATGACTACAAAATAGCATGTGAGTGGCATTTTCATGCAACATCGCACGGTAAAGGACCTTGTGATGGAATTGGAGGAACAGCAGCCAAATTCTGTAACTGTGAAGCGGTGAAGTGATAAAAATTTCTTCGTTTCTTTTCATTAAAAAACTTATCACTTCACCGCTTCACAATTACAGAATTTGGCTGCTGTAAAAAGAAAAGTAGCTAGAGCGAGTCTTAAGAAAGAATACGAAAAAATTATATCAACACCTCTGGAGTTATATAACTGGGCAGCAACTCCAGGCAATTTTCAAGATAGCATGCATTTTTTCTATGTAACGGAGACAGGTTACATTGCAAAACGAAATCAACTAGCTTATAGATACGCCAATTTAAAAACAATTCCTGGAACACGAGGATATCACTCATACATTCCCACAAATGATGGATCAATCTTAGCTAGACGTTATTCTAACTCTACGGAATTTAGTAATGTAAAAATAAATAAATGATAAAAATGTGTAAAATATTTATTTTGAGTTAAAATTAAAAATTTATTATAAAAGCATATATGTAAATCCAAAAATAAAACTGTTAATTTTTTAACTCCAATTTTTTTTATGATGAAAAATTTTAAGTCGTGTTGCAATAAAATTAATAAAAAAAAAACAAAAAATTTTCACCTCCTGAATTTTTTATATAATGTTAGTAACATATGTACCTTTCACATATTTAAAAATTTAAAAAAATGGCATTTCTAGAAAATCGAATTTGAACTTTTTGCCGTTCTTTTTCTAAAAGAAAATGTTCAAGGTCATATAATGTGAATTATTATTTTGATTAGCTGTATTCAATACCTACATTTTGAGCTATATAACATTAATATCAGTCCGGTAGTTATGACTGTAGAGCCATTTCAATACACCAGGGTCGAGCAATTTCTTGATTTTTCAACACCCTGTATCTTAAGACAGGGTTAAAAAAAAAAACTAAACACGCAGAAAATTTTTTTTATTGATTCCAACGAATTCCAATACCTAAATATACAAAATTAAAACCTCATTTCCAGACCTTGCTGATTTCACGTGTTTTCCACCTATAATCAGTTTAAAATCTTATTGCCTATTAATGCATTATTTTTCAATAACTTCCGTCGTAATTAAATTTATTTTAAAAATGTTCAAAACAAATTTAATTTTAAGATTATAATTAATTCGAAAACTTTAAGGAAACAGTTTGAGACTGGTGATTGGTTGCAAAAACTTATTGATTAATTATATTTTCAATCATTAAATGTAATTGGCAAGTGGAGCTGTTGGTTTTATCTCCATTTTCAAAATGGAAAAGCTGTTGGTTGTATCTCTCACTAATTTCAAATATTTCATCCATTTTGTTTATATTCTTCAATTAAAAATTAATTATCATATATAAAATTAATTAGTTGATTAATTCGTACCAATACATAATTTACTGTTACCTATACCTAATACCTAATTTTCTAAATGAATTAAAAATTTACAAAATATTACCTGTCGATGATCTGCATCAGATTGAAACGCGTAGTAAAATAAAAATTAGATAAAAATTAAAAATCAAATCAATTTTGTTTTATTTTTTAATTTTTAAAGTGAATTATTTTTGGTGTTAGTGTCACTACAAAAAATCATATATTAAAATGGATAATTCACGTCACACCGAAATGGTTTTTCATATAATTAAAAATTATAAAACAAAATTTTGCGGTTTTCGATTTGAAATTTTTTGAATAAAAAACTTCCTTAAAGTTTATATGAGCTATATACCGCATTTAAAATTAAATGAAAATAGGCGGGGTTTAACTGACAGAAAAATTAAATGAAATCGGATTTTCGAGTTCTCGAACGCTGTCATCTGTCATTCTCTAAATGATTCATTAAATGGTAAATATCTCATTAAGTATTCGAACGCACTCAAGGTTTACAATAGAAAAAACATTGAGGGGCTGAAATCTCACAGCTCTGAGATATCAAGACTTCGGTCTGGGTTAAGGATTTTGATATAGTTTTCGGCAAAAAACTTTTATGAGGACATGGTTTTTAGTTTTGGGCAGCGATGTATATCAAACATAACTCTTTGTTAAAGTACAAGTATTTTTTATTTCTGTTTAGATATGTATTACAGAACTAACACGAAACATCAATACGTTGCCGGAAAATTATAATCAAAATTCCAAAAAAATTGTTAAATTAAATAATATCATACTTTTTCAAAATTCCAAAAATATTCCAAAAATTAGAATAAAATCAAATATTTAAATTTTTTCTAAATTCCAATAATATTTCCAAAATTCGTAAGAATTCAAAACAAAATTCAGAATTCAAAATTCAAAACAGAATTCATTACAAAATCAAAAATTGAAAAGTTTTTCAAAATTCCAAAAATTATAATAAAATCAAAAATTAAAAATTTTTCAAAATTCTAAAAATATTCCAAAAATTCTTACAAAATCAAAAATTAAAACTTTTTCCGAAATTCTAAAAATATTGCAAAAATTATTACAAAATCATATATACAAACTTTTTCAAAATTCCAAAAATATTTCAAAAACTATGACAAATTCAAAAATTTCCATGTCCAATTTAATTTTAAATTACATTTACGTGATAAAAACAGCTACATTTTTTTTCCAAAAAATTGTCTAAAAAAATAAAATCATTTTTTGACACACTTGACATTATTTGTTTGACAAACCTATAATGCCATAATTCTCTATAATAATAATAAAATTTCATTTCAAACATAATTAATTAATTTTATTTTTTTCCAAAAAATTGGGTAAAAAAATAAATAAAAATCTTTCTTTTGACACACTTGACAACATTTTTTTGACAAACTTATAATGCAATAAGCTAGTTTTTGGTCTCACATACCAATCCTTACCATCAAGATTTCTCCAAATTTAATGTTCCTACTCGTAATCACTTAAAATGAACGTTTTTTAAGCCAAAAATATGAAAATTTGCTATTTTTGACACACATAATGATTTTTTTGACACACTTCCGGTACAGTTATCGAACACAGCGTCCTTTCGGACCTGTCCCTTGAGTATACCTATTTTTAGAAAAAATTTTTTGAAATCCCTCTAGCGGTTTTCCCTGCAGCGTAGGTAATGACGGACGGACGGCCGGACGGACGGCCGACAGACAGACATACATTTTTTTTTTGGTTTTTTAGAATTAGTAGGTCCTAAAACGTCGAGAAATGTCTAAAAAAGTGAGGGTAAGAATTTCACTTTGAGCTCATGAATGTAATGCTTAGGTCTTTCAGACCGAAGTAATTTTTAGATGGAACTCAGTTTAGTGTAATTACTTCGGTCTGAAAGACCTAAGTATTACATTCATGAGCTCAAAGTGCAATTCTTACCCCCACTTTTTTTGGAATTTCTCGACGTTTTAGGACCTACTGATTCTAAAAAAGCAAAAAAAAAATGTGTGTCTGTCTGTAGGCCGGCCGGCCGCCGTCATAACCTACATTGCAGGGAAAACGGCTGGAGGGATTTCAAAAAATTTTTTTTCTAAAAATAGGTATTCATATGGGACAGGTCCGAAAGGACGCTGTGTTCGATAACTGTACCGGAAGTGTGTCAAAAAATTCATTATGTGTGTCAAAAATAGCAAATTTTCATATTTTTGGCTTAAAAAACGTTCATTTTAAGTGATTACGAGTAGGAACATTAAATTTGAAGAAATCTTGATGGTCGGGATTAGTATGTGAGATCAAAAACTAGATTATTGTATTATAAGTTTGTCAAAAAAATGTTGTCAAGTGTGTCAAAAGAAAGCTTTTTATTTATTTTTTTAACTAATTTTTTGGAAAAAAAATAAAATTAATTACTTCGGTTTGTTTGTCTGAAATGAAGTTTTATTATTATTATTGAGAATTATGGCATTATAAGTTTGTCAAAAAAATGTTGTCAAGTGTGTCAAAAGAAAGATTTTTATTTATTGTTTTACCCAATTTTTTGGAAAAAAAAAATTGTTTGATTGAAATGAAATTTTATTATTATTATTGAGAATTATGGCGTTATAAGTTTGTCAAAAAAATGTTGTCAAGTGTGTCAAAAGAAAGATTTTTATTTAATTTTTTACCTAATTTTTTGGAAAAAAATAAAATTGTTTGTTTGAAATGAAATTTTATTATTATTATTGAGAATTATGGCATTATAAGTTTGTCAAAAAATGTTGTCAAGTGTGTCAAAAGAAAGGTTTTTATTTATTTTTTACCCAATTATTTTAGAAAAAAAATAAAATTAATAGTTTGTATGACATGATATTTTATTATTATTATTATAGAGAATTATGGCATTATAAGTTTGTCAAAAAAATGTTGTCAAGTGTGTCAAAAGATGATTTCATTTAATTTTTTAGCCAATTTTTTGGGAAAAAAATGTAGCTGTTTTTATGACGTAAATGTAATTTAGAATGAAATTGGACATGGAAATTTTTTAATTTGTTATAGTTTTTGAAATATTTTTGGAATTTTGAAAAAGTTTGTATTTTTGATTTTGTAATATTTTTAGAATTTCGGAAAAAGTTTTAATTTTTGATTTTGTAAGAATTTTTGCAACATTTTTAGAATTTTGAAAAATTTTTAATTTTTGATATTATTCTAATTTTTGGAATTTTGAAAAAATTTTCAATTTTCGATTTTGTAATAATTTTTGCAATATTTTTAAAATTTCGGAAAAAGTTTGAATTCTTACGAATTTTGGAAATATTATTGGAATTTAGAAAAAATTTAAATATTTGACTTTATTCTAATTTTTGGAATATTTTTGGAATTTTGAAAAAAGTATGATTTTATTTAATTTAACAATTTTTTTGGAATTTCGATTATAATTTTCCGGCAACGTATTGATGTTTCGTGTTAGTTTTGTAATACATATCTAAACAGAGATCAAAAATGTACTTTAACAAAAAGTTATGTTTGATATACATCGCTGTCCAAAACATTAGTTACCATATCCCCATAAAAGTTTTTTGCCGAAAACTATATCAAAATCCTTAACCCAGACCGAAGTCTTGATATCTCAGAGCTGTGAGATTTTAGCCCCTCCATATTTTAAATAATAGTTTTAAATAAAACTTTTGTCTTGTTAAAAAACTTTTTGTGGGGGTTGTTGTGGAGTTTTTTTAATTAAAGAAGATCAGTACTTATTAATTGTTATTGTAAATTAGCATAGGTGTTTTATGATAATAAAGTCAGTCATCATTTAAAATTTAGCCGTCGAATCGGTAGTGGATAGAGAAATTTCGTTTACCATTTGAGAGAAAACTCAGGAAAGGGAATTTCGGCAAGTAAATACGCACCATTGATGACAGTGGTGAAATTTAAATTGCTCAATATTCTAATTACCAAAGTCATGTCAAGTCATGTCTCTTTAAATCACAAAAGTCACATCGCATCTATTTTGGCATTGTTGAAGTCGTGTCGTGTTTTACGCCTCGTCATTTTATGTTATAGATGTCACTTTAAATGACATTATAATCGCATCAATTTTTCACGTGAGAAAATTTTTTCAATGGTTGATGATTTGTGATTTTTACTTCACCACAATTTTAAATTGTGTGAAGTAATGCAATCTATCGTGAAAAAAAAAACCTTACATACCCCAAATTTTGTTTTTTCTTTTGTTTTGGACCATCCTCTGTCTAAATAGCCAATAAAAATTTTGGTGTACGTCTGTGTGTGCGTGGGTGGGTGGGTGGGTGTGTGGGTGACCTTTCTGCATAGGATCTTGATGAAAATTTGGCAAATGATACAGGTTCACTTGAAAATGGAAGATCTGGATTTCAAATTTGAACAAAATGGCGGGGGGTCTCCCGAACACCTCTAAGTTTAAATCTTGAATAACTTTTAATACCGGCTTATGATCTAATGGAAATATGGTATATAAGGTTTTGGTACTGTTTACAATATTTCTGCATACCAACTTCCGATTTGTCACTTCCGGTTAAAAAGTTTTTTCAGGTGTTTATCCCTACTGTAGCTTATAATTACCGATCAATTCTCATGAAACATTGGAAAAAGCTTTCAAGTAACATGAGAAAGATTTTATCAGCTTTTGGAGTACATTGAATAAAGGGTTAGGGGGCCCATCATACAACAGGTAGTTTTTTCCACTATGTTTTTTATGTTTGTTGGGAGCATACAGGATTCGTTCGTAAATGAATTTTGATGAAAATTTGGTAAAAGATGAAAATATGTACGAACAAAGATAATGAACAAAGTAGTGGGGGGTGTCCCATACACCTGTTTTTTTGAAAGCTCAATAACATCTGTACCTGATAATCGAATTGGATGAAACTTGGTACATCAGCATTTAGTACGGATCACAACAGTTCTGCATCCCAACTTCCGGTTTTTCACTTCCGGTAAAATATTTTTGTTTGTACTTTTTTGAAGTTTTTTCAGTGTCTTTATGCACACTACAGCCTACTATAATGAAGCGATTATTATAAAACTTATGGAAAAGGTTCTAATTAGTGTGAGAAGATAGTTATCATCTTTTGGGACACATTGATCAAAGTGGCGGGGGGTTTACCATACAAATGCTGACTTTTCACACTTTGTTTTTAAAGATTGTTGGGAGCATACACACTTCATTCATTAATCAATTTTAATGACACTTTGGAAAAAGATGGAGACTTAAATGACAAAGAACTGATTAGTTTTCGGACAATATAGGGATAAGCGGTGGGGGTCTCCCAAACACCTGTTTATTGTGTCACCACTTTTTCAATGTTTGTTGGGAGCATACAGCATTCGTTCGTAAATGAATTTTGATGAAAATTTGGAAAAAGATGCATATATGTATAGCAAGGAACTGATTAGTTTTTGAGCGATATTGAACCAAGTGGTGTAGGGGTGTCCCATACACCTGTTTTTTGGAAAGCTCAATAACATTTGTACCTGAAAATCGAATTGGATGAAACTTGGTACATCAGCATTTAGTACGGTTTACAACAGTTCTGCATCCCAACTTCCGGTTTACCACTTCCGGTAAAATATTTTTTTTTGTACTTTTTTGAAGTTTTTTCAGTGTCTTTATGCACACTACAACCTACAATAATGAAGTGATTATGATGAAACTTATGAAAAAGGTTCCAATTAGTAAGAGAAGATAGTTATCATCTTTTGGGACACATTGATCAAAGTGGTAGGGGGTCTACCATACAAATGCTGATTTTTCACATTTTGTTTTTAAAGTTTGGTGGGAGCATACACACTTCCTTCATTAATTTATTTTAATGACACTTTGAAAAAAGATGGAGACTTAAATAACAAAGAACTGATTAGTTTTTGGACAATATTAGGATAAGTGGTGGGGGGTCTCCCGTACACCTGTTTATTATGTCACCATTTTTTCACTGTGTGTTGGGAGCATACAGAATTAATTTTGATGACACTTTGGAAAAAGATACAAATATGTATGGCAATTGGAACTGATTAGCTTTTTAGCGATATTAAACAAAGTTGTAGGGGCCTCTCGAACACCTGTTTACTGTTTCAATGTTTGTCGGGAGCATACAACATTCGTTCGTGAATGAATTTTGATGACATTTTGGAAAAAGATGCAAATATGTCGCAATATTTTTTATTATATACCTAATTGTTTTATATATATAATTATTTTGTGAAATTGAAGGAAGCAAAATGTAAGTTGTTTTTAGTTTTTGAATTTTTAGTTTCAGTCGTGACCGTTTTTATCAACTTCATCAATACCAATTTTTATGCGACATGACATGACTATAGATATGTCACCTAATGTGACACAACCTCGGTAATTGGGGTGTAAATGGTGTTATTAGTCGCGTTTAAAGTTCCAATTCTTTGCTAAAGACAGACCAAGGAATCAGCATGTGAACCAAAGTTTAAACTACTCCATGGTAGTTCCACAAACTGAAAACAGTAAATTAAACTCATCGTTATCTGACGGCATCTTTCACCATATCATTAAATTTCAGCTCCAGACATCATCATATCAGAATTGTTGTAACCATTAAAATACAAAAGAAACTACTTGCAAGAGAGATGGTTTAAACGATACATGCGCTACACTCAGTAAGTATGGTTGCGACCACAAACCGATCTATAAAGGATCGACTGCGATGGAAGAGGAAAGTCAACAAATATATTGTCTTACCAAGGGACATCAAATGATGCAACATAAGGATGTGATCAATGCGAATGTATGCACCTCTAAAAGTTGTCACATTCAGAACACTAGGAAGGAAAGTGCTGGTACCTGAACGTGGTCTATTTAATTTTAAATATTCCCATTCGGTAAGAGAAATGTGAGAAAAATTGACTAAAATGACATTTTTTTTTTTACATTTATCGATTGATGAAGTTACTGTTTTAATCTGTTTTATTTGCTGAGATTTATAACCTGTAATTCCATTTTGTTTCGCCTTTGGCCGTACATTGAAACTATTTAATAATATTTTCTTTTATCTGCATCTTGACCCTTACAAAAAAATCCGACCGCAGACACCAATGTATGGAGTTTAAACTAAAATAATTATTTTTGATTATTTATTTTGGACTGCGTTGATTAAGCCTCGATCACACGATTTAAAATAGAGCGAAAATCAGAAATTATAGTTTTCTGACATTTCTTATTACTTTTTTAATCATATACATATATTCCACTCTCACACATTTAACTTTAAATTTGTAACATATTTTTTTTTTTCAGAACTGTTCGTTAAACTGGATGAAACAATCAGGGAGCATGCAAGAGATGAACCGTTAATGGTATGGTTTGGTCCATATTGTAATTTGCTCATATCTAAAGTTGATGATATAAACACTATTATTTCTTCACCAAATGCGCTACAGAAACATTTCATCTATAAATTTTTAAATAATAAAACAGGATTAGCTACAGCACCAATTGATAAGTGGCGGCCAACAAGAAAAATATTGAATCACACGTTTAACTTGAAAATATTGATTTCTTTTTTTGATATATTTAATGAATGTGGAAATAAATTAGTACGAAATTTAAAAGTTGAATTAGGTCCTGATAAAAAAGTTTTTGATATGGGAGATGAAGTGTTTTTATGTGCACTTCAAATGGCATGCTGTGAGTATTATATTTATGTTGTATTTTGTTAGAAAAATAATAAAATCTTTAACTGATTTTTTTTAATCAAATGTGTTGTTGTGTAGTAATTACAATATGTGTCATAACAACACATAAACACCTTTTAAGAGCAAGGTCCCACAACAACATGCGTTCTAAGCTGTTGTATATTTTCTTAAGAAGAGATAACTAAAATCCTATTGATTGGCAGAGTAATAAATAATTTTATCTCAAGAGGCGAATTGGAATTATTAGTTTTGGATTGACTGATTCCTGAACGTCTACGTATAGATTCAATGTTGTATACGTATAGATTCAACTCCTTAGCTATTTCACAAAAATTTACTTTTCCCTCACCAACCCGTCGAAATCGAATACACCGTTATCCGATATATTCTTATCTTTGTTTTACTCATACTCCTCTGATAGAACTCAAAACCGTCACATATCATCACAAACCGTGAGGACGTCCCACATCCTGAAAAGGTCTCAAACCGGACTTTATGTAAATATAATGAATTGATTGCACTGGATCTGTGCTATTTGTTAAGATTTGGCCTAGATGCAGTAATAGAATCGGACAAAGTCGGCTTGGGAGAAAGCCACTCACTGTGGTTCAAAATTTGGAATTATTCTGTTGACGCGTACTACTCAAGATTGGCATATAACATTCTTTTGAATACTGGTGTTACTGTACATCCTGTACAGTAACATTCCGGCACATTTTTGTGTACGTTCAACGGTACGAACGTGCAGTTAAATAATCATTAATAGAAGAAGTATACCTGCCGTGGAAATTATTTCTTGGCTTGAAAGCGATTATAAAGATTGCATAATATTTTATCAAAACATTACATAAAGAACATTAAATTTATAACTACAATCACGTAATAGTTTTTATTCAAAAACTTTTACCAAGTCATAGACCATAAATTTCTTTCTTTATTAGGTTTTTAATTCAAATATTTCGGAGTTGTATGACTCCCTCATCAGTGAAACTATAAAAAATTTAATATGAGTAACATCTAAAAACAATTTCTATGTTAAATCTGAAATTATAATACATACATTGGAAACAGTTTAGAATCTTAGAACATATTTTTGAACACTACACATTCGTAATATTTGTATGAAATAAACAATCACATTTTAAAACTATTGCAAATATTATAAATTAACAAAAAACAGTAATACATATTAAAAATATAAAATGAAAAATAAATTAATTAAAAATTTTGAAAAAACGATGATGACTAGACTATAATGTACAAGGTAATGTTAAAATAAATACAATTGTCATTATGTTACTGACATCTGTATTTAAGTATTCCTAATTATGTGTGGTATTTGATTTTTCTAATCTGCTAACTATTAAAATTATTGGTATGAGCTAAGATGTAAACCTTTAACAACTTGACGATGATAGTGAAATTAATGTTGAAGTTTGAGGATTTGTGTATATGCTGGACTTAATTTATCAATGTCTGATCTAAGGTTAATTGATTTACGTCTATTTTTGTATATGGAAATTGATTCTAGTGTAAGTCTTTTAGTCCATGAATCTTCTTTTGTGATGACATTTGTATCTTTATAATTGAAGGAATGTCCAGTTTGTTTGGTGTGTTCAAACGCAGCAGTATTATTTGTTTTAGTTACATTTGTCTTAATATCATTGATGTGTTGTTTTAACCTGGAACCAAGCTTCTGGCCAGTTTGGCCAATGTAGAGACCGTCACAATCATTGCATTGAAAAGAGTATATTACCCCATGTAGATCTGTAGACTTTAATTTAGTGTAGGGCATGCCAGTAGTTTTACGAACCGTTGTGAATGGTTTGAATCCAAGCTTGATGTTTTTATCATTAGTAACAAAAAGCTTATTAAGGCTTTCAGATAGATTTTTTTAGTATACACAAAAAATCTATCTGAAAGCCTTAATAAGCTTTTTGTTACTAATGATAAAAACATCAAGCTTGGATTCAAACCATTCACAACGGTTCGTAAAACTACTGGCATGCCCTACACTAAATTAAAGTCTACAGATCTACATGGGGTAATATACACTTTTCAATGCAATGATTGTGACGGTCTCTCCATTGGCCAAACTGGCCAGAAGCTTGGTTCCAGGTTAAAACAACACATCAATGATATTAAGACAAATGTAACTAAAACAAATAATACTGCTGCGTTTGAACACACCAAACAAACTGGACATTCCTTCAATTATAAAGATACAAATGTCATCACAAAAGAAGATTCATGGACTAAAAGACTTACACTAGAATCAATTTCCATATACAAAAATAGACGTAAATCAATTAACCTTAGATCAGACATTGATAAATTAAGTCCAGCATATACACAAATCCTCAAACTTCAACATTAATTTCACTATCATCGTCAAGTTGTTAAAGGTTTACATCTTAGCTCATACCAATAATTTTAATAGTTAGCAGATTAGAAAAATCAAATACCACACATAATTAGGAATACTTAAATACAGATGTCAGTAACATAATGACAATTGTATTTATTTTAACATTACCTTGTACATTATAGTCTAGTCATCATCGTTTTTTCAAAATTTTTAATTAATTTATTTTTCATTTTATATTTTTAATATGTATTACTGTTTTTTGTTAATTTATAATATTTGCAATAGTTTTAAAATGTGATTGTTTATTTCATACAAATATTACGAATGTGTAGTGTTCAAAAATATGTTCTAAGATTCTAAACTGTTTCCAATGTATGTATTATAATTTCAGATTTAACATAGAAATTGTTTTTAGATGTTACTCATATTAAATTTTTTATAGTTTCACTGATGAGGGAGTCATACAACTCCGAAATATTTGAATTGAAAACCTAATAAAGAAAGAAATTTATGGTCTATGACTTGGTAAAAGTTTTTGAATAAAAACTATTACGTGATTGTAGTTATACATTCTAAAGACCAGATTTATGATATAATTTTAAAAAATTATATCATAAACGATAATATAAACAATTAAATTTATATTTTTTTGCAGCTACAACTCTTGGGTATGATTTGAAACTACAAGATTATGAAGATATGAACTTTTTTAAAAGTCAGAGAAGAGCAACTGCATTAGTTACTTGCCGCGCACAAAATCTTTTAGTTTATCCAGAATTTATTTATAAAATGACAAAAAATGGAAAAGAAATGGAAGAACATTTTAGGCAACTATACCATATTTCAAATAAAATTCTAAATCTAAAAAGAAGTGAATACATGAAAATGACAGAAGGAGAAAAAACAAAAATGTTAGATGAGGATGATTACAAGGAACCCAAAATATTCGTTAATCAGCTATTGCACATTGCCGAGAAATCACAAATGTCCGACGACGTTTTACGTGAACAGATAGATACTATGATTTTCGCTGCGTCAGAAACAACAGCATTATCTGTGGCATACACCATATTATTATTGGCTATACATCAAGATATTCAAGAAAAAGTTTATCAAGAGATATTATATGCATGCAGCACTAATGAAAATGATAATCTTGATTATGAGACTATACAGAAATTGACATACACAGAAATGGTAATAAAAGAAACATTACGCTTATATCCACCAGCACCATACATACCTCGAGTAACAACAGGTGATGTTCCAATCAGTAATTGTGTTATTCCAGCAAATACATTTATCTTTCTTTCGGTTTACCATATGCATCGTGATCCCACTATATGGGGTCCAAACGCAGAAGTTTTTGATCCTGAAAACTTTTTACCTGACAAAATTAAAGCAAGGCATCCATGTTCCTGGATACCTTTTAGTTATGGTCCAAGAAATTGTATTGGTATATGCACTATACACCTGATAGTGCTTAATACGAATTTATTATTTATTTTATTCTTTACAGCTCGAAAATACGCTATGCTTTCTATGAAGGTAATGATATGCTATGTCATAAGACGATATAAGGTTACTACAAAACTTAAAGAAGAAGATCTGAAATTGATATTACAAATTTCTACAAAATTAGAAAATGGTTGGATGGTTTCAATTGAGGAAAGGAAATAAATCTTGAAATTTTTAAATTGTTTGGTTATTTATAATTAAGAAACGCTAAAATAAATTCTGATTAAAACACCAAATTGCATTTCTGTTCAATAACAAGAAATTTTTCAAAGCATTTTGGAGTAACAATCTTTACCTTAAATTTCTATACCACACAGTTAAAAAAGATTGAATATGTAATGCAAATTGCTACACATATAGGTCCTACGGAAGCTTCCATTACAAAACAATACAAAGCTTGCTATATAAAGTTAAACTAATGCTCTTTGCATCAATGTTTAACAGAGTACTTGGTTTAAAATATAAAGCTTATTGTTTAAAAATGTCAGTTATTCGCATTAAATAATATTACGCGCAACATATTTTTAGTATGACATTTTAATGCAATTTACATCATAATTTCGAGTTACTTTGATTATTACGCACCTGCCTAAAAATTAAAACATACATACCACCTTAATCACTATTATTATAGACTTTCATCTGAGAAGCGATAACTAAAACATACATTAACGATTTTAACTATATATTTCTAAAATGGATAATTCTCTAGTGAATTTTGAAATTGCATTAAATTTTTAATGTATTAAATTGTAGCAAGGTGTATTAAAACTTCTAGCTGTTCTATAGAAATAGATTATGATGCAAGATTGTTTTAAATTTTATAGATATGCATTAAAATTAGGTTTAAATTTTAATGCAACATTTACAATACAATAATAACCTGCAACGCAGGAGCTATGCAAGACTTGCAAGATTTGCTTTAAATATTGCAGTTACTTTTTCAACTGTGCATGCACCTATATAACGAAGAAAAGTTTTAGATAGACGCAATTCTAAGTTTTAATTTTATATTAAGTTTTAAAAATTTAATTAGAATTATTTGTTTAAAGTTTTTAGAAAAGAAGAATATTGTTATACCCGGGGTTATATTTTTATTAAAATAAAACACTTAAATTTTGTTTATAATAAAATTGACGATTTTTTATTTATTTAATTTATTTTTATTTAGCTTTATTTATAAGTTTCACTAGCTTTAATTGATATTATAATTTTGCACTATTCTTTTTTTTTTTCTTGTCTTTTAAACACTGTGTGACTAACATTTATAAAGTATATATTACAGCTGATATTTTTAAACTGTGTTTTGAAACTTTGTGTGGAACTCAAAAACTTAGATTGTAGCCTTCAAATATTATTTATTTATTCTTTAAAATTATTCTTTGATTTGACTGACTTAAACTATCGACTGGTTGTCTTAACTCAATTACTTAAACTTTATTATTATAACTGACTTCTTTAACTATTTTGTTGAAACTGTTCGATTTAGAGTACTCGACTGTGAGACTTGAACTATGTTATTAAAACTACATTTATTTTCTTAAAAACTAAATCTTATATACTAAATTTTGATTTTATTACATTAAAAAAACAACAAAAACAAAATTGGAATAATTTTATTAAATTTAATATTTTGGGAAAAAGGTTTGTCGGACAAAAGAAATTATGCAATATTGTTACTTATTTCTAAGAAACTAAAATAAATTTTTTTGTTGATAAAGGAGTGTGAAAAAATATTTAAAGTTTTATTTTGCTTTTAGATGATTTTAAAGTTTATTAGCATGAGAAATATTAATGTTATAGTAATTTTTTTTGTTTGAGAAGGTTTTTTTGGAAAACATATTGATTCAATATTTTAAAATGATATGTGAAATTGAAAAAGGATTGTCGGCAAAAATAAAAAGACTTATTCTTAGTATGAACTAAAATTGTGATCACTGATATTATTTATTAGTTTTATCCTTTATAAAACTATCGGCTAGAGATTAAAAGAAAATTCTTAGTAACGACTAAAATTGTGATAAATGATAATATTTTATAGTTTTATTCTTTATAAAACTATCGGCTAGAGATTAAAAGAAAATTTCAGTTTTGAAAATGTGTTTAGAGAAAATTTATTGGTATGTGAAACTAATATTGCGATTTTAGAAAGATTTAGAGTTTGTATTTCTAGGAAATAGTGATTCAAAATTTGTAATGAGAAATACGGCACAACAATATTTTCGAATGCAATGCAATGTTTCAAATCGAGACGATAACCGATATTTAAAATGCACCGAGAACGAAAAAATCTGTTTTATAACGAGCTGCACACAATATTTTTCACATGCTTCATTGGAAAGGATTAAAACAGTTCCTAAATTGTTTAAAAGTGAAATCTGTACAACCATCAAAAACTAAAAGATTAAACTTCTAAAATGTTATTCCTAATATGTAGTATGTTTATTTGAATATATCTAAATTTTCTTATTTTTGTAAATTTTCACTTACAAAAAATTCCACGGCTTGTTTATAGACTATTTTTTGTTTTTATTTTAATTTTTTATTATTGTATCAAAAATTATTTTGACAATCATTTCAACCTTGCGGGTCATCTTCATGGGCTATAAAAAAACACAATCAATTTTAACATAACATCAACTTAGGTAATGAAAAAAACAAGTTAAAATAAATACACAAATCCTATCTAACATATGAAACTCGGTATAATATCGTCTCGTTTACATTTCATTAAAAACTGTTTCCGTTCCACAGTCACTACTTTTTTATTTTTTTTTTTTTTTTTTTTAAGGCGTTCATGCTCCATGTAGGAAGGAGCGTTGCCAGGTTAATCAGCTTTGAATATTCATCACCACGGTCATTCGCAAGAGCGACATAATTACCATGGCAGCCGATTTTTTTAAGGTCGTTTATTACGTCAGTCTCCCATTGTAGTCGTGGTCTACTTCACGGTCGCCCACTTCCTGGGGTACTAACGTACATTTTTCTAATCATTCCAGACTGTGAATCGGCTCGTAGAACATGCCCAAACCAAGCAATCTTATTAGAACGGATACAACCTATTATATCAGGACCCTCAAGAAGGTCTCTGATCTCAAAGTTATACCGGGTTCTATACTCTCCATCGTCTGTCTTAAGTGGACCAAAAATGTAGCGTAGGATCTTACGCTCAAATACAGATAAATGCGATTCGTCATTTTGTGTAAGGGTCCACGTTTGTGACCCATACATCACAACCGGTCTAATCAATGTCTTGTATAACTTGAGCTTGGTGTTAGTTGATACATACGGTGATCCAAGGATAGGTTTAATTGAGTAGAAAGTTCAATTACCTGCAACGATTCGAGCTTTTATATCTGTAAGTATGCTGTTGTTTGAGTCAAGCATTCATTCCAAATATTTACAGGATTCAACTCCCTCAATTCGTTCATCGCCGCACATCAAATCTTTCTTCTCAGCCTCTCCTGAAACATTCATATGTTTAGTTTTATTGTAGTTAATTTGCAGACCAATTTTCCTAGCACCACTCTCAAGCGACTTGAAAGTCTCACTCATAACAGCTTCACTTCGGCCGAGGATGACAACATCGTCAGCGTAAACAATCATCTGTACTGAGTTTATTGACAAGATATTGTTATTAGTCGGTAGTTTCTTTTGACGGCACACATATTCCAAGGCTAAATTTAAATGTATAGGAGAGATAGCATCACCTTGTCTTAAACCGGAGTCGACTTTAAAAAACTTTGATATTTCGTTCTCTACTCGTACACAGCATTGAGAGTTCTGTACTGTCATTTTGCATAGTGATACCAGTTTACCAGGAATTCGCATTGACACCAGAGCAGACCATAGAGTCTCTCGTTCGAGAGAGTCGTAGGCCTGCCTAAAATCAATGAAAAGTTGGTGCACAGTTATGTTGAACTCTCGACACTTTTCCAAAATCATCCTTATCGAGAAAAGTGCATCGGTAGTAACTCGGCCCCGCCGGAAACCAAACTCATATTCTGCAAACAGTTGTTCAGCAAAAGGATTGATTTTGGATAGCAAAATGTAGGCAATTACCTTTTTTATGGATTGGTATCAGCATAGCTGTGTTCCAGTCCTGTGGCATGGTTTCAGTCCTCCAGATCATTTGAACAAGTTGAAACAATCTTAAGGATAGAGTTTCGCCACCATTACAATCATTTCGGAAGTTATATCGTCGATACCAGGTGCTTTATTGCGTTTTATTTTTGACAGCGCCGCTTCGAATTCCTCTATGGTTGGTTCGTCTACATGTACCTTTGACGCACGAATAAGCTTTGCTTGTCGCCCGACTTGTTGCTGGTCACTTAAGTTGAGAAGATTCTCAAAATAAGCGGCCCAAGTATCTAAAATATTTTTAAGGTCTACTTGTAGCTCCCCATCTTCGTTTTGAATAGCAGTCGATCTAGTTTGAGGGCCCTTCTTTAAGGTTTTAACCTGTTGAAAGAAGTTACGCGATTGATGTTCCTTATTGAAGATTTTAATCTCCTCACACTGTCTCTTCCACCATTCTCGCTTCGTTCGTCTACATAGCTTTGTAACGGCTTGTCTTGCCAGTTTATAGTTCTCCTTCGTGGACCTGGTGTTGCGTCCTTGTAGACACTTTAGATAGCAATCTCTTTTGTATTGAATAACGTCAAGGCATGCTTGATCCATCCATGGCTTCTGGGAGTGGTTCTGTGGTCGTCCAAGTATTCCCTCAGCAGCGCTTAAAATAGCATCTTTGAGCAAATACTATGACTTATCGACGTCTCCATTAATGGTTTCTGATTTATCCAATGTTTCGGCAATATGGATTTGATATCTCTCTTCTGTTTCAGCATTCTTTAACGATGAGATGTTAAAACGTTTCCGTTGATTGAATTTTGGAATGCTTGGATTTGGGAAGTGGAACCCTATCGTTGCACATGTCTGCTTATGAATCGATCTGAATCGAAATGAAATGTAAACGAGATGATGTTATACCGAGTTTCGTATGTTAGATGGGATTTGTGTATTTATTTTAACTTGTTTTTGTTCATTATTTAAGTTGATGTTATGTTAAAATTGATTGTGTTTTTTTATAGCCCATGTAGATGACCCGCAAGGTTGAAATGATTGGCAAAATAATTTTTGATACAATAATAAAAAATTAAAATAAAAACAAAAAATAGTCTATAAACAAGCCGTGGAATTTTTTGTGCTGAAAATTTACAAAAATAAGAAAATTTAGATATATTTAAAAGATTAAAATCAAGTATTAATTCCTTCGGTGAAAATTAGAGGTCCATTTCTAAACGATTTTCGATTAATGAATCTTTTTGAAGTCCATGTAGTGCTTATTAGTAGTACTTGGGCCCTATTCCCGAACACATATTTGTCAATCGACAATATTGTCAATTTCACCAAAATGCTTAACAACTTTGTTTAAAAAAGGCATTCTGTAACTAATACTTGTGTATCCTATACAAAAACCAATTATAAAGCCGCAATTAGACTATTGCAGAACTCTGCAATATTTCTGCAATAGTCGTGCAATGGTCGTGTGTAAAATATTCATTGCAGAAAAATTTGGCAATAAAACTCATTGCAAAGCAAAACATTGCAATGAGTCATTGCAATGCTTTAAAATGAATTCAGTGCCAAACTTTTCTGCAATGAATATTTTACACACTACCATTGCAGAAATATTACAGAGCTCTGCAATAGTCTAATTGCGGCTTAACAAATTTTTCTAAAATTAAAACAGATTTTTGGTACTAGATTCGTACTTTTGACAGCTAACTTTTTTAATCTTAAAATATGTAAAATAAAATAAAAATATATTTAAAAATAAATATGTTTTAATGATATTTATATAAAAATATGATTATTTAATATTATTAAAGACTTAATTTTGCGTTATAAATTAATTTTTACGCCAATCGATGAAATTTGTATAAAAAAGTCAACACACAAAACATAAAGCAAAATTGTGATTGTGACAGTAACTATATTGTTCTTGTCAGATTCACAATATTGTGTTGAATTTTCACCAAATTGGTGTTACATAACACGAAATTCACAATATTGTGTGAATTTACAATATTGTGATGACATTTATGTGTTCGGGAACAGGGCCCCTTATGTAAATATTAAAAAACTTATCAAAACTAATTAATATTTATAAAAAAAATGAAAAGAAACATATTGGGTTAAAACTCTAAATTTTTTCAAACGTTTGGATTACATTAGAAAAATATGGAGGGGCTGAAATCTCACAGTTCTGAGATATCAAGACTTCGGTCTGGGTTAAGGATTTTAATATAGTTTTCGACAAAAAACTTTTATGAGGACATGGTTTTTAGTTTTGGGCAGCGATGTATATCAAACAAAACTCTTTGTTAAAGTACAAATATTTTCTTATCTCTTATCTCAAATATTTTCTTATCTCTTATCTCAAATTTTCTTATCTCAAATATTTTCTTATCTCTTAAACCTTTCTTATCGTATTACAAAACTAACACGAAACATCAATACGTTGCCGGAAAAATTATAACAGATCATAAATTAACATAATTTAGTGAAAAGATGAAACACTCAGCAAACTACTCAAAAACCTCTCCATTTAGCGAATCGAGAAAATATTAATCACAAATTCATATTTCTTTCACAACTCCAAAAATATTGTAAAAATTAAATAAAATCAAACTTTTTTCATAATTCTAAAAATATTCCAAAAATTATTACAAAATCATAAATTGAAACTTTTTTCAAAATTCCAAAAATATTTCAAAAACTATAACAAATTCAAAAATGTCCATGTCCAATTTCATTTTCAATTACATTTACATCATAAAAACAGCTACATTTTTTTTGACACACTTGACAACTTTTGACACACTTGACAGCTTTTTTTGACAAACTTATAATGCCATAATTCTCAATAATAATAATAAAATTTCATTTGAAACAAATAATTAATTTTATTTTTTTGCCGAATAATTGGGTAAAAAAATAAATAAAAATTTTCTTTTGACTCACTTGACAACATTTTTTTGACAAACTTATAATGCCATAATTCTAAATAATAATAATAAAATTTCATTTCAAAGAAAGTTTTAATTTAATTTTTTTCCAACAAATTGGGTAAAAAAATAAACAAAAATCTTTCTTTTGACACACCTGACAACATTTTTTTGACAAACTTATAATGCCATAATTCCAAAATATGGAGGGGCTGAAATCTCACAGCTCTGAGATATCAAGACTTCGGTCTGGGTAAAGGATTTTGATATAGTTTTCGGCAAAAAACTTTTATGAGGACATGGTTTTTAGATTTGGGCAGCGATGTATATCAAACATAACTCTTTGTTTAAGTACAAGTATCTCTGTTTAAAAATTTATTACAAAACTAACACGAAACATCAATACGTTGCCGGAAAGTTATAATCAAAATTCCAAAAATATTGTTAAATTAAATAAAATCATACTTTTTCAAAATTCCAAAAATTAGAATAAAATCAAATATTTAAATTTTTTCTAAATTCCAATAATATTCCAAAAATTCTTAAAAATTCAAACTTTTTCCAAAATTCCAAATATATTGCAAAAATTATTACAAAATCAAGAATTGAAACTTTTTTCAAAATTCCAAAAATTAGAATAATATCAAAAATTAAAAATATTTCAAAATTCTAAAAATATTTCAAAAATTCTTACAAAATCAAAATTAAAACTTTTGCCGAAATTCTAAAAATATTGCAAAAATTATTACAAAATCAAAAATACAAACTTTTTCAAAATTCCAAAAATATTTCAAAAACTATAACAAATTCAAAAATTTCCATGTCCAATTTCATTTTAAATTACATTTACGTCATAAAAACAGCTACATTTTTTTCCCAAAAAATTGGCTAAAAAATTAAATGAAATCATTTTTTGACACACTTGACAACATTTTTTTGACAAACTTATAATGCCATAATTCTCTATAATAATAATAAAATTTCATGTCATACAAACTATTAATTTTATTTTTTTCTAAAAAAATTGGGTAAAAAATAAATAAAAACCTTTCTTTTGACACACTTGACAACATTTTTTGACAAACTTATAATGCCATAATTCTCAATAATAATAATAAAATTTCATTTCAAAGAAACAATTTTATTTTTTTCCAAAAAATTGTGTAAAAAACTAAATAAAAATCTTTTGACACACTTGACAACATTTTTTTGACAAACTTATAATGCCATAATTCTCAATAATAATAACAAAATTTCATTTCAAACAAACAATTAATTTTATTTTTTTTCCAAAAAATTAGGTAAACAAATAAAT
Organism: Diogma glabrata; assembly: GCA_963693315.1. Classification (NCBI taxonomy): domain Eukaryota; kingdom Metazoa; phylum Arthropoda; class Insecta; order Diptera; family Cylindrotomidae; genus Diogma; species Diogma glabrata. Next base: position 121,832,724 of record OY856188.1, read on the forward strand.
AAAAATCTTTCTTTTGACACACTTGACAACATTTTTTGACAAACTTATAATGCTATAGTTCTCAATAATAATAAAAAATAAATTTCATTTCAAACAAAATTTTAATTTAATTTTTTCCCAGAAAATTGGGTAAAAAAATCAAAAAAATCTTTCTTTTCACACACTTGACAACATTTTTTTGACAAACTTATAATGCAATAATCTAGATTTTTGTCTCACATACCAATCCCGACCATCAAGATTTCTCCAAATTCAATGTTTCTACTCGTAATCACTTAAAATGAACGTTTTTTAACCAAAAAATATGCAAATTTCCTTGTTTTGACACACTTGACGATTTTTTTGACACACTTTCGGTACAGTTATCAAACACATCGTCCTTTCGGCTCTTTCCATTGAGTAAACCTATTTTTAGAAAAAAAAAATTTTGAAATCCGTCCAGCGGTTTTCTAGATTTCGTCGGTTGTGACGGCCGGACGGCCGACAGACAGACACACATTTTTTTTTTGCTTTTTTAGAATCAGTAGGTCCTAAAACAGGGTTCGCAAGTGAATTTTATTGGCGTGCCGTAACTTATAATGCAATAATCTAGATTTTTGTCTCACATACCAATCCCGACCATCAAGATTTCTCCAAATTCAATGTTTCTACTCGTAATCACTTAAAATGAACGTTTTTTAACCAAAAAATATGCAAATTTCCTTGTTTTGACACACTTGACGATTTTTTTGACACACTTTCGGTACAGTTATCAAACACATCGTCCTTTCGGCTCTTTCCATTGAGTAAACCTATTTTTAGAAAAAAAAAATTTTGAAATCCGTCCAGCGGTTTTCTAGATTTCGTCGGTTGTGACGGCCGGACGGCCGGCAGACGGACACACATTTTTTTTTTTTGCTTTTTTAGAATCAGTAGGTCCTAAAACGTCGAGAAATGCCAAAAAAAGTGGGGGTAAGAATTTCACTTTGAGCTCATGAATGTAATACTTAGGTCTTTCAGACCGAAGTAATAATAAAATAAAATTTCATTTCAAAGAAAGTTTTAATTTAATTTTTTTCTAACAAATTGGGTAAAAAAATAAATAAAAATCTTTCTTTTGGCACACTTGACAACATTTTTTTGACAAACTTATAATGCAATAATCTAGATTTTTGTCTCACGTACCAATCCCGACCATCAAAATTTCTCCAAATTCAATGTTCCTACTCGTAATCACTTAAAGTGAACGTTTTTTAAGCAAAAAATATGCAAATTTCCTTGTTTTGACACACTTGACGATTTTTTTGACACACTTCCGGTACAGTTATCAAACACATCGTCCTTTCGGCTCTTTCCATTGAGTATACCTATTTTTAGAAAAGAAAAATTTTGAAATCCGTCCAGCGGTTTTCTAAATTTCGTCGGTTGTGACGGCCGGACGGCCGACAGACAGACACACATTTTTTTTTTTGCTTTTTTAGAATCAGTAGGTCCTAAAACAGGGTTCGCAAGTGAATTTTATTGGCGTGCCGAAACAATTTTTTTTCTAATGATCGCTATTTTCGCGTGCCAATCCAATTATGAAGTGGTACATTTGGCTACAAGAGATGAAAATGTTGCTTTTTCGTGAGTGACACTTTTATTCACGAGACGCGTTAGCGTCGACGGAGACAATTTCACGAACGTAAAATGTGTAAATAAAAATTCGTTCCTGCAAAGTTTCTAGTTTTAGGAGTTTGTCGTATTTTCCCAACTGTAGCACAACGTAAAGAAATTGCCAGTCTGGCATCGGAGTTAATACCTGTACTCTCATCAACTGCCAATTCAAACACTTCAGCCTCATGAAGATCAGATTTTAACTGTTTAGAAATATTTTCAGGTATTTTTATAAAGTTTTTATAATCTCTTATGGTATTTAAGCATACTTTGGTATTTAAGTATACCACTTAACTGCATACTTGGCTACGGGTGAGAATTTTATCTTTGCTTTCAAAATTTTTGAAAAGTGTTTCACCACAACTTAAAAGAGTTGATTTAATAAATCCGAAAATGCTTTGCCATATTTGGCAATATCTCTTGCTACTTTAAAACTTGCGGCGGTTACATTATTAGAAGATTTAGTTATTTAGTAATTTTATTTGATTGCGTTTCATGTTCATAAACCTTTTTTGAAATAAGCTTTTGTATAAAATTAAATGGCGCATTTGCAGCAGTTTTTCCCGGGAATACATCTTGAGAAGAAATTTCAGTAATAATATTACTGTTGTATTTGGTAGTTATTATGGACAAAGTATGAAGGTGGTAGAAATAAATAGTCGTTGACAAAAGTTTACCTCATAAGAATACATAGTAATTATCTGTGCAGCCCATCAGAATGCAAAAAATTCCTGCGGAAAACCTTTTAAAAATGATTTTTTGTAATTGTAAAAAAGGATGTGGTGCATTATGTATCTGTCGAAAAGTTGGACTTTTATGCAACGCAACTTGTAGTGGATGCTCCGGCAAAATCTGTAATAATAGTGTTCCGATTTTAGATCAAGAAAAGGTGGAGTTTGACAGTCATTATAGTTCGAGGTTTCATATGTTCTAAATATTAATGAAAAAACATTTAAATTTAATGTAGTTAAATTAAAAACAAGAAAAAAAATTTGTCGCCCGTAATAACTTTTTTAATGTAATCATAATAGTGGGTGGTTTTAAAGGGTTGAGATATATGGTTGCAAAGATGGAAACCAAAGATTTTTTTCAGTTGGTTCGGTTTTGGATTAATAACCAATTTTTACTATGGTTTTTGGTTTGGTTTTGGTTGCTTGATATTTCAAAACTTGGTTTTGGTTTGGTTTTGGTTTAAAGACTGTATAATTTTTTGGTTTGGGTTTGGTTTGGTTTTGGTTCAGATTCAGAATTTAGATTTACATTTTTATTTTTAATTAGTTCTCGATATTCAAATAAAAACAGCTTTATTCTACTATAATCGCATTAAAGAGACCGTAGTGGGCACACTTGTCTTATAACACATAGGCAAATCATTCTAATTCTATTCCGACCATCGATAAACCTCGATCCTACAAACTCACTTGGTATATTTTCAACATGTAGTAGTTTCAAAAAGAAATGAGAAGATTTTTTCAATTTTTGTAGGTAATAGAACAAATTTTTTAACTATAAAAGCGAACCGTGAACCAAACAGAAAACATTGGTTTATGGTTCGATTCAACTGTTATTTAAAAAACTGGTTTGGTTTTGGTTTGGTTCAATCAAATCATTTTGAAAATGGTTTGGTTTGATTTTGGTTTGGCAAAATTTCGTTGGTTCTGTGGTTTTGGTTTGGTTCAAACGAACCGATTTCCGTCTCTGTATGGTTCTGATCTTTATTTCGATCTGTTAAGATTTAATTTGTAGCTTAAAAAGTTTTGACAATAAGGGGTAGTTTTTGCCCCTAAAAATAAAAGCGCGTATGGTAGATTTTGAAATGAAAGGTTTGTTGAGCTTAATTTCAAATGTTCAGGCATTTCAGGCAAATCGATGTTGATTCAAAGAATTCGGAGGTTCCCTACTATTTTATCATCTTTTACTGGACTAACAGTAATATTTAACTTATTACAAAATATCTGAAAAAATCTTTTATTATGATTCCTAAAACGCGAATTTAAGGACAATTTTGGACACAATTTCAGAATGTTTGCCGTGCCAGACAAATTTTCAAACGTGCCAAGTCTGGCACGCGTGCCACGTATTTGCGCTCACTGTCCTAAAACGTCGAGAAATGCCAAAAAAAGTGGGGGTAAGAATTTTACATTGAGCTCATGAATGTAATACTTAGGTCTTTCAGACCGAAGTAATATTGTCTTAAATGATAAAGACTTTCATGATTAATAGAAACGTATTTTTGTATGGATTAAATCAACATGTTTAGCATTACAACTCAAACTTAACTGAATAGCTTTAATAATCCCTAGATACCATTACCATGTGCCTTTTACTATGCAGTCAGAATGTTTAATTATGACAAAGAATTTTATACATATATGTTATCAAAGACGAAAACTTTTCAAAAAAAATATATGTAGTTAAATAAAGAGCAATATTATTTTGTCCTTCCCACAACAATAAAAGGAGTTTTTTTTTTTGTTTTCAACTATCATAAAATAAACAGATGTTTTTTATTCTGTTGCGCCAAGAATTTTAAATCAACACAACACAATAAAACAATTTATAAGTTTGTATTGAGTTCTGAAATAATAGTTTTCTATGGCATTCATTATTTTATAAAAAAATCAACGCGTTTGTATAATTCAACATATCAACACAACACAATTATTTTCGTTATCATTTAAAATTTGATAAACAACAATAAATTAAAACTAATGCGCATGTTCCTCTGTGGAATAAAAATTCAAATGATTGCTACGATTTTATTTGAATTGAATCTTATCTATCTACTAATGTGAAAAATATTACTTTTTCATTTGTGTAAATTTTTCAATTTTACGTCTTACGATGTAAGACATTTCATTTTCAAACAATCAATTTGTATTCAAATCGAAAAAAAGTTATTAAACTGTACTGAATTGATTGTATACAAAAATTCGTTTTTTTTATCTAAACGAATTCTAATATAATTCAATTTATTTTCAACATTTTACGCGGTCGAACTCTGTGTTAATCAACAATGCCTCACTTGCATCGTAAAATATTGCTCGAAAATAAAATATATCATTAAACACTTACTCAATAAACTATTAATAACACGTTATATATTATAATATAATTGATAAAAGTTTCAAAGAACCAAAAATAAAAACGAAAATAAAAATTATTTAATAAAATAAAATTTATTAGGTAAGAATTTGTTTCGGCTTTAATTCGTACAAAGGCATTTTGATCTCTTTTTTTCAATTTTTTTTTTTGTTGTTCTAAGGTCAAATTAACTAGATTCTAGAACATAAACGAAAATAAAACAGAGTTTGAAGCTCCTTATATCACTCCTTTAATACTTGAAGCAGTAGCATCAATTCACTTTTATTTCCACTTGACGACCAACGTTGTTTTAAATCCTTCTTCAATTCACTTACGAAAACCATTTTAAAAAGCTTACTACTCCGCCAATGTCATCAATGTCACGTTTTTCAACCTTATTTCGAATTGGCCTTACTTTGAATGTGATAATCGTAATGCCCAAATCACTTTCTGGATTCGATCACTGATTAGTAAGCAAAAACACCCGGTTTTATTAAGTATTCAACACCTCAGTAGTTTAACAACAACGGGAAAACAATTCTACAATATTCTTTAACAAGAATATTCAACAGGTTCAAAAATTCCAACGGTTGATTGTAGAAATTTTCAGTTCACAGTAGGGCTGCGTTGATTAATCGGTTTTGGAGAAAATCGATTAACCGATTAATCTGTTCAATTTAACACTGATTAATCGATTAATCGAGTTTTAAAAAATATATATAATTTTATAAAAGAATATGCAATTATTGCAATTATTAATATATGCAATATGCAATATGCAATTATTCATAGATAGATAGATTTTTAATATTTATTTCTAGATTTTATTGAGTGTATATCTGTATATACGAAAGCAATGAAGTGGTTACCATTATCTGGCAGATAATTGTAATTCGGTAGACAAAAATTTAATAAAATAAATGAAATAAGTTAGGACTATTATGAGTAGTGATTGCAAATTACCCGATTTCAAATTACCCGGTTACTCGATTAGTATTTTCCAAATTACCCGGATTACCCGGATAACCCGGGTAGTTATAAAAAAATTAAAAGATGAAAAACAATAAAAAAAACCTCACAGTAGTAAACTAAAAATTGACCATTTTTTAATTATAAAATAATATTTCAAAAATATTAAAGCATTTAGGGTATCTGTACTCATCCGATTTCGTATTTTCTTTTTTAAATTCCTGCAATAGAAAAAACCCGCTCCGATAAAGTGGATGTTGGCTTCACGGTCAATAAAGATTGATTTAAATTTTCTATCATTTTTTCGGTTGCCTTTATTTACATACAAAATTTTCAGCTCTTTATCAACTGTAGTACCCCTGTTATCTATAGTAGATCTTGTGTAGACAGCAATACATTTTTGTAGTTGTAAATTTTCAATATTATAATTAGCCGCATCGTTATCAGATTTGATTTTTCATTGCTGACGCATTTCCCCATTTAGTTGAAATTATTTGTGCGCATCCAACTACGTGGCACCGAGATTTTTCTGATGACATTTTCTTGAACTGGTCCCAAACTTTCGATGACACTTATTTTAATTATTAGCTTAAATCTTAAATAAAAACTTTTCATAATATATTTACTGTTTCTATTTTAAACTAAATATAAACAAATAACCAATGAAGATCCCTAATTTTTTATGACTTAATTTTAATTTTAATAAGAACTAAAATTCCATAAATTTTGTTATGTGTTCTTCGTCGTTTTTCTGTTGTTTTCGTAATCCAAACAATAATAATTAGAGGGCAGTTTAATGTTTACGGATGTGGTTGGTTTAATGTTTATATCCATTGCAATTTGTATGGTTAGGATAGAATCATTTGTCAACAACTAGTATAAAGAATAATTTAAATTTGCAAAAGAGAATGAGCTGAATTGTATATTTGAATTTAGACTGAATTTTGTAAATTTTATTGAGAAAAAACTGGACCTTTTGTTGTTCGGGTACCCGACCAAAATATCCGGATATTAAATACCCGAAAAATCTTCCTAAATACCCGGGTATCCGGGTACCCGGATACCAAGATTGCAAACACTAATTATGAGCAATTAAAGTTATTACGCAGAAGTAACTAATAGCATTAATTGAGTTATTTCAATTAAAATCATGTTCGGTTTTCGCTCAATGATCAAATACAATTTTGCGTGTTAGATCCAACATGTAACACAAGAAGAGGAGTTTTAGGTTTGGACAGAATAGTTTATTAAGAGAAACCTAACAAACTCTCGAATTGAAAAACAATCAAATGATTCTATATTTCTTAGTTTAATTGTTCACAAAAGAATAGTTAATTTAAAAACAATTCAATTTGAGTCTACTGAATTATAATTCACAATATTTTATAAGAACTTCTTCATATATGCATTAAACATTTGAAGCAACTTAGAATTTAATTCTTTTATGTACATACTTATGAAGCACAGTGAATCTATAGTAATCCCAATTAAAGGCATTCTCAATTTTCACAACAAACAACTAGCTGCATTGAAACATCTTTCAGATTTTTTTTTTTTTTTAATAAAATGTGTTGTGTAATAGGGTTTAGAATATGTGTCACAACAACACATAAATACCTTTTAAGACCTAGGTCTAGACCTGGGTCCCACAACAACTGGCGTTCTGAGGTGTAGATTAACGCTTTTTTTAAACATCTGTGGGTTGAAGCCACCTGAGACTAAGTGTTCCGGCAAACTATTCCATTTGTACGCAGTTCGGACAAAGAAGTCTCTCTGCGATCTGCCAGTATGACAGCGCGGTATCTTTACCGTTTCACTGGTTGCGGCAGCCGATTGCCGAGTGGAACGGGGGTAAGAATAAGTTTGAGGCATGATGCCGCTGATTTCATCTGAGCACTGCTGATGACGATATTTGTAAAAAACAACGAGGTCAGCAACAGTGCGACGATGTTGTAGGGAATCAAGTTGTGATGTCAAAGTTCGATCACCTACAATTCGTATAGCTCGCTTTTGAACAGAGTCCAAGAGGGCCAAGATGGAAACAGAGGCAGCACCCCAAACTTGACAGCAGTACTCCATACAGGGACGAATATAGGACTTATAAACATGGAGCAATTGGTATGGAGTGAAAAATTTTTTGCATCTATTTAGGAGGCCGAGTTTTTTAGACGCGCTTTTTGCCATCGCCATTACATGATCGTTCCAGAGTAGGTCATTTGAAACTGTGACACCCAATAAACGAATGTTTTTACATTCACCTATTGGTTCATCACACATACTAAATAAAATATCTTTGGGGAACTCGGTCTTTAATCTGGAAACAATCAACAGCTGTGTTTTGGTGGAGTTGAAATTGACAAGGTTTTGGTCACCCCAGTCGGCGACTTTATTCAGGTCTTTATTCACGTTTATGGCAGCGTCTCTCCGGGCAGGATTAATTCGTTCGTGCATTTTACCTTTTGAAGGAAGGGGCTCGAACGACTTGTGCAGAGTACTATCATCTGCAAAACTATTTATTGGGTTGCTGGTGATTTTCAACAATTCGTTGATATAAATCAAAAATAGGGTTGGGGACAATACTGAGCCTTTGGGTACACCAGCGTTAATTAGTTTAGACTCAGAAGAATATCCGTCTAAGGTTACCGAAATGTATCGGCCGGACAGAAAATTTTGAATCAGCTTCACAACATTGGGATGAAAACCGTACCCAACGAGCTTGTTGATTAAGTTGGCATGCCAGACTCGATCGAATGCCTTGGAGATGTCTAAAGCGATAACGTATGTTTCACCACCTTTATCAAGTATGCTGTTCCAACAATGCGCTACATAGTTTAATAGATCGGTAGTTGATCTTTTGTTTCGAAAACCGTATTGGCTGTCGGATATTAAATGATTTTCTTCCAGAAATTTTGAAATATGTGTATTAATATAATGCTCATAGACTTTGGATAGGACCGATAGTAAAGCTATTGGCCTATAATTTGAGATATCGGATTTTGGTCCCTTTTTGGGGACGGGCTGGACATTTGCCAACTTCCAGCACGAGGGAAATATACCAGATTTGTAGGATTGGTAGAATATTTTAGTTAAAGTTGGTGCAAGTTCTTTGGAAAAGGTTTTTAAAATAATGGGTGGAATATTGTCCATTCCTGATGCTTTGTTGATGTTTAACCCCTTTAAAAGTTTAGCGACTATTTTGGGTTTGAAGTGAAGTTCATTCATATTAACTCCTGAAGACTGGATTTGGGGTATTTCTTTAGGAGTTTCCAAAACAGTGGAGTTCAGAGCAAAGCGTTCAGCGAACAAGTTAGCTTTTCTTGCGGGATCATTGACGATTAAATCACCATCAATAATAGGGGGAATAGAAAATTTTGTACCAGAATTTAAAGAATTAATGGCACTGTAGAAACTCTTGTCAGAAACAGACATAGACGTAAGTTTTGAGGCTTTCGCTCTGTCAATTTCGGACTTTTCGTTTGAGATAATCTGATTAGATATTTTGTTGGCCTTTAGATATTGGGATCGATTAGTGGGAGTTTTGTTATGAATCCAAATATTAAATGATCTACGTTTGTTTCTAAGTGCCGTTTTGGCAGCTTTTGAATACAAGTATTTTTGTTTGGGTTTTACTATGGAGAAAGGGACAAATTTATTTATAGCAAATTGGATGGTTTCTGTAAAGTTTTGAGCAGAAACATTTACATTGTCAGTGTAAAAACAATGACGGTCGAAAGGGAAACCATGGAAAAAATTTTGAAGACCACTCTTATCCATTTTTGAGTAGTGAAATATTTTACGGGGTTTGGGAGCTGTAGTTTTAAGTAAATCTGTTTTGATAACTGATGAGATTAAATAATGATCAGAATTTCCAATACTACCTTTCGCAACATCGACACTCGTAATATCTGGCATTGTGGTAAGATAGAGATCTAGTAGAAAACTATTATCACCGCCATTACGGGGAGTGAAAGTCGGGCTTTTTACAATTTGGAATAGGCCCTGAGACGCGGCAAAAATTTCTGCCAGTTTTCCACTATTGTCAACATCGTCGGTCGATTTGGAGAATTCCAACCATGATTTGTTGTGGACGTTGAAGTCACCGGTAACGATAACTTCACAATTAGGGGACTTTGCTCTAATCTCGTCCATAATTTTTGTCAGTATATTAAAAAAGTTTGGGTTACGTTTGTTGGGGGACCGGTATAAAGCTATTGTAAAAAAAGTCATTTCTGGAAGACAAATCTTTAAAACCATTGTATTGAAGCCGTCACCGTGTAGTTCAAAATTTGGAAAGCGCGTGTACGCAACACTCTCATGAATGAATGCGCATACGCCCTGATGGAGTTTGAAAGCTGATTCGAGCCTATATTTGGAATTAAGCGATTCTATAAAGAGAAAATTTTCAGAAACTTGTGTTTCTGTAAGGAATAGAATGTTCGGTTTGTCGTGCTCAAGATGATGTTGCACGTGGTCATGGTTAGCGTTCAATCCGCAGATGTTTTGAACATGGATTTTAAAATTTTTTATTGATTCATATATGTTTTGTCCCTGCAAATTCCGTGGACATGCCGCTTTATGGGCGGGTGGATTGCGCAAATTTGCTTTACCACTTGCAGACTTATTTTTTTTCGGTTGTACTGCCATATATATATCAAAATGTTTATTTCATTTTTTTGTGTTTTATTTTAAAATGCATAACTAAGTAAAAAATCCTATCATACTACAAAATATGACATATGCCAATATTTCATGATAAGATGAAGAAATAATAACAAAATAATAAGTGAAAAACAAATTGTGAGAAATTTGCAGAAAACAAAACAAAACTAAATAATCCAGCTGATGCAGCGCACCCCAGACGCACCGCCCACCACTTCAATCGAGGCACAAAGCCCACACATAACTACGTGTTGGTTCGATTCCTCGGAAGAGCTAATGAGCGGTACCGCTACGGAACGCTGCCCAGCTAAGACTGGAAGTGCTGCCGTTGACTAATTAAAGTTCGTCCGCCAGCACCCTAAGATATCATCTTGGCTAATGACATCTCCTGCCATTGCCAGTGGTATGTGATATCTCACGCTAACTCATATGTCAATGGCAGGGACTGGAGTACGCAGGGTAGTCAGACCCGTAGATCAACATTGATCATAATCGATCAAAATCGATCCCTCCTGCGGCAGATATAACAGAAAATGCGGTATAAAATTTCTAAAATATCTTGTGACGTTTGTTTATATTTTGAAAATTATTATTTATTTTTCAATATCTGTTAATTTATTTAGAAAAATAATATTAGTAATAATACCACAATTACAAGAAAAAGAGAATAATTTGTATTGTTTGTAAACTTAAGTTTATATATCTTTCGCGTAACAAATTTTTGTTCAGAGCAATTTCACGTCACCGCAACATCGATGTTATTGACCCCCTCTGATTTCGATAAAATTTTATATACAGATAGCCAATGACAAAATACAAATAACGTTTCTTTCAAAAAATTAAATTTCGCTCTAGGTTTGCGAAACATATCGATTGTTAACGATTGACTAAACCGATTTAAGTCATTTATAGCTCATTTGAAAGGTAATTGAGAGGACTTATAAAAAAAATTACTTAAAATTTTGTAATAATTTTTTAAAACTGTGTTAAACTTAAAAAAATATTTTCAAAGATGGCGCTGTTAGGGGTACTTTTACCACATTTTTTGTCAGGAAAAAATGTTTCATTAATTCTTAATCGAAACTAAACATTTCCAGATGGTTTTATCTCTTGCTTTAAAAATAAAATTTTTACAAAATTTTTATTTCCGTTTTTTTTTCAATTTTTTTTTTAAACAATGCAGTGAATCATCTATTTATTTCATCACTCGAAGTTGATGAAGTCATCACCCAATATTTCATCACTCGAAGTTGATTCTGGATCACCTGTATTTTCAGCTTCAATATTTGCGCATTTATTAATTTGGATTTGCGTATGTAAATTAAACACAAAGTTTATCGAACGTAATTTATTCTGAATTTCAGGTGTAAGATTTCGTAAAGTTTTTGAACACTTGCCGATACCAAATGGTTTTAAACAATGATATTTACTCATGTTTTAAAAAAACTTATTTTAAATATTAAAACACTTTGAAGCTTCTTTGCTAACACAACACTAATATTTTTTTAACAAGATTGACAAATGAATTTAGTAATGATGCTGTACGCTCAAAATATCTCTAAAGACTATTCTTTTCATTACTGCGCTCTCATTTTATGACAGGTATTATCATTAATAGGTAATAAAGTACGGTACTCGATTTGTCCATGCCTTTAAACTTAATTTCGGACAGGTCAATGGATGAAAAGATAAATTATGTTAAAAGCATCCACACCCTCAAATACTTAATTTGTATCCTTAAAATAATTAAATGGTCATATAATTAGTATAAAACAAGAATTCCGGTGGGTTTAGTTAAATAGATGATTCACTGCATTGATTAAAAAAGGAATTGAAAAAAAAACGGAAAATAAAAATTTTGTAAAAAATTTACTTTTAAAATTATTATTTGGATTAAGAATTATGCATGGTTTCCATAATGGCTAAGGCGAAAAAATTAGCCAAATTAAAATGAGAAAGAAAGAAAAAAAAATAAAGAGAGGAAAAAGCAACAACTTGTAATTCCGATTTTTTTTCTTTTCTGTTGCTTTTTCATTCTCTTCTTAGTTATTTTTTCTTTCTTTCTCATTTTAATTTGGCTAATTTTTTCGCCACAGCCATTGTGGAAACTATGCATTAATGAAACATTTTTTTCCTGACAAAAAATGTGGTAAAAGTACCCCCAACAGCGCCATCTTTGAAAATATTTTTTTAAAGAGTTTTAAAAAATTATTACAAAATTTTAAGTAATTTTTTTTATAAGTCCTATCAATTACCTTTCCATTGATTTATGTGCAAATATTGATGCTCTTCCACCTCTTGTTATTTTTGTACAATAAAAGTATTCGTAGTTCTGTATGTAATATAGGTTTTCTTCGTTATCAGAGAGCCAGGTTTCTATTACAACTATTATGGGTATGTTGTGGGGTTGTGTGTGATTCCAGATCATTTATTTTGTGTATTATGCTTCTAATATTTATGTATGCTATATTTAGTCCTGTTTTATTGTGTGTATGGTGATTATTATTGATATTATGTTTGGTATTCATGTTTACGTGCTTGTTAGGATCAAACATTTTGGTTTTGAATAATACTTTGTGGTTTGTATGAGATTCTTTATAAGAACTTTTTATTTAGATTAGATGAGATTAGAAAGGGTTGGGCAGGTTGCACGAGGCAGAACTTGTCCTGGCACGCAGACTCTACGGCCCATAGCGCCGTGTCCGAGTTTGGTGTCATAACAACTATATTCCATAAACCTCTCTGCAAGTTTAATGAAATCCAAAACAAACTGTATTGGCGAGTTTGATTCTGCCAACCTCTGCGGTGTCGGAGCCAAAAATCCTAGCTCTGACATTAGAAAAGACTGGGCATACACACAAAAAGTGCTCAGAGTCCTCCTCCTCTCCAAGACAACACCCACATACAGGACTTTCACTAAGTCCCATGGTAAAGAGGTGTTTATTTATATGTCCACGTCCTGTAAAGACAACGACCACAGTGCTGAGAGTTTTCCTCTTCAGACTTAAGAGAAAATTAACGTTTTTTGCGGAAATGCTGATAAACATCTTACTTTTTATTTAATCTAGGTTTTGTATTTTTTTGGAGTTTTTTAATATCGTTTGCGTGGGTTATTCTAATGATTGGTGTTTTTTCGGTTATACGCGCACCTGGACCTTTTGATTTTTTACTCATACAAATTGATTTTATTTTCCTCATTTCTTCGTGTTGGTTTTTGTTGTAAACCGGTTGTTGAGTATTCGTTTATGTACACCTTTTTAAAACTATCGTTGCTTCCGATGTTGTTTTGTAGTTATTCTGAAAGAAATGGTCCATTTCTCAACAGTAAGTTGGATTACCTTTAGTTCAGCTACAATAACTGACTGATTTTTTTCTCCTTTTGTTTGCATTCTTCTAACGCCAATAATTTCTCTTTCAATCCGCTTTTAAAATTTCTGCTGTTGCTGTGACCGAACCAACTTGCTACTTTGCTTAAATTGTTTTGTATAGTTAAGTTGTATAGTTACAGTTACACCTGAAGCTATTGCTTCCGGTAAATCATTCCATTTATACAGTTTGGACAGAGAAAACTCACTGAATTCCATTACTAAAGCCGGCTCTACACGATGCGGTGAACGTTTGATTCAAATGTTTGCCTCCAACGTTTGGGTCAAACAATCGACGATTGATATGGCAAATGTTCTGCTATGTTCTGCATGGTGATTAGTGGGACGATTGTTTGATTCAATACACTTGATTCAAATGTTGGTCAAATAAATGTTCACAACAATATTTTTTTAAATATCAGTGTTGTGGTTTTTTTAATCAAATTGATTTAAAATGATTTAAAATTATTAATATAATGAATGAAGAATTCTGAAATAGTAATATTACACAAACTTAAGATACTTTGTATGTAATGAAATTATCAAAATTTCAAAAACTAAAAGGGTCATTCTTCTGAAAATTACGATTTCTTCGAGTATTATTGAAAAAAATTAAAATTTGATGCATTCAAAACCTAAATTCAGGGTTTATTTATGCACTGAAATGGAGTTGAATTTTTGGGGGAATGAGTTTTTGGCCGTTTAACCGTTAACGGTTTTTTGTACGCATTTTAATACATTTTTCAAAGGATCTGCTGTTGATGGAAAATCAAATCAAGACACTGATTATGTAAAAAAATAGAATTTTTGAAGATACCGAAATCAAAAAATACTGTTTTTCTTTTCTTTTTGTTTATTAAAACAAAACAAATTTTTTTATTAAAACAAAATTAAAAATAATTGGCAAAAATTTACATATTGAAAATAATAATTTAAAAATATATTACAAAACATACCTCTTGTTAACACACAATTTAATAAAACACTGACCCTTTAAATTAATTAACACAAAAATCCTCAAAATTTAATATTTAAATGTTTGACGCATCGTGTAGCAATGTTACAAATTGTATAACAAAAGCGATTTACAAAAAAAAAATCTCTTTGACTTGAGTCAAAATACCGACAAATACCACAATACCCGAACGTATTCAAATGCCAACGTTGGACGTATGACATTGAATGTTTGTAGTTCCAGCAACGACCACACGATGTGTCCAACCATCATGCGTCCAACGTTGGAAGATGTTCGTAGCATCGTGTAGAGCCGCCCTAAGACAGTGTGCGATATCGACATTTTAGGTTTTTGTACTAATTGACTGACAAGGGCAACGGGGAAAATCAATCGTTAAAGCATGATGAATACGCGTGTTGGTATTGTAGAGCATTAAAATTTGATAAAATTAAAATCGACCAAAAACACAAACTATTTTGGTAAATTTAGATCACACGCAACTTGTATAGCTCACTTTTGAACAAAGTCCAAAAAACCTAAGATGAAAACAGATGCAGAGCACCAAACTTAAAACAATATATATTCCATACAGGGTGCAATATGAGATAGCTCACTTTTGAACAAAGTCCAAAAAACCTAAGATGAAAACAGATGCAGAGCACCAAACTTAAAACAATATATATTCCATACAGGGTGCAATATGAGACTTTCAAAGTCGAGTAATTGATATGACCGCACACACTAATTGAAATGTCCTTAAGAAATTCGATTATCTGCAAAACTATTTATTGGATTACTGGTGGTTTCCATTACTGGTGGTTTTCAAAAGTTGAAATAAAATACAAATAGAGTGTGGAACAAAGCTATGCCTTGAGGTACTAGGGTTGATTAATTTAGACTCAGAAGAAAAGGCATTTATAGGAACCAAAATGTGTCGGTCAAAAGATAGATGTTAAACTTTTGTTTCCAAAACCGTAGTGGTTATCTAATATCAAATGGGTGTTTTCCAACAATTTTTATATATGTGAGTTCATATAATGCTCACATATTTTCGATTGGACTTGGAGTTAATTAATTATTGGTCTAAAATTTGAAATATCACAACTCGTTTCTTTTTTGAGGACAGACTGGGTATTGAACGAAACTTTCAGCACGAAAAATACTAGGTATACAAAATTTATAGAAAATTTGGATAAGTGGGTTGGAAATAGAAGGTGTTAAGTGCTACAGACTGAATTTGGAGTATTTCTTTTGAAGTTAATGATGGGTAGGTAGGTAAGAAGATTTGGTTACCAGAATTTAATTTAATCAAAAGTTTGCCGCTTTCGCTCTATAAATTTTGATTATCTGGTTTAATATTCTGTTGGGTTGTGATCGGCTTGCGGCATTTTTATTATAAATTCACTCATAATATCTGATAGAAAATTTTATCATTTTACGAGTAGTAAAAGTTGGGGTTTTAACAATTTTAGACACAGTACGCCTATTCTGCAATTTCCCTGGGAATTGAGAAAAAAGTGCAATAAATGAAATATTTTCTAATAAGAATTTGTTATTTCCCGCGACACGGTATACTAGCTATGAAAAAATTGCTATTATTTATTTCTCAATTCCTATTTCACGATGTACCGGAATAGGGCTACAAGTGATTCGGCAAATATTTCTGCCAGTTTCAATTGTTGCTGCCGTCGGTCATCTTAGAAAATTCTAACCACGATTTGTTGTGGACGTTGAAGTGACCGGTAAAGATAACTTCACAACAATAACAATTGGAAAATCTTTCTGTAAAGGCGTCCAACAATATAAGCGTACATTAAACAATTGTCGCTACATAGTATGGTGACCGGTCAAGAGCTTTTTTAAAAGAAGAAATTGTATATGCACTACTCTGCAGTTTAGTATGGGTCGGTTGAGGGATAGTTTAGAGACTTTTGTTTCTGTAAGAAAAAGAATATGGGGTGTTTGTTATGCACGAGATGATGTTGCATGGTGATTAGTGCCACAGTTGACGTTTACCCCACACATCCAAAATGCACCTATCATTATGTTTATTGGGGATACCGATAAGGTATCGGGGATACCGACTAAGACAAGCTCCTCGTCTCCGCTAAACATGACAACGGATCTACGGTATAAAATAGTGGACAAGATTTCTATTATACAGTCCGGGTACCTCGAGTAAGCCAGACAAGTTGATTTTTGAAACTGGAATAGTTTTTTTTTATTTTGGTGATCCTGGTTATTTATTTATCTAAAACTAATATCGAAGTGCTTAATTTTTGAGTAATACTATACAAACTACACACATTTTGGAAAAAATAGGATTAACTGGATGACCAGCATTTTTAAATTAATTAAAAAAAAATCGTTGATCAATATTTCTTAAAATAGATCATGAAACTTAGTTCAACTATTATTTATTTAATACTATGTAGTAACATGAATTACAAACATTAATTAATATGCACAGTCATTTATAATAGAATATAATATATTATATTTTAATTTATTATGTTTATTATAGTTAAATTATTTTGACGTCTTAAAGGAGATATATTAATATTATATTGCGATCATAATTTATATATCTAATCAAAACAATTCCTTGAGAGCAAGGTATTGAATTATTCAGTATAATTCATACATATCACTTTTTCACACAGATCTCTCATCTAATATATAGCAATAAAATTTAAATTACAAAATTTATCTTTATTTTAAACTAAATCAAATCACTTCTCTTTTCTTACTCAAAACTATATAATTTTATAGGTTTCGCATTGAATTTTAATTTAAAGTTGTATATCCAATACCAAGTTCAATCAAATAATTACCAACCATGATGAATTCCTTCACATTGCCTAGTAGCTAAAACCTCTTCAAATACATTCTCTATAGCAGCAGGTCTTGAATCGACAAGGACAGTATAATGCACAACACCACAAAAAGCAAATTGATGCAAATATTTGTTGAACTTGTTTCGAGTAAGAAAGAGCAAATATCAAATCTTCCATTCCTGCATTTCTGTCAATAATCAGGTCTAATTATTTTTCTTACAATACCCATTGCTTTAAGATGTCTAGAAACGGTAGAATAATGTACATTCAATTTATCTGCAATCTCCCTTAAAGAATGTCGTTTCTCTGCAGCTAGTAATTCTTTTAACTGTTCATCATTTATTAGTGTTTCAGGTCTACCTCTAGGTTCGTATTCTAAATTAAAATCGCCATTCCGAAATTTTCTAAACCATCTTTGTGTTGTGCGATCTGTAACTGAATCTTCTCCAAATGCAGCATTTATACTACGAGTTGCAGATGCTGCCTTGTGACCTAATTTAAACTCATATAATATAATAACACGTATATCACTTTTACTCATCGTCATTTTTATTCATATACTTTTAATCCAATCAATTAATGTTTTCTTTAATTAAAATAAAAAAAATTTCCAAATTTTACTAGAAATCAGACGCTACAAAACAATTTGACATAAATAATAATATGACATTTCTCTTCTCTTCTATAATTGTTTGCACATCTATTACTACATTTTGCTGAATAGGGATTGAATGAACTACTTAGTTTTAAATGAGCTAGATTACTACGTACAAATGGCACCAAAGTATTTCAAATTTGAATACATATAACATAATACCTTACGCAAATAACTTATTTAATAAGTTTAATAAAAAATTAAAATAAACAAAGCTTTTTATAATTTTACTGTTACTCTATATATATTTCGTCTTGTTAGGCCATCTTCTGGAGTAATGTGTTAAGCCATATTCTGGATCACTCCAGAAGATGGCCTAACAAACTGAAATATATATAGAGTAACAGTAAAATTATAAAAACTTTGTTTTTTAATTTTTTATTAAATTTATTAAATAAGTTATTTGCGTAAAGTAACAAGAGATTGACATTATGTTATTTGAAAACTTACGCCAAGTGCCAACAGCAAACAGTGTTAATTATATTGAATACATATATGTATTTTATTTTGCTTATGTTCTATATGCTAGTGTTTAATTAATTTTAAAACAATTTGTGAACAATTAAGTACAACACATACCATTGTTGCCTAAAGATGTACCTAAATATCTCTAAATGGCACTTTAAATCGGTACTTATTTCTTTTGAGAATAAATTTATTTTAAATTGGAATAACCGTTACTTTATGTTTCACAATGTTTCATATAAATACGTTCGCCATATCTTGGAATTACGGCAACAAGAATTTATTGCTTTACATATTAAGAACATAATCAAGCAACCCATATATTTAGTTGCCAAAATAGAAACAAATTCAGCAAAAACTAATATTAAATTTATTTCATAAATATGTTTCGAAATACTTATCAGAAAGGATTTCTTTCTCTTTTTTATAGTATAGGAAGTAATCCTCTATCCATTTGGAAGGCAAAGGTAAATGAAATGAGTCAAAAATAACATATTTCCGAACAAATTTACTCTTAAATTCCAGGTCAAAAACGGACATATAAAACGGTTGACCGATGATGATATCAAATCAATCGCATTAGAAATTGTTGGTGCGAATGTTGCAACAACATACATTCAAACACCAGTATTTCCATATCAATCTTTAGGAATTAAATTACCGTTTTTCGTATTAATCGTCAAAAATATGAAAAAATTCTTTTCATTTGAGGTTCAAATATTAGACGATAAAAATATGTTACGCCGATTTCGTGTTTCAAATTATCTTAGCACAACTCGTGTGAAACCGTTTTGTACAACTTTGCCGATTGGTCTGTCCACTGGTTGGAATCAAATACAATTTAATTTGGCAGATTTTACCAAACGTGCTTATGGCACATGTTATGTTGAAACAGTTCGTGTGCAAATTCATGCGAACGTTCGTTTGAGAC
This sequence comes from Diogma glabrata, assembly GCA_963693315.1. Lineage (NCBI taxonomy): Eukaryota > Metazoa > Arthropoda > Insecta > Diptera > Cylindrotomidae > Diogma > Diogma glabrata. The sequence goes on from OY856188.1 coordinate 121,852,279, forward strand.
GAATTTATTTTTCAGATCGTTTATATACGGAGGATGAGAAACCGATACAATTTCGTCTATTTGTGCCTGGTGATAAAAAAGAAACTGATAAAAAGCAAAAAGGAAAAGAAAAAACGGCTGGTGATCAACATGCGATTGCACGACCAACCACACCACAGGCATGAAATTGTTTAGCTTGAAATTTCGTTTTAATTTATTTGTTACATAACGGTTTCTAATGTTTTAAACATTTTTAAATTAAATTTATATATTGTATTGGAAGTTGAATTTTGGTAGTGTTTATATTGTTTAATGTTCTTGCTATTAAAGTTCACGATAGAAATGGATAATTTTGGGGTTTATTCCTTGGTGAGCATCCACATTCTTTTAAAACAAAAATAAAAATTTGTGCAGCTCAAACCCTCAAAAGTCCGACAATCTCAAAAGGTATCTCCGTGTTATAATGGCACATAATGTAAAACCTATTACACCGCACATTTTATTAAAAAAACGATATAACTAGAAATTTAAATGTTTAACACGCATTTACATAATTTCTTGTGACAATAGCTCATTTAACCGTTTTTGCTGTTTTGTGGTTAATTGATACATTTTATTTAAAAAAAATTCAATTTCTTTTCGGGTATGTAGTGGTGGCCACATTGTTGTAATTGCAAAATGTCTGTAAATAGAAAAAATATTTTTTACAAACTCGATCAAAAATACAATATGAAATAATATACCGATGAAATCTCATTGCATCATAAGCAGATGGTTGCATTGCTTCTTGCATTTTTAGTTCATACAAAAATTGTTTGTCGTATTTCTGTTTTGATTTTGCATACCTTGCGCGACAAACGCTATCACTAAATGGAATAATATTGGAAATGGAATAATGGAAATAAAATTCAATAGAAATAGTAACATACTATGGAGGAATAAACCCTGTGTAACTGGGATTACAACTTGAATTCCAATCTCCTTCCGGTATTTCTGTTAAATTTAGTTTGTCGTCGTTAACCTCTTTTCGACCTATTCTTATCGACGACATTTCGCACAAAATAAATTAAATGAACAAAATTTATACAAATTTGTTTTTTTAAATATTGATTAAGTATCCTTGGATACAACTTACGAATATTGCAAAAGTGGATTCACTGTTATAGTTATATGTACATACTTTAAAATGAATAATACCGCATTCACAGCGACTTAGCAAATTAGTAAATTATAATTTGCATCTTGGCATATTTAATATGAGTTTAAAACGTAGATTGTAATTCGAATCGTAAGTATTTGAATCGTTTGTAATTGTAGTAAGCCTAGATATCAAATTAGTTGCAAGATTTTAAAATAAAAAGTGTTTACAGCACAGATTTAAATTACATCTACTAATTTGCTATGTCGCTGTGAATGCGGTATTATTTACAATAAAATATATCATTTTTATTTATACTATCGTAGAGAAAAATTGCATTTATTACGCGAGATAAAAACGTTTTTCCTTCAACTTGTCTCACTCGACGCTAGCGCGTCTCGTTTACTCACAAAACAAATGTTTACTCACGAAAAAAGTCACATCTTTCGTAGGAAAATATACTATTTTACATAAGCGAAAGCAAAACAATAATATATTGCATTCACTTATACAAAGTTTAAATCTCACGTTAAAATCCCACTAGCGAGAAAACACAACAAAATGACCAACATGGTTTATTCCTCCATAGTTTGTTACTATTTCTATTAAATTTTATTTCCATTATTCCATTTCCAATGTACTAATGTACTTATAACATCCGGTATTTCGAGATTTGTGTTATAAATCCCAATGTTAAATAATCTATAGATACGTTTGTTCCTCGCGACCAGTTTAACATCTTTCGAAAACAAATATGTATTTGTATTGGTATTTCATTTTTGAAAAAGGAACGAATTTGTTCATTGTTAAAATTGAATGGTTTTAGTAAAGTTTTGAGAAGGAATCTTTTACAATATAAGTATAAAAACAGCTACGATTGAAAGAAATTTCAAAGACCATTCGAGTTCATATTTAAAAAGTGAAATATTTAACAGGAGTTTAGTTTTCCTTTAGTTTTTCCTTTTAGTTTTCAGTAAATTTGTTTTCATAAATGATGAAATTTAAGTGATCATAATTTAGTATGTACGTAATATCCGGTAGCTTTGTGAGATATATATCTAAAAGAAAACTATTATCACCGCTACACGACTCGATTTAAGGTTATGGTTCTCTAGTTTCAGGTTCGCAATTTCATTACGTCTTTAGTTATGCTGCCTTGTTGTAGTATTTTCCATTATTAGGTTGCTGTTTAGTTATTGTGATATCCATTGAACTGCTGTTCTCTAATAGAAGATCCGGAAATTTCCTTGCCTAGCTGTTACGGATTTAACGATAGATGCAGTGTATTCAATTCTCTTTCTTAAGTATCATTACAGTCACTGAATCTCAACGACTGCGTGAAAGTTTTTGCAGGCTTTTTGGCTCAAAAAATCACAATTTCGTGGTCTTATAACTTAATCATAATCTTATAAATTTTTTAATTCTGTCGAATTCAAACCGTTTTCTAGTAGATGTTGTATAAAAATTAAAAATGGCTATATAGCAATTTCTGTGAGACTATATTTTTGACAAAAAATTATCGTGTGAAAGATAAAAAATCCATTGCTTTCCTCTATAGCTCCTATGTTCGATATTTAAAACTTTTGCTTATGTGTCTGGGAGATAGATGTACATCAATTCCTTACATGAAGTTAAAATAATTTTAGAGTAAAAAAAATATAAATATGCAAAACAGATACATCTTTCAACTCGAGTAAATATTTAAGAAAACAAGAGAAATTTACTTTTGAATATTGTTCTATATTTTATTTGGCAACTTTTATTTAACATTTGCAGTTTTGCTATAATTTTTGATATAAATTTATTTACAGAAACACGTTAACATCATGGTTAAATCTTACACAACAAATTTTGTTTCTTTTATTTTTAAATTTTACTAACTTTATTCTTCATTAAGAACTACTTAGTATTTCGGTTATAATTTATTTACTTTATACTGTTAATTAATAGTTATACGAGAAATAATCCAAACTTTAGCTGAGGTATTAGAGCAAACGCTAGCTACGAGCAAAGGCAGTTTGCCATCCTAGACAAATTAGGCTGTTAATATTAAAACATAGCTTAATTTAGTTTACTATCAACAAATTAGCATAAGATGAATGCAAACCAAAATATGACGGTATGTGCAAAGTGCAAACGAGCGTAACGAACATAAGAATATAGTGTCAAACATTATGTTAGCAATTTTAATCAAAGAAATTAAAAGTATTGATTGGCTTGTTCTTGAAGAAAGGGTAATTTAAAAATATATGGAAGAAGATAGATATAGAAAAACAATTCCCATATATGCATACATTTCGTTTGATTTGTGCTAACTTACATAATTATATATTTTTCAAGATCTTCTAAATTGTATCTTAAAAAAATTAGGGCAAAAACACAGAGAGCGAGAAGTTATAAGAATAAAATTAAATTAAAATGTTTGTACACATAACTCTTTATATACTACTCTTGAAAAATACAAATTCTGAATAAATAATGAATTAGTGAGATTGTTATCAGAATTATAACTTATGTGTCCTCTGTATTAAGAATTTTACTTTGTTTTACGATCTAGTTACCCTAATTTTACAGTCAATGCTGGCAAAGCGTTTTTTTTAAAGAAAAATTAAAGAAAATTAAAGAAAAATTGATGAAAGAATTAAGTCATGTAAACGCATTAGTAATATTATTTCGATTGAAGCTGCAATTGAATTGACGATATATCGAGTAAGCTCGATATTCCTTGAAAATCTTTTTTTAGCGAGCTGGCTTATTGATAGCTATTGTTTGATAAGAATGTCCATTAATTCTCAGACTGAGTGAATTCGCCGAGTGAAAACGTGATGCGAGATAATATTTTGCTATCGAGAACACGTTACCGTTACTGGTTGCTACCGATTATTTAAAATATTAGGATGCTGAGAAATACTAATATATATAGTCATTCAGTAATTATTATTTAAAGCATTATTGAGATCATCTTCAGTTCATTTTTCAAGATATATTAGAAATGTTATTTATGAGTTATAAAGCACAAATCAACATTACTAAAATTGATTAAGACTTAAGGCTAAAAATTTATTGACTGACTATAATATAATCCCAAGAAGTGTCGAAATAAGAAATTGAAATCTGAGCAATCAGTGAACTATAACTTGGTGTTGCTCTCATAGTCATATTTAAAATATTCACTTTTTTATATGGAAACATTTGATATCGGGGCAAAATTTGCAAAAAACGAATAACTACGGTTAACAGTATTTTCAAATATAACGTGACCAATACTGACATTTCTCGAAAACAAATAGTTCGGTTTTAATGAAATTTGACTCAAGTAGAACAGAAAAAATTGAACTAAATTATAATATGCAAAAAAAAATAACTAAAAAAGGCAATTATTCGTTAAAATTATTAAATAAGTTATTTGAGTAAAAGCAACAAGAGACATGTTATTTTAAAACTTATGCCAAGTGCCAACTGCAAACAGTATTATTTGTTTAATAATTAATTTACTTAATAACCTCGTTTTTGAATATGATGTATATTCACATTTTAGGTTCTATTAAAAATAGAATTGCGAAATATTCCCAATTTAAATTATAACCTTTCGCATTTTTGTAATTTTATTCCATATCCATTCTTAAAGCATCATTTGAGTTAAATTTTATTAAAATCAAACGAGTGGTTTTCCAGATATCGCCAATCAACCGCACAATATCATGTTTTCGATCACTTTATGCCTCAAAATATGAGGAAATTCAAAATTCAAGTAACTTGCAAAAGCGGCAAGAATATTATTGGTGGTTTGGGGAATTTTAAAATACTAAGCATGAAGCATTAGGTTCGTTATTAACCTGAAGATTGTTTTGATATCTATCACATATCTTGATTGTATGTAGAGACGACGTGAATTAAATTTCTGAGATTTGTTATAAAAATTTCATCTAATATTTTTTTTATTTATTGTATAAGTGGAAGATAGTTGTTTTATATTTGTGACATTTATCTACGCTTTAAATAATCCCTAACGAAAAAACTATAGAATTGTCATGGATTATTTTAAATTTGTTTTTAAAATGATTCCTAAGGGATTAAGGCAATTTGTTAAAATATATATTAGCCTCTCCTATTAGTTTAACTACATTTTGACTTAATTAATGATTTTTTTTAGTTTTTTCTTACATTTATAATTACAGTCAACATTAATATCACAATTTCAAAAATTCGTAATTTTTGTTTAAGAATATAATTAGATTATAAACTTTAATCTCATGTGTATTTAACTTAAAATATCAAAAAATTGATAGCATTTATTTTGATATTGACATAATATTCGATAATCTGATTAATATAATGGTTCTTTTTGAGGATGTAGTTACTTGTACATTCTAATAAAACAATAACAAATACTCTGGCCAATACACAATTACACTAGTTTACAAATTTTGAACTTTTTTGTCTCCCTTAATGAAACCCAACTTTTCTTATGGATTTGGACCTCCTAAACACAAATATCATATTCATTTTTTTTGGTTAGCTCTTGTTTTTGAGATATTCACGAAAAACCAATTTTTTAGTGATCAAAAATGTTGTTTCGGTTTTTGGGTCTTATATTTTACAAAACAAACAAATTAAATATATTAATGAAACATATGAATAGAAAATATGCCAACAAACATTTTGAGCTATATTTTGTAAAAATCCATTAGGGATTCTGGAAGTTACAGTCGAAAAATAGTTGAAAAAATACGAAAAATTTGCGTTTTTTTTAAATTTTTCCATTTTCAACACCATAAATTTTGAACAAATAAAAACACTAATTTTTTTTAATTTCTTGGAGCCTATAATAGCTTCAATTTTCTTTCTTTTAAGTTAAAAGATATGAATATTGGTGCAGTTTGCACCAAGTTATTTAAGTTTTCCCAAAGAAAGTCAAAACTCAAAATTTGGAAAAAAACTTTAACTATAAGAATAATTTAAATTCTGCAACATAATTGATTTATATGTATATAAGTTGTTTTCGTAGTAGATCTAGCTCCTCCTACCTCGGACTTATTTTAGGAGTTGTAAAATATCAGTTAGTTGATTATGAAATGTCTTTTTTTGACAAAAGTTGTATTTTATTTGTATCTGATTTTTCTTGAAATTGAGATTTTTTTCGTTAAGTTTTTTGACATTATCTAGCTCCTCCCACCTCAGACTTATTTTAAGAGTTGGAAAATATCAGTTAGTTGATTATGAAATGTCTTTTTTTGACAAAAGTTGTATTTTATTTGTATATGATTTTTCTGGAAATTGAGATTTTTTTGACATAATCTAGCTCCTCCCACCTCGAACTTATTTTAAGAGTGGTAAAATATCAGTTAGTTGATTATGAAATGTCTTTTTTTTTTGACAAAAGTTGTATTTTATTTGTATATGATTTTTCTCGAAATTGAGATTTTTTTTGTGAAGTTTTTTGACATGATCTAGCTCCTCCCACCTCATATTTATTTTAGAAGTTGGAAAATATCAGTTAGTAATGAAGATAGGCAGTTCTTATAAATGGGGTAATTCTTTTAGCAGTATGTATTCGGTAACTTCCACAAATAAAACAAAATGAGTTTGGGCTATTTTTACACTTGAAACTTCTTGCCGACACCATTTAAATAAACTTGACTTTACACTTTACTAACAATTTATGTTGCTTTACAAGGCAGCTATCACAATTGATTTATTGATTTTTAAAAACAATACATTATTTAAAATTTATATTTGTAATATTTTTTCTTTTTTAATTAATATTTTCACTTGAATGTTTGGAATTAAATTTATCCTCTGAGAGATTATATTTGCAACTAATCATACGACAATTATCTACTTAAAAAGAAACCTCATTAAACAAAAGTTGGGAAAACCGAAAAACAATTAAAAAGGAGAAGTAATTGCCTTTTTAAATTAAACTTAAAATGATCATAAACGTAAGGAGTAACACAAGGTGGGCGGTGATAGAAAAATATTTACATTATCAAAAAAAAAAAGAGGAAAAAGAAAACAAACAAACCTTACAGGTATTAATAGACATAAATAAGGGCTTAACTTTATGGTGCTTAAACTAACTTAAATAGTTCTGATGTTATGATGTTTTGCCTCTCCTCACAATTCATTATCTTTTGTTTATATTTTTCTATATTTATCGATCCCAACTTCGAAAACAAAAATGGAAATTATACTTTACTATTTTAAAATAATTCTTACTGATGTTTGAGAACGACTGAACTTTTAAAATTATTATTTATGGCAAAATAAAGTAAAAAACTATTTTTTCCAAATTTTGAGTTTTGACTTTTTTTGGGAAAACTTAAATAACTTGGTGCTTAAAAGAAAGAAAATTGAAGCTATTATAGGCTCCAAGAAATTAAAAAAAATTAGTGTCTTTATTTGTTCAAAATTTATGGTGTTGAAAATGGAAAAATTTTTAAAAAACGTGAATTTTTTGTATTTTTTCAACTTTTTTTGAATGTAACTTCCAGAATCCTTAATGGATTTTTACAAAATATAGCTCAAAATGTTTGTTGGCATATTTGCTATGCATATGTTTCATTAATATATTTAATTTGTTTGTTTTGTAAAATATAAGACCCAAAAACCGAAACGACATTTTTGATCACTAAAAAAATCGGTTTTTCGTGAATATCTCAAAAACAAGAGCTAACCAAAAAAAATGAATATGATATTCGTGTTCAGGAGGTCCAAATCTATAAGAAAAGTTGGGTTTTATTTCGGGAGATTTTTCTTGTAAACTAGTATTATTAACCTTGGAATCAAACTTAAAATTTAAATACTTAACATTTTTAGGAAGTTTAAGTTTAAGTCATGTATCATAATCAAAATATTCATTACAAATTTATTTTAATAAATTTTTAAGTCGCTAGATACTGTACAAGTCTGGTCTACAAACAAATCACAACGGGGTATAGCAGGTTTGGCAACAACAACTGAACTCCGACAGCGAGGGTCTGTGCTCGATTAAATCTAATTAAATCAAAGTGTTTTAAAACCATCTGCAATAGTTACCAATTACCCCGTTTTGCAATTATCTGGTTGAACAAAGTCACCATTTTTTGCAAAATGACGAATCAAATTATCAAATATTAATAAATTTGAAAACAGCCAATCAATTAGTTGGATATAAATGTTTTAATATAGCAAAATAGTGCACACCCGCAGCTAACACAACAAATAAATGCCATATAGCATGTGCAAACGGTATTTTACCATCAGATTTAAAGAACACAATACCTAAAATATATAAAAGTCCACCTATTTTTAACTCAGCCATTCCAGCAAAATCATGGCCACCCAATATAATAATTAATGAAGGACCCAACCCCATTACTAAATATAATAATGTTTCTAAACATTTAAAACGTTCATGATAAATTTGTTGATATATAATTCCTAGACCCGCAAGCAACCATATAAGCCATCTTAATAACAATAGCACTGATGGATGTGTTGGCGGGCTCAAGCTTAGCCATGGAAAATAGGAACCAGCTATGAATACATAAATCATAGCACGATCACATCGATGAAGAACATCTTTTAAATTTCTGAAAAAAAAACAAATAGTTAAAATTTAATAATTAGATTAAGGTAAGTTAATTCAAATTATATAAGGTAGATGACCAAATAATATACATGTAAATTCTTGTATAGTTTGAAAAAAAGGAATTGGATAAGAAAATGAAGAAAATGAGAAAAAAAATTGTCACACGATTTTGTATTTTACAGATAAAAAGAGGCCTTGGTTAAGAAATAACTTATAGTTAAAGTTAGCTAAATTTCAATTATAATATCTTACCTATGTTGGGTGCAATAAAATGCTCCATGGAAAAATGTGGAAATAATAAATAGTAATGTTAAGGCCGTTCCATATACAAGTGCTGCCCAAGTTTGATCTATGCTTTTGCTGCGCCATAATAATGTTAAAGCTGCTAATACAGATGGCATAACCCATACGCCATGTGTTAATATATTCGCTAAGTGTTCAATCTGAAAGATAAACAAATTAAATTAGTTTTATTGAAATGCAATAAAAACTTTTAAATAATAACATTGTCATTAACGTAATAAGTCTCATAAGTCAATCATAATAATATAATAATACAACTAATAAGGGATACGGCTTATGATATTCAACAAGAAGACAAAAATAATAAACAAGAAACAGTCAAAAAGATTATGGTTAGAAAAAAACTTTAACGACAAAAGTAAATATAAAGTTTCGGTAGTTGTCAATATGTAGTGTATTCTAGAAACAGTTTTTGAAATCGACTCTGTAATTTTCTAGTTTTCGCTATCGTAACAGGTAGATACTGTTTTTCTTATTAATACTCCTTATAATCTACTTTTTTTCCTCAGAGAAGTGTGTTTTGCCACTGTGAAACGGACCTAACTTACCAGGGCTACCGGTCGAGGCTCTCGTTCTTATAATTATATATCGTAAAACCGTTGTCTTGTTTAGCGGGAGCGAGAAACTTGCTTTAGTCGTCTGTAGCGCAGGCCGATGCCCCCTTACCACTATCCCCAACCCATACGTGTTCAGTGTGCCACGAAGAATGGGTCTAGTGGGTTCAAACTAGGATCGTGTACCAACCTCTGGGCACCTGTCACCCGCGGTATAAGCGAAGGCCTGTTGGTGACCTTTATTTCGTCCTACCTCGTAGGAATAACATGAGAAAAGATTAAAGTAATTTTTTTAAATTTTATTTGTTTCTCCTGTTTTATTTTTAATTCTTACATCATGAAATATTTGCATATCGACGGCTACAGTTCATTTACATGTAACTACATTTTGTAAAAATTGAACAAAAGCTCAGAAAATGATTTATTGTGATTCTAAACAAGCTTGAAAATAAAAAAAATTTTATCAATAACTCAAAAACCTATTTTGTTTTTATTTATTGATAGTAATTTTTTTTTTAAAAGCTTGCTTAGTATCGCAATAAATCGTTTTGTGAGCTTCTGTTCAATTTTTACAAAATGTAGTTACACGTAAATGAACTGTAGCCGTCGAAATGTCATATTTTATTACAAGATAGGATTTCTTGTTAAGTTATCCATTTTTTTAAAAAAATATTTTGGTCCAATTATAGCTATAAAATAATGCATATTTGACAAAATATGTGGATTCAACGCCAACCGGGACACTGTGCAACACCATCTCAAGAATGATAAACAGCTTATTTTTTCGGTTGACAACGTATCCTTCTGTCGTAACACTAAATTCCAAATCTGTATAATCTTGAATCAGGGTTTAAACTTCATCAATATGTATGCGCATACATTCTTGAGAGTGTTGCATATAAACGCTTTCCAAATTTTGATCTGCATAATGATGGCAACACAGTTGTACTAAAGGGTTGTCTACCTGAAATTTCTTTTTTTACATCAGTCTTATACCGGTCTCAACACAAACATAATCCCAATTTTTTTAATTTCTTTATTAATATTGTGGGAATTAGAGCAAAATTTTCTAATTGTGAGGCTATTGTTACCAGCGTCTTCAACTTCAACAACAAATCGTGGTTAAAATTTCCTAAGACGACCGAGGACGACAACAATGGTAGACTGGCAGAAATATTTGTCGAATCTCAGAGTCGGTCTGGAATTATAAAAACTCCAACTTTCGCTTCTCGTAATGACAGTAATAAAAGTATTCTTCTAAATCTCTATCTCACATCCATCCCAGATATTACGAGTTTCGATATCGAGATTCCAAATCATGTAAAATTAAATCCAAATCACTGAAAATGGACAGCAATGGTCTCCGAAGTTTTTTTTCCCAGGTTTCCTTTTCAATCGTCATTGTTTTTATACTGACAATGTTGAAACCATTCAATTCGATATTGTGACAACTGTATAGTTCAACATCCAAAAGAACATAATTCTAGAAACATACTTTTTAGAGAAAACAGATCAATATAAAAGAATATAAAAACACCGGAATGAAGATAACAAAAACAAAGCAATTAAGACGCAACCGGAAATATTTGTTTATCTAATAAGAATAAAAAATAAAATTAAAACCTCTTAAAGTATGTAAATAAGTAGTAAGTAAATAAACAAATTAAAAAGAAGAATCTGCCACATGGGTGTCTACATTTTAAGATCGAATTATTATGTTTTTGTTGATAAAAAACATAATAATACGTTATTTCATGTAGTATATACACGAGGTTGTGTTAGAGGATAAGTTCAGTATAAAATAGTCAGCGATAGAAGTAGTATAGATTTAGCAGTGATATAAGCGATGACACAAGTTGTTAAAATATATTATTATAAGTGTAAAAGATTATTGTAAGTGAAGAATTAAAAGTGATATTATGAACAATAGTAAGAGATTGTTATAAGAGAAGAATTATTGTGGATACAAGAATAATTAAGGGAAATACTAGTACGAGAAAGATTATTATAAGAAATATAATCTTGTACGAATAAAAATTATAACGTTTAGAAAAGCCATTGTTTTAATTTCCTGATTTAATGATCGAACCAAATATTTGTAACTCAGTCAAGAAACATTACAGTTTCAATCTGAAAATCTGAAAACCAGCAAAATCTCAAACCAGATAATCGAATTAAACTAGAAATTGACTAAGATATCAAACCAAAAATTTAAAAAGCAAAAGGGGCAACACTTTCGACTATGTCAATTTCTGACAAATTTTTTTACAGTACCATTATTTCTTTAAATTCTGATACTAAATCTTCTATCCGCCCTATCATTGTCGGTGAATTACTCGTCACGTCACTGACATCGCAAGAAAAGCTAATTTTTTCGTAGAGCGAATTTTTTTTAGCTAACCGATGTTTTTCGTTATAAATAGACGGCTTTCTTTTCAGTCTTAATCAATTAACGCTGGTGAACCTTAAGGCACCGATATGTCTCTACTTTTTTTTGTTATTTGTCAACGAACTGTTGAAAAACATAAGTAACCTAATAAATAGTTTTGCAGATGAGTGTACCCTGCACAAGTCGTTCTCATATCTTCAAAGGGAAGGGATAAAAATTTGGTCAATTTTAACGCCACCAAAACACAGCTATTGATTGTCCAGATAGAAGACCGTGTCCCTCAACGATATTTCAATTGGTGTATGTGACGAGCAAATAGCTGAATGTGAACGCATTCGATTATTGGAAACCTCAATTTCCAATGACTTACTCTGGAACGATCACATAATGCGGGATATTTTTGGATATAACAAAACGGAGCGGAGCGTTGGGATAATTTATAAAATGAATGGAATGAAGAAAATCAAAAATAAACGTAATGAAGCGGATTAACATGTAGGCCCTAACAGAAAATTGGAACGAAAATATGTAGGGGCAAACAGAAAATTGAAATTACTTTGTTTCACTGGACTATTCTTCAAGGCATAATTAGTCCCCTGGATAGTCAGATTTACTTAACTGTTACTTTGAGAATAAATGAATTTATAATATACTACATATGAAGAGCTGTAAATACAATTTAACATGCATAGGAAAAATTGCGCGCACGTCATAGCGGCGAGTGCAGTACTTTCGAGCATGGAAACTGCTTTGCAACTCGTGTTTTGTACAATATTTTTTGAAGTAACCTTCTTTAGGCGATATAACAAGTAACTTAAATCTTTTTCGGGCGGAAGTAACGTTTTCAAACGCAAATGACGTTCAGAACAATATATAATGGAACCAATTTTTATCTCTATTGTTTTGTTTTTTTTTTATAAAAATTGAGAATCATAAAACATTTCAAATTATTTCATTACACATTGATTTTTCTTGGTATTCGTTTGTGAAGGATTGTTTGATAGAAAAAAAATCAGAGAATGAAGTTTTATCTTCATACGAGGATTTTATTTTTCGTCGATTGTATATGAACACGGATAGATTTTTTTTATTTTTGTTTTTATTGCAGTTTTCAACAGTAATTTTATAAGTGGCAATACTTTTTCTTTTACTTTTCTATTAAATAACTTTAATTATAAATTAATAATTATACTAAAAATATTATTTATTTTACTCTTAATTTATATCAAAAAACAAATTTTAGAAACGCAGAAATTTAAAATCAAAAATAACCACAAATTCATAAGAAAATTGTCCTGCTATGCGCATGTCAAGAAAAGAAAAAACAAATTGTTTTATGCAAGAAAAAGAAAGAATAAATCTGAGAATAGAATTTTATTCTCGAATTAATTTGTTGTTCTACCCTGATTCATACAATACAAACGACGATTTATCCGAGGATTTATCTTCTATCCTATTCATACAATCGCCCTTATTGTAATAATCATTTTACATGTCATCTATATTCTATAATGTGATGTAATTGATAATTTTCTTTGCAAGGGGTAGAAAAAATATAATGATATAACCAATTTAAAAAAAAATCAGATTGCGTTGATTTTTAAAAATGATATCATTTTTTAATGATTGAGAAACTGACAGAAGAATGATGTTAAGTGTAAACCCAAAACCGACGTAATGCAAATTGGGATCCTTATATATATGAAATACCGCTATTTTTAGACCTTTCAATACATATTTCTAGACCCGTACTATAAAAATACACTTATATGGCCAAAATACGTTTTATAATGATATCCATTTCGATACAGATTTTCATTTCGATACAGATTTTTAATCAATAGAAACCCATAGTTTTTCAATCAAACATGCTATGCATTTGACGTTTGTTGAAATTTTCGTTTGTTGAAGTTTTTAAATTAAGTTGTTGTTAGAAAATATTCAATTTATTTTAAATAAATTATTAATTCTTTTATAGTTCTTCGTTATTTATCGGGTGTAGAAAAAATAGCGTATGCTAAGAAAAAATAGCGTATGCTACACATGAAAGTGTAATTAATACATGATCGTTGCATAATATACTATTCTACAACAAAAAAAAATTAAGTTATCTCATATTATCTCTTTACATTCTATTACAAAGCATATGCTTATTTATTTCATATTTCATATAGACCAATAAAAACTGTATATTTTTAGTTAAACATTTGCACTTATTTGATAAAATTGTTTGAAATTGATTTATTATTTTGGTATATATATATTTGGTATATATGCTATATATATATATATATATATATATATATATATATATATATATATATATATATATATATATATATATATATATATATATATATATATATATATATATATATATATATATATATATATATATATATATATATATATATATATATAAACACTTTAGTGCATTTGATTTGTTATTGTCTAATAAATTAAATTAATCTATAACTAAAGATAAGTATAAAATTAGTTTGTTTAATATATTGTTCGATCGATATAAATAAAGAAATTAAGTAGAGTTGAGGAGGAAAGAAGGAAAGAGTTTTGCTTAAGTAGTTGTAGCGAATAAGAAAAAGTTTGGAAATGTTGTTAAGAAAACGATACCATTTGGAGGAGAAAAATTATGGGTATGGGTCTTACGAATTTGAAGTTCTGCAAAAAAAAAGAAAGAAACGAACAATTATGGAGTTATGGTAACACGAGTGGAGATAGGTCTGACAGAGCTGAGTTGCCTGAGACCAATATTTGTGGAGATGTTTACCATAGGTTAAAAGGTTCGTTTAAAATACGAGAAGCAGAAAAGTAAGTCGGTGATACTGAATGTCTGACAGAACAAAGTTGACTGAGACAATACTAGCATTTACAAACGTGAATATTAGTTCATTTTTCGAAAAGTAGCTGTTAAAAGCAAAAATAAGCAGAAATTTATCGTAAGCAAAGGAGTGCATATGGTAACACAAGTTTGGTAAAGTCTGACAGTACAAAGTTGACTGAGACCAATATTTACCTTGGAGACGTGTACCATAGAAAAAGATCGTTTTGAGAAGAAATATCTGGTTAACGACGAAATGTCGTTTTAAATATCCATAAGAACCATATCGGTTCGTCAACAGATAAATGGTTAACGCCAGAAGATGTTCATGTTGTAAAAACATATGGGTAACGTTGGGGATATTCCTTTAAGATCAGATATTTGGAAGTTCTGCTTAATTAGATGAAATCTGATTTTTATATTCATAAGGACCATATCTGTTTTGTCAACAGATAGATGGTTAACGTTAGAAGATAGTCATGTTATGGTAACATATTGGTAACGTTAGGGATAGACATTAAAAAATCAGAAAATTCGAAAAATTTGTTTCGGCCCAAGATTTCAGAAGAGTGGAGTGGGTCTTACGAAGGAAGGAGATGTTAGACTTCGGCCCATGGTATCGATTTAAAGTAGTTGGCGTGGCTTCAAAACCGAAAAATAAGAGTTTGGAGAGAAAAAAAAGAATGTGTCACTAGGAGGAAACAAGATTATTGCAAAATAGGAGAAATGACTAGCAGGAAGCATATGTGATCACTGTGACTGATCACTACGAGAAGAGTGTTGTGTCGCTGTGAAAAAAAATATAATAAAATTAAATTTTTTACAATAAAATGAAGCAAGCACTAATTTAAATTAAGAAGGAGAAAAAATGAATTAAATTATAAATTTGATACTTCTTTAAGTTGACTCCATTGGAAGGTTTGTTTCTAGTCGGGGTTACCAGTTTTGGAGTATACTGCGTTGAGTGGAGGTAGATTTTAATATAGAGGTCGGCTGCTAGTGGCGTTGAATTCTCCAGGAGATGAATATGTTGATACGAGATGTTGTTTTCAATATAATGAGTTACTTTGGATGCGTTGATTAAGCTGAATCTTCATTATGATTTAACAATTATAATGTTCACGTAAAGTAAACACAAAAGACAGCAGATAAAATGTTGTTGTAACAACCATATCATGAATTAAATTTATTTCCAAACTTCTTCAGGTACACTAGCTTCCACATTCACAAATGGTCTTGAACCATTATTAAGTATTACCATTACAAATATAAATTAAATTCTCTCAAAACACAATAACATTTTAGAGTTTAATTGTATTTATAAATAGATTATACAAGTTACATGAAATTTGTCTTATTGTATTAATCAAATTGATGGCGAGGCGATGAAATATAATTTACATAGAGAATTACATTTTTAATTTAACACGAAAATTAAGAACTTAAACAATTTTGAAAAAACAAAATCTGAATAATAAAAAAATATTTTTTGTTTTTTTAATAAATGTTAACGAAATCATCGCCTGCTAAATTTTAAATTTTTTTCAGAAATGATTTTAGTTTTGATGTTCGCCACATATCTATTGATCGTTTGATTAGAGCCGGATAGTTCGGTGCTCTTCCATCCATCTTCCCAAAAATTCAAATTCTCGATGACGCGCTTAAGCCGCATATGTTTGCCACTCCCATCCGACGTTTTAAAAAAATCCTGTTTCGAGTCATCAACGGATGATGCAAAAAGAAAATAAACCATTGATAATACAATGACAACCTGAAAAATCATCACCAATACGTTTTCGATTAAATCCAATTTTCAGTTACTCATTGATAGAGGCTTAGAAATATGTGATACCCCAACTAATTCGACCGATAAACGTCACCCTCATTGTAATAATCATTTCTCGATTATGTCTGCAGAAGAAAACAAACCAAAAATTAACGTGCCTTTTACCAAGATGACCAAGATGGTGGTACCAATCGCAATGCAACTTGACATCATTCAACCCATAAACGGTTTGCAGACTGTCTTCTAAGAGCAAATTTGATTTAAACTCGAAAGCAAGTGTTTGCCGTTCTTCGAATAACCCGTTCTCAAGGCCATTTCATTTAACAAAGAATACGAATATAAGTTGGTGTTCGTGTAACGGATATCTCCCTTGAACAATGTAACAAGGTACTATATTTTTCCAATTTTTCATATCATGGCTTGAAGTAATCAACTAAGCATATGTTTAGTTTTCTCAACTGCCATCGGATACCTATCGAATATAATGATATGATCTGATGTGATTACTAAGTTATTTAACCGTTAGATTCTTAGCAGTGCAGATTCTCAGGGTTAAGTAGCTATTACGGAAGTATCATTCCGAAAGCAAGCTCTTTCTATCGAATTCCTAAAAGGTATCAACAAATATTATAAACGACCTATTTACTGCAGAGAGACATTAATAGTAGCATTGGAATGAACCTTTCAAGCAAAAGCTTACTCAAGCAAATTTGTTGGCATGGTATATGACTCTACTGCTGAGATATCCGTCATGATGAAAGCATTGGTTATCGTTTTCAGTGAAATCGAACAACAAAATGTATACAGTATTTGGACACCTAACAATTTTTTTTTTTTTTTTCAAAAAATATAATCGATGCACAAACCAAATACACAACATACGACCAAATACAAAGCATATTGCTTGCAGTAAAATATTTTAAGCATCTACTAAAAGGTAGGTGTTGACATTTTTATGGATAACCCGATTGTGCAGCAATTGTTGATAAGAAAACTCATACTCCCAATCGAAACCAAAACTTTTTAGTCAAAAACCAAAACCAAAACTAAAATTTGTCGCTTAAAAAACGAAAACTAAGATTTAATGTTTAGAAAACGCGAAACCAAAACTTATCATTTAGAAAAACGCGAACCAAAATCAAAATTGTACATTAAAAAAAACCAAACCATACCAAAAAATTGATGGTTTTGCAGCCCTGCTATTCAGACATAGTCGGCGCATTTGCATTATCTCGCAACTTTCGATTCTGTGTATACCTTTAACGAATCGATAAACTTGATGGAAAGAGTAATGAGTAACGTGCTATTATGGCAAAAACAGTAGAATCGAGTATTTATAATTAGATGGCTCTGACAAGACATTGATCAAGTTCAATCAAAAGTTTCATTAAAGCTATGGAACAATCTTTCCAAAATATGTTATTTCAAATGTCACCCATGGCATATATAAACCCAAGATCAATAATAGGTCATCAATTGTGCATCGCATCGGACGTGTTTGTTTTTTCCGTTCAGAATTGTCAATTTTTGTATTTTATATTAAATAAATTTATATTTAATATTTTGTCTAATTATCCAATTTTAAACGTATATTATATGTTGGTTTTAATCATAAAAGATTAATTAAAATGTTATGCATACATTGTTCATCTAACATTACAAGAAAAAAATATGGATTAAGCTGTTGTGTATGCAAAAATAGTTTTCATTCTAAATGTTTGAGCTTAACTAAGGATCAATTTGATCTTATAACTTCTAGTGCAATTAATGGTTGGATCTGCAGCACATGCATACCATTAAAATCAAAAAAATCAATTGCAGTTCCTGTACCAACTGTGGTTTTTGATAAATCTCAGAATGAAGCACATGATATAAAAACTGTGCTTACTAAAGTTAAAATGGATTTAGATTAAACTGACCAGAGCCAAATCGTTAAAATGTGGGACAAAATGCAAACATTGTTCCAAATACTAACTAATTAGAATTTCTATTTCGAGAAAGTGGGACGGTGAAAACGTGCTAACTAGATTGTGCATAAACTTACTATTTAATGCTTTCCTTTACTATGTTTACTATTTAATTCTTCAAAAAATTCTTTTATTTTAATTGGACATTTTTCAACCGTTAGGAAATGTGCTTGCAGTGGTTCGTACATTTTCAAAATTCTTTCTAGTGCTGGCATTACCGCCAGCCAGCGAGTTTCACTATATCCAATAAGTTGGTTATGTTCGACATTACTTTTGCCGCAGAACTCCTTCAACGTCTCCAGTAAAGACAGTAAAATATCCAAATTTTTTTAACCCTGTCATTTACATGAATTGGCATTAAATCAGCAGCAGTTCTTATTGAATTATTTAGAATATGGCGAATCCAATACCCAATACATTCTGGTTCAAATTCGAGTTTAGCTTGCTTTTAAATTTTCACCCCTTGACGTGACACCACTAAAATTGGTGTTCGTGTTATCAGCGCAAATTGCAACTAACTTTTTGTCAATGTTAAATAACAACAAGAAAACAAAATAACAACAAAACTTGTTTAAGCTACTGGAGCTGGCGGCTTATAGCAACGCTTTTTTATGTTTATCTGTATCTATATGTCTTTTAATATCATAATGTCTACTGTTAATTTGCAAATTCACTCCGACTGGTAATACAATAAACTTTTGCGTCGTTATATTTTGATTTTTTTTTATAAAAGGATAGTCCAATTCAATATTGTATGAGAATTTACGTAAACGTTTTCTATCCGTCTTGATTTGCAGGAGAACTTTATAAATATAATTTAAAAAATTAGTATAAATTTACCTTTTATAGTAGCTTAAAACATTTGTTCAACAAGTAAAGACTGCAAAACAATTGAAACAATTTATTTTAATTTTACTAAATAATTAATATCTTTTCTGTATTTTGTAAGTATAAGAGGTATACAGTATACCTCTCGTTCTATCTTTTGCAAATCTATACCATTTATCAAGTTTTTATGCTGTTTACTTTGTTTGTTCTTTATTGAGAAAAAAATTATAAATTAGAAAATAATAATTTTTCTTTTGAGCTACCTAGTTAAAGTGTGTTTTAAACAGAGTTTGAAACGCTACTTATATCACTCCTTTGCTTTGTTCTTTCAGAGTGCGTAGCTTAACAAAACAAAAATATAACACTCCCACATACAGGAGTAAAAATAATAAAATATCAAATACTCAAAACTTTTATTTTTGCTTCAAATTTGATGCTTTCCAACGTAAAATGCTTCGAATGATTCGTTCAATTATTCATGTATTGTTAGAAAAATGAATATAAAGGATGACGTAGAGGGACTAATTTTTTTCTTTTGCAAATCGAATGAAAGACCAGGAAAATGTAATCTGCTCCAAAGGAGTAAAATCAAAAAAACAAAAATTTTATTCTTACGAGTAAGAACGATATTCAAAAGCAAAACTTCTACGTAAAAAGAAACGCGAACACATGAAGAGCTGCATTGAAGACATCAACCAACATGCGGCCAGCGGAAATTCAAAAGAGTGCTTTGCCAATGCACGGAATCTGACAAAAGATTTCCACCCAAGATCTACAGCCATCAAAAATGAAAACAATGAACTTACAACAAGTGAACGTGATGTGCTGGCAGTGTGGCGATCCCACTTTCAAGACCTATTGAATAGGACGAATGAAGTTCATCCTATTCGAGCAATTGCTCCATCATCTGAGGAGATTTTTGTCCCTTACCCAGCAATAGAGGAAGTGGAAGCTGCAATTAAAAAACTGAAAAATGGCAAATCACCAGGTTTCGATGGAATTCCCGCAGAACTTTTGAAAAATGGAGGAGCAGCTCTGGTCTCACGTATATACGATCTGATTCTTGCAATCTGGGACCAAGAAGAACTACCTGCTGAATGGGAAACAGCTCTCATTGTTCCGCTACATAAGAAAGGTGACCGTCTAAAGTGTGAAAATTATCGTGGCATCGCACTGTTGAACACTGCATATAAAATACTAGCTAATGTTGTACTTGCTCGACTCATCCCGTTCGCCGAATCTATCATCGGTGACTATCAGTGTGGTTTTCGTCCCAACCGCTCAACCACAGATCAATGTTTTACATTAAGGATGATTCTGGAAAAAATGTTGGGAGTACAACATCACCATTCACCAGCTCTACGTTGATTTCAGGCAAGCATATGATAGTATCATCCGCGATAACCTCTGGTCCGCACTCATATGCCTTGGTATCCCAGAGAAACTTGTTTCTCTGTGCAAACTCACAACATCGGGATCAAATTGTAGAATAGTAATCGAAGGGTCAGTTTCTGATCCTTTCGATATAACATCAGGTGTTCGACAAGGTGATGCACTCGCGCCTGTACTGTTTAATTTGGCACTAGAGTACGCGATAAGAAAAAGCCGAATTGAGACGCAAAACTGCATATATAATAAATCTAGTCAAGTTCTTGGCTACGCAGATGATATTGTGCTTCTCGGACGTAGAACGAGCGATATTAAAGATAGTCTCTCTCAGCTTGAAAGAAATGCTAAACGACTTGGATTATGCATCAACACCGGCAAGACTAAAGTGCTAACAACATCTAAGAACATACCTCCCGGAAATCTAGATACTGGCGACTACGAAGTGGAACGCGTGGAAAACTTCAAATACCTCGGGTCTGTAATAACATCGTCAAATGACATGCAGGCAGATATCAAAGCCCGTGTCTCTGCCGCATACAGAGTTTTCTACGCATACTCAAAACTTCTGCGATCAAAACATCTTTCGCGGTCGTGTAAACTCACACTTTACAAAACATTAATTCGACCTGTGCTTACATTTGGAAGTGAAAGCTGGACACTGACTTCCTCCGATTGTAGAATTTTATCAACATTCGAGAGGAAGGTCATACGAACAATTTATGGTCCATGTAAAGTTGCTGAAAATCAGTATAGAATCCGAATGAATCACGAAATCAGACAGCTTCTTGGAGGCTGCGATGTAATCGGATTCATTAAATCTAACCGGATCAGATGGTTTGGTCATGTAGAAAGGGCTCCATTAGAAAGAATGATAAAAAAAGCGTCCCAACAACAACCAGCTGGTGTTCGTCGAAGAGGAAGACCTAGACAACGCTGGCGTGATGACATCATCCAAGACCTTCGTGATATAGGATGTCGAAACTGGGGTCAACTGGTCATGGAACGAGATGATTGGAAGCTTATTGCACAGACGGCAAAATCCCTTCATGGGATGTAAACGCCAGAGAGAGAGAGAAAAGAACGATATTCAAATTATGAACATTTTAATTTTTGAATATTATTTCAAAGGATTGAAATGAGTGCTCGAATAAAGTAAAATTGTAAACTCTGGTTTGAAAATTAAATGTTTATGAATTTATGCGGAACACTTTTTAAGTAAAATATTTTGTATTTTATTTTTCATAATATACTTTCGATCTCTCGTATATACACCGGGGAGATGTTTCTATAAACAAAGAAACCTTTTCACTGAGGTAGATCTGTTAGACATCAAAAGATATTTGGAAAATAAAATGTAAATTATTAAAGTGAAAAAACTGAGTTTAGTATTTCTAAGAAAATTATAGTTAAAACACTATTTTAGTAAAAAAATATTGCACTGGTTTGTTCTCTCAATATAGTTAAATCAACATATACATAACATTATGCAAACTGCAAGAAAAAACTGTAAAGCCATGACTTTGACTAAGATATTGCGCAAACTGTACGTAGGTAGATTTAAGGTTTTTTTTGATTATTTCGATAATGCGGGCAAACGTAGTGGAAATGTTTGTTTCGTGGGACGCTTCGTGAGACAAATTTCTCCATTTCCACGCAGCGTGGGACGTCTGGTCAGTTTAATTTAGATGCAATAACTGTTTCTAACAAATTATTTCAAGAAACTGTTGATTCATTCTCCAACCTAATTGACGGCTTCAATATTAAACTGGAGAATTTGGAGAAGAGAATGAAAACTCTTGAGCATACTGTGAGTGTTGATAAGAGTATTAATAATAAAGTAATATCGCTGGATGATAATGACCGCAGTTTTGACCTTGTTGTTCATGGAATTCCTTTTAAAGCTGATGAAGATTTATCTTGTATTAAACAAAAACTTCTAGCTTACTATGAAGTTTCTTCAATTTCTAATAATATAAAAGGTATTTCAAGGTCTCTCAAAAAGAATTTGACAACTATTCTTGTAATTATATTAAAATGTGACGATATTTCGACAAAACAAAAAATTTTGGATGGCTTCAAAGCTAAAAAAGTTTCAATGTAAAGAAACAGTATTTTTTTTAATAAAATAAAATGTGTTGTGTAGTAGGAATTACAATATGTGTCACAATAACACATAAATACCTTTTAAGACCAAGGTCCCACAACAACATACGTTCAAAGGTGTTGATGGACGTAAACCTTTCTTTTTTTGTTGTTTTTATATTTTTTGTTAAAGAATGAATGAATGAATAAACAAAAAATCCTATCACTGACAAAATATGACATAGGCCAATATTTTAGGATAGAATAGAGAAAATAAAAGTAAATTAAAGAGTAAATAGCAAATTTTTATAAAAATTTGACGAAACAAAACAAAAATGTAGTTGCCAATAATCCAGCTGGTTCAATATTCAGCAACAAGGGATATTGGCTATGATTTATCAATTGATATTTGATAATGGTCGTAACCAGAGATAGAAGATTATCATTTTTCTAAAGATTTAAATTTATCATGAAAAAGCAAAATCGAAAATATTTTGAATATACAATTCATTTGAGTGAAGAAAATTTTTTTATTGAATTCTTTTTGTCATTTCTTTCTTCGCAAACTCATTCGCAAAAGATCAACCATAATTTCGGATAAACGATGATCACGCATTTTTTCGTTTCTTTTAAAGATTGATATTCGTTTTGTAGTAAAAACAAAATAAAAAAGATAAAGTGAACCCCTTTTTCCAAAATTTGTCTCGTCAAATTGAGCATCCTTTATCTTTTGAGACTCAAGGATGATTTAATTTGTATGGAAAGCGAAAACATTTGTAAGAATGATATTATATATGGATACATAAAACTACTGAATAAATTTAATTTATGGTCAGACCCGACAAGAGAGGGGGAAGGGGGTTCCCCCCGGACCCGGCTTTTTAAAAGGACCCGGTCTCCGACCAAAATGAAAATATTATATAGACAAAAAACTATTTCTAACCAAAACTAAAGTATATGTACGATACTTGCAAAGTACGATTTTGAAAAAATTAACAGTAACTAAAAAGTCAAAATATTGAGATGAAATTTAAAATAACTGTTTTATGGAGGACCTGAAAAGACAACGTGAATTAATCCTGTTTTGACCACTTGTATTAGCAACTCGTTTTTGAGTACCACCCATGATAAATATTTATTTTTCTCTCACAAAAACAAAACAATTAACACAAACCATTCGCGCTTTAAATTTCTAAAATGGAGAATATATTATACACGACTTAGTAAATGTTTTCTAAATTGAAACTTTAGTTTCAGCTTCTCAGCAACAAAAGTTAATTCTGTTTGTAAATTCGAATTCCCGATTCCTTTAACTTGTACATCGCAAGCAGAAAACTAAACAAAGGATATTGGGTTTCGCCATGGTTTTGATGTTGGTAGTTAGTTTAGAAGATAAAATAAAAAAGTCACAAATTACTGAAAATATGATTCGTCGTGGGTATATTCGTAAATGCCTACATTGTTTGCCTGTGATCGTTTGAATAAATCACTCGTTTCAATCAATCATTTCTAAGTCGCTACTTTTCAAAATTTTACCAAAAGAAGAAAAAATTGAACGAGACTGGTTAGTTTTGAGTACCAAAAACGATCCCTTTTATTGCCTACCGTGGCGATTATTTAGCACGAATATTAAGTAAAATTGTTCTCCTCTATGTTGTCCTTAAGGATATTCTTAAGCTAAATTATACGACAGATTATCGGCTTACAATTATTTTGCGATCAAAACGAGGACCAAGCAAAAATATGGAGGCACATTTTAAAAAGAATTTTGGACACCATTTTGTTTTTAAGTGAAAGAAGCATGGTTTTGAGCGGAGACAGCCATATGGTTGTTGAACTTAATAACGGTAACTTCTTGGGAATTTTGGAGAATATTAGTCACTATGATCCCTTGCTACGTTATCATTTAGAAAAAGTAAGAATTTCTAAGCAAGCTTAGCGTCGTTAACAAGTCCATTATATATCATCGGAAATCCAAAATGAGCTCATTCAATTATATGCAAGCCATGTAGAATTAGTAATTCAAGCTGAACGAAGGATAGGGGTATGATAACGAAAGCAACATCAAAAGTGAAACCAAAAGTACGGAAAGAGAGGTTTGTAGAGAAAACCTATATACTATACCTATATATTTGGAGCTAAAAACCTATACCTATATATTTGGAGCTCAGAGTCTCAATTGATTCTGCCGAATAATGTTAAAATGAGGTTACATTTTTTGGAATAATTTAATAAATGCTATACCTTATTTCGCAGCAGCCCTCAACGATGAGCGATTTTAAAGAAAGATATTTCGCAGTCTCTACATAAGCTTTCTAACACGCGATGGTCAGCTAGAATTGATGCTGTTAGATCTTTTGCAAAACGTCTTACAGTACTAAAAATATGGCTGAAGTACTAAGAATATGACTCGAAAAGCTCTTAAATCAACAGCCGAAACTTATCTAGCCATCAACGGAATTAAAAAAGTACATGAGTAAATTTACCTGAAGATTAATGCCATTTATATGGCTTAAAATATTGGAAGATATCCATGAAAGAAACATCATCATTCAAACAAGAAACAACAATTATAGATATTGAGGTTTGCAATCTTTATAGTCTTTTCGCAGATTCTAAGATATCAATGTGACGTCATCTTGAGGGAGAGTAAATGGTGACAAATGGTTTAAATATTTTTTTCTTTTTTGACAATAAGTAAAAAAATAAAACGGTTCGGAACAGTTTCTGGAAATGCAAATGAAGATCTTGAAAACATCCGCCTTTATGACCAAGAAACAGAATTCAAAAGAAACACGATTTTAGTTATTACAGATTTAGTAATATCAAGCGTAATGTTTAAATTCTAAGGAAAGAGGAGGAAATATTAACCTGTACAAAGCGATTCGTGCAATATACAAGGCAGATATTTTAGAAGAGTTGGCGAAATGAGGTAATTCACCTCAAACACGTATGTACGGAACATTTCGAAGAAAATCTTTCACTCCAGATTTATTGAATGCAATTGCCATTAAAAATATTGATACTATTTTTGAATCAAAAATTTTCAGTGATCCTATTTCTTTCAAGATCATGTCTTGCGATTCTGTACTAAGAATCAAAATTAGCGAAGCAGTTAAATTTCGGTGAAATTATAGATGTTTATTGCATCACCACAGCACTGAAAGCTCAATTGTTATAAAAAAGTAAGAACAACTCACAAAATTCGTACTTAAAAAATTTACGCATGGAAGGATCATGTTTTTTTATTTGTACATTTTTTTTTTTAATTTTTGATCTATGGGTGTGACAACCCCGCCCACGTACGCCAGTCCCTGCTATTGACATACGAGTTCAAGCTAGATATCACATATACCACTGGACTGGCAATATAGCAGTGAGAAATTAAGATATCACTAGCCAATGTGATAGCTTAGAGGTGCTGGCGGATGATCTCTATTCAACCAACGGTAGCACCCTGAATTATTCCTTGATGATAGTACGTTATTGCTTGCTCGAACAATGAGCCATGATATAACTCTATGTGTGGACTATTGATTGAGGAAAACAGTGTAGCTGTTATTTATTGACAAGACCATTTTTGTTTTGTAACTGCAAAATTTTAAATTAAATTTGCTATTTATCTCTTATTTTATTTTTATTCTCGCTATCCTATCACGAAATATTGGCCTATGTCATATTTTATATGTGTTTAGTTATTCATTCTGTAAAAAAGAATAAAAATATAGAATACCAAAGATTTGCATTCATCAACACCTTAGAACGCATGTTGTTGTGGGACCTTGGTCTTAAAAGGTTTTTATGTGTTGTTGTGACACATACTGTAATTCCTAGTACACAACACATTTTATAAAAAAAAATTGAACTTACCTATATTTAACATTCTTGTAAGTGTTTTTATAGAAATACAACATTTTAGTTTTTGTGATATTAAAATTTAATAGGTTAATAAAATAACATAAATGTAAAGAGGGCCCGTAATTTATTTCACCCCGGGCCCGGTTTTTCTCTCTACGGCCCTGTTTATGATACTTAGCTTGAAATAATTGTATGTAATATGTAAATTTGGTTTTGATAAAGAATTATTTCGGTGTTTATTTTGCATTGGGAATTTTATAGTTTTTGAAGTAAAACTTCTTTAGGCGCGATATGACAAGTTTTTGAACGGAAGCATGATACAAAGAATAATTAGATATGCTTGACAGCTCGTTTTTTTCTCACTCTTTTATTTGTGTGACGTCACTGCGTGATATTTTACAAGTAGAACTAACAACAACAAAATATAAAATTGGTTATATTTTGGCACCTAGTGATGTCACGCGAAGAAAAAGAAAAAAAGAAAAGGAAAAAAGTTGCGAGCATATCTTATTATTCTTTGTATTGTGAACGGAAGTAACATTTTGAAAAAAAAAAAATAAATAAAATAAAGAAGAAATTCAAACAACAATGAAGTAAAAAGGCAAACGAATATTATGTTCGGCAAGTATGCGATACAATTCGATTATGTGTATTGTGTGTGTCAATTGTCATTCATTTGTTAATGTTATTATATTTTTTATTCAGTATGTACTAAATGTTATATGAGTTGGATGTGTCGATTTTGAGTTTCGTTATTTTTTAAATTTATATTTTGAATTATTTTAGTTTTTTAACCGACTTCAAAAAAGAGGAGGTTCTGTGTTTCATTGTGGGTTTTTTTATGTATGTTGACCTATTTCTCAAATACGGCTCGTTCGATTTGGATGATTTAAATCGTATTCTATTTGGGTTGATTTCGAGAGGGTCCCTTAATTTTTTATGATGTGAAAAATGCCGTTTAAATTGGAAAAACCCGTAATTTATGTATTTTAGGCGATTTAATCAAAACATCTTAATCTGTTTGGATAGTTTAAGTTGTATTGTATTATATGGCTATAGATGTCGAGGTGGTCGTATATAATTTTCTATGAGTATGCCGTATGAGTATGAGTATTTTATATGCCGTTTTTTTAAAAAGTTTTTTTTTAAATGATAATATTTGTTATTATTAAATTTGTTTTGTTAAATAAAAAAGTGAGTGCGTGTAATATTTGCACGCTGTTGAATTAAATTTCTTTGGCTACCTACTGTGGCAGGTATTACTAAAAAGATTAAATATAAAATAAATATGTCATATTGCTATTTAGAGTAGCATTTCTTGATAATATTATTTACAACATGTGTAGTAAAAAGCAATATTTACATAATGTATTATAAAGTCAATTCAATTATTATCATAATTGAAATATGAAATTAGAGGTTTATGATAACTAAAGTGAGAAACATAAACTTTACTTTGAAAATTTGCTAAATTTCTTGAAAAACTGCACCATTTGTTGTACTAAATTTTGTTGTTGATTTAAGTGGACATGTATTTATCGTGAAATTTAATTTGAGATAAGTTGTAAGACTTTGTAAAACATTATGTAAATATGGCTTTTTATTACACATTGTTGTAAATTATATTATCAAGAAATGCTGCTCGAAATTTCAATATGACATATTTATTTTATATTTAATATTTTTAGTAATACCTGCCTAGCCAAAGAAGTTTTACTTTAACAGCGTGTAAAGATTACACACTTCAATTTTTTTTAATTAATTAATTAATTAATTGGACATGTTTAAATACTGTAATAAACTTCGTCCAGAATGGGTTAATTTTATTTACTCATTCATTAATTAAAAGTTAACTCCTTTTTCAATCTTTTACTTGTATTGCAAATTGTATTGCATAAATTAATGTAAATTAAATTTGTTATACAAATGTTTACATTAATGAATTAAAAGGAGTTACCTAATACATTTTGCATAAATTAAATTTGAGTTCGCTAATACAAATGCAAGTATGAATGAAAACAGGTGTGGCCTATTTCAGATGTACGAACTACGTAGTATTGATTTCTGGTGGATTATAGAAGTTTCGATTTATTTATTTTTCGATATAAATAAGCAAACAAAAATATCAGATAGTCAGTTTTAATTTTGCAATTAAAAGTGTTTTACAAATATTCGAAAGTATAAGGAATAATCGGTGGTACTTGAGCCTGGGTACTAATAGAGAAAGAATCTGAACTTAGTGGAATAGTAAATACAGATTTTACGATTCCGAATATTATTGATTCAAATTGTGGAAAAGCGGTGAAGTTTAGTGTACATAAATTGGAGACCCTGGAATTTATTGTAAGGAAAAACCGAAGCTGCTGTAATTTGATGACAAATAAAGTTTGAGATTCTGTTAACTAAAGATCTGTCTTTTACTGTCGTGTTTGTTCAATAATCGAAAAGAACCAACGAAGAGTCGTTACAGTGGTGTCAGAAGTGGGATTATTGAAACAATGGTCAAGACAGTAAATATTAGTGATCTCAGCCAGACCCAGCTGAAGGATGAGTTGAGAAAAAGGAATGCTCCAATCCATGGAACGAAGGCAGAACTTGCAGTCCGGCTGCGTAAAGTTTTAGAAGAAGCAGGTGAAAACACAGACGTCATAGAAATAGAGCAGGAAGAAGTTCCGGTTCAGAATGCCCCAGCAATTGATCCGATGATGGTGTTGATAAAAGAAATGATGGCCCGACAAGAGAAACTGGCAGCAGAACAAAAATTAGAGCAACAACAACAACTTGCTGATCTGATGGCCCGACAAGAGAAACATGCAGCAGAACAAAGAGTAGAGCAACAACAACAATTTGCTGATATGATTGCCAAACAAGGAAACAATCTGATGGCCCGACAAGAGAAACTGGCAGCAGAACAAAAAGTAGATCAACAACAACAACTTGCTGATCTGATGGCCCGACAAGAAAAACTGGCAGCGGAACAAAAGTTAGATCAACAACAACTACGTGAAGTAATCGAGTCACGTATATCCAGTGCAGAGGTTAAAATCAACAACATGGAAAGGGAGCTACGGAAAGTTACCGAAGAACATGAAGAGAAATTACGCAATCTTTCGAGTGAAATCCGCCAAGAAATAGCACAAATGAAGTCTGGTAACATAATCAATCCATCAACTACTTCAGCTCCAGCTAGAGTGAAAACACCCGTATTTGATGGATCTACATCGTATCAGATATTTAAGATGCAATTTGAGATAGGAACAACTGGGGTTGATAACCAGCAAAAAGCAAACGCGCTTATATTGGCATTGAAGGGACCTGCTGCTAAAATTTTGCAGACACTATCAGCGACAGAGCGTGATTACAGCAAGATAATGGAGGCCTTAGAAGTAAGATATGGGGAAAGTCATATGCAAGCTCTCCATCGCATGCAGCTTAGAACACGGAAACAAGGAGTCAGCGAAACTTTGCAAGAATTAGAGGCTGACATTGTGAGACTGGTAAATCTGTCATACCCGAACTATAACGCTGAACGCCGAGACGAATTGGCAGCTGATACATTTATCAATGCTCTTCGAGATGTGCAAATTAGGAATCAGCTTTATCTAAGCGGAAAGAAGCTACCTGCAGAAGTCTTAGCATTGGCCCTGCAAATGGAAGCTGGAAAAAGAGCGTACGGTTCAGATAGAGTACGTCAGATAGAAGTTGCTGAAGAACCTCTAAAAGCAGCGCTTGATGAAGTGATCATGCGTGTCAAAAGTCTGGAAGATAAGCCTGAGCAAAATCAACGAAGTAGATCTAGCAGAGTAAGATGCTGGAATTGTGGGCAGTTAGAGCATATCAGACGGGAATGCAAAACACGAGTAGCAGCAAAAGAAGGAGTAGTTCCAGTCCAGACGATGAACCTCTCAAACAAGCAAGTGGATGTCAAAAAGGAAGGAGATTGCCGTGTTGAACACCGTAAGAAAAGGATACAAAGGGAATGCAAACACTAATAGCTGCAAAAGAAGGAGTAGTTCCAGTCCGGTTGATGAATCTTTCAAACAAGCAAGTGGATGTCGAAAAGGCAGGAGATTTCCACGTTGAACACCGTAAGAAAGGGATACATTGTAACGCTGACGATTTTTCAAGAAAACCCTGTATTGAGGAGCGAAGGTCATGTAGAAGGATAGAGAGAAGTCAAGCAATGAAGGTGAAACAAATTAAGTTCCAAACTCCTGACGATTGGTGTACCGAGGCATTTAAAAGAGAGCAGCTAAAGGATCCAGCTATGGCTCCAATATTGAAATGGAAAACTGAGGGAAGGCGACCGGAGTGGAAGGAGGTCGCACCTTTAAGTACGGAGGTGAAATGCTACTGGGCGCAATGGGACTCACTATTTATGGACAACTGGATGCTAAAAAGAAAATGGGAGTCCGCTGATGGAAAAAAAGTGTTAGAACAACTGGTGTTGCCATCAAGTCGAGTGGAAGAGGTACTGGGAAAGCTGCATGGAAGTATTTCTGGAGGACACCTGGGAGTCAATAAAACCCTAGCCAAAGTAAGGGAGAGGTTTTATTGGGTAAGGTATCGAACAGACGTGGAGCAATGGTGTCGGCGATGCGATACTTGTGCAGCGAGCAAAGGACCAAAAACTAGAACTCGAGGAGAGATGACACAGTACAATGTGGGTGCCCCAATGGAGAGAATTGCTATAGACATCGCGGGGCCATTTCCGGAAACGACAAAAGGTAACAAATACATCATGGTGGTCATTGATTACTTTACAAAATGGCCGGAAGCCTATGCAATACCGAACCAGGCAGCAGTTACGGTCGCGGAAACATTAGTCAATGAATGGGTTTGCAGATATGGAACACCGCTCGAGTTGCATACCGACCAGGGAAGGAATTTCGAATCTCAACTGATGGAAGAGCTGTGCAGAACACTCGGCATTAGAAAAACACGAACTACACCTATGAACCCGCAATCAGATGGCATGGCAGAACGATTCAACCGAACCATGGAAGAACATTTGTCAAAGGTAGTAGAAGCCAACCAAAGAAATTGGGACAAGGATCTTCCGTTATTCTTGATGGCCTATCGTAGCGCAGTGCACGATACGACAAGTGAAACGCCAGCGAATATCATGTTCGGAAGGGAACTTCATCTTCCTAGTGACATCGAGTTTGGCATCCCTGGAGGTCTGGTATCCACGAAAACAGATTATGTGGGACAACTAAGGGAGAAGATGAATAAAATCCATCAGCAGGTTCGAGACCACATTAAGATTGCCAGTGACAAAATGAAAACCAGGTACGACATAAATGCAAATAGTGGCGGTTTTCAAGAAGGAGAATTGGTATGGCTATACAACCCCAGAAGAACTAAGGGAAGATCACCCAAGCTGCAGCCAGATTAGGAAGGCCCATATAAAATAATCAAACGAATTAATGATGTCATCTACCGCATACAAAAGGGACCCCGTACCAAGATGAAAGTGATACATCTGCAAAGGTTGGCACCGTACCAAGGTAACAGCACCAATGCGATCTCTGATATTGTTCGGGACGAACAAAACTAAATGGAGGGCAATGTAATAAACTTCGTCCAGAATGGGTTAATTTTATTTACTCATTCATTAATTAAAAGTTAACTCCTTTTTCAATCTTTTACTTGTATTGCAAATTGTATTGCATAAATTAATGTAAATTAAATTTGTTATACAAATGTTTACATTAATGAATTAAAAGGAGTTACCTAATACATTTTGCATAAATTAAATTTGAGTTCGCTAATACAAATGCAAGTATGAATGAAAACAGGTGTGGCCTATTTCAGATGTACGAACTACGTAGTATTGATTTCTGGTGGATTATAGAAGTTTCGATTTATTTATTTTTCGATATAAATAAGCAAACAAAAATATCAGATAGTCAGTTTTAATTTTGCAATTAAAAGTGTTTTACAAATATTCGAAAGTATAAGGAATAATCGGTGGTACTTGAGCCTGGGTACTAATAGAGAAAGAATCTGAACTTAGTGGAATAGTAAATACAGATTTTACGATTCCGAATATTATTGATTCAAATTGTGGAAAAGCGGTGAAGTTTAGTGTACATAAATTGGAGACCCTGGAATTTATTGTAAGGAAAAACCGAAGCTGCTGTAATTTGATGACAAATAAAGTTTGAGATTCTGTTAACTAAAGATCTGTCTTTTACTGTCGTGTTTGTTCAATAATCTAAAAGAACCAACGAAGAGTCGTTACAATACAATGTCAACTAGAACAGCAAAGAATTTGGGCAAATAAAATTTAATATTTCGATAATATGAATTCTTGTCTATCAAATACACATCAGAAAATGGTATTCAATTATCTCGATCCTGAACTTAATAAACGAAGACATCAGAAAATTGTTTTCATTTACCTCGATAATTGATTATCGAGAATCACTGACTTGAAAATGTATAGAATTATCCAAAACTACAAGTTTTTATGAAATTTCTGTCTGTCTGGCTGGCAGCTTAACAACGAAACCTCACTAGCTATTTGGCTAAAATCGAAAAACTTGTTAAGCTTATGCGCAGAGCTAAAACGCATTTGGCTAAATTGAACAAAGTGGAAAGGTTTCGGTTCTTACCCTAGCATCCTTGATTATTTGCAATTTCATTAATTTTAAGACTTGTTATTCGATTTAGCTAAAATTTTGTTTATAAAATAGTTCTGCTTCCCAACTTCGGGTTTGTCAGTTATGGTAATAGAAAATTTGTTTTCACTTTTTTTATTCCACAACAAAAATTATGTCAGTTCACACACACATCACAAATTATCACACATTACATCTTTCATTTATGAACCAATTTTGAAAAACTTGTATCAACCAACAAATCCTATTAAATAAACATTTTCTTTTCAAAGTTTAAATCAAACAGTCCTCACACTGTTCATTCTATAAATAATACGTGTTCGGTTGCATTAATCAACTTAAAATCATTATCATAAACCAATTCCAAAGTATTCAGTGTCTCACTATATTTTTTCAAAATATTTAACTTGTTTTTACTTCGCATGCGTCGAATGTATAAAATGTTTTTTTTTATTATTGTTTCTTCTTTTTCAATATGAAATTAATATAGTTTTTGTTTATTAAAACGAAGGCCGAATGCCGTGTAAGGTGTCGGTACAGCAATTGGAACTGATCCGATTTTGGACGATATTGAAGAAAGTGGTAAGCGGTCTGCAGAGAAACCTTTTTGTTTGAAATTTCAATAAACTCAAGTATTAATAAACGAATCTGGTGTATAAGAACCAAAAGGTGCGTTGATTTGACCTAGTTAATGGCGTTCAAAGGGAACACGAATTCGATTCCAAATCAGACCAAAGAGTTTTAAGTGAAACATTAACAACCATCGACACGCTGGTTTTCGAATTAACCGATAGTCAGTTTATATGGTTGATTAATTGTACTCTATGGGATCCTTATAAATAATCCTTATAAATAATAATCGATTATACGAATTTAGAAAAAATTCGACCATAATATTGATTAACTTTTAAAATTAATACAGACAATGTTGACAACCTACATTTTTCTATGGGAAAAAATGGTACAAAAATAAGAACTAAAACACAGCATTTATAGCCTAGAAATAAAAGCACTCGTGACATTTTAGTTTCTTTGCACAGAACTTTATTTTTGCGGATGTTTCTATCCGATTACAAAAACAATTTTGCTATTTTTTTGCTTCTTCAAAAATTTATGTATTATAGAATTCTTACAATCGAAAGTCCTGAAACCTTGGAACCTGAGGTTTATATTTTCTTATTATCAATAGCGCTTGCCACCTAAAATTTGTGTTAAAATTATGATTTTAAAAATGGTAAGACCGCATTATTTAATACAAATTTATTGGTTTTTGATTTGTTTAATTTGCGTTAAACCATTGATTAAGTATTATAACATAATATTCCTGCAACAAAAATTAAATTTTTATAATTTCTTGTTGCCAGAAAAGAAAAACCACTCTTTCAATCGCAGGCGTTATGTTGTCTCTATTCTAATTGACTAGCAGAGCCATAGCTCGATCGTAGCGGCGAAAACTTTAGTAATATTATCTTAATATGGTTAAACACATAACAGTTTTAATTACATTACAAACTACATCGTGTCTTTATTAAATGCAGAATAAGGACAAAACAAAATTGTATTTAACATCAATAAAATACGCTGAACCATTTAACTCACCGTAATCAAACATATGTTATTAATTAAAGTTATGGAGAAATAGAAGTGAAAAACATAGAAATACAACAACAAATAATAAACATGCAAAAACATTAACAAGGCCGGCAGGTTACATGAAAAATGAGTTATTGTAATTGAAAAATTGAAAGAGTAAAATTATTCTGAGAAAAAAGGATTTTCGTATGGCTTTTGAATGGTCTAGATAGGCTTTAAAGTTTAATTAATTAAAATTGTAATTTAACAAATTATTTGCAGCATGAAAACAGTTTAATACGAATACCAATGTGTATTAATTTAACGCTTTGTACATATGTACTAAAAACTCAACATATACTGCAATCAGCTGTTGTTTTTTTTATAGGATTTCCTTTTCTTTTGAACGAAACCCTGGAAAAGGAATTGTAAAATTTTGGTTTTACAAAAAAAAAATAAATGGGTGAGAAAATTTGAAAACTGATCCTTTTACAGAGTATTCAGATTAGTGGAAGTAGCATAACCTAATTAATTATCATTACTATGTGTCAACATTCTTTTCATCCATAAACCGGCCGTTTGTATCGACAAACTATAGGAATACATTCGTACTAAAATATTTATCAATTAATTCTAAAAACTTCAAACTTACCTCGGTCGGACAATATGCATGTCCTGGTGTGGCTTTCTTATTCATCCATTTAATATTTTGTAACAACTCGTAATTTATTTTCATTTTGAGGTCGATTTCGTAGCTATTATTTATTTTATTAGCTTATTTAGAGACAGTTTAAATACGTTCTAAAGCCGAAAGTGTTAATTTTTCGTAAATATTGTACTAACCAAAAGGAATACCCCATTGCGGAAAAACTGGCATTATCTTATTCATACATAAAACTTAACAGTGACGTAGATCACTGTTGTGGTTGATCATTATTGTTCGTTCCGTTTACTTGTTATTCATAGAAATGATATTTTCTGAATTATTTATTATAATTGAATTTATAATGTATCAGGTCATTTGTTTTGCATATTGAATATTAATGGTTCGAAATTAGAAATAATTTGCTATGCTAAATTAGAGTTCATTGCAGTGGATATTGTTGGTTTTGCTGAAAAAAAGAAAAAAAATGTGTTCAAGTCAAATATATTACACCATGTCAGTAAATTCAACACTAATGATGAATATCCAAAATCATGGTGAGAGACCAATGGAATTTATGCACTTAATCTTTTCGGTGTAATACTGTAATACACCTTTATTTTTATTTGAAATTCGCAAATAAACATTAAAATTTACGAAAATTTCATTTTGAGAAAAACCGATAGCTCTTTACTCCACTCTACTCAAACTCCATTTGAGTTATGAACTTAATGTTAATACATAGTATGAAAAATCAATAATAAAATGGGAAGTTGTGGCAAATTTCGCTTTTCCTTTTTTTGTAATACAAGTAGTATTGAATAGAATTTTGATTATATTATTCCAAAACAATTTCAAATTGTAAAGTTAGAGAGAGATGCAAAAATGATTAAGATCAATACAAGAACAAGTAAAATACAAAATTGGTTTAATTATCAATATCTAAAAGAATAATTGTTTAGTGTTTGTGCTTAAAGTAATTTGATATAATTTTAAAATTGAATTACAATTTAATTATTGTTCTATTTTGCTTTGCATAACACTTTTCTGGTAATGGTGTATGGCGATTAACAACAATTCAAGTGATAAATATTAAGGGTTTTGGCATTAGTTCAAAGCAAGGTTGGCATGATATATATCAATGATATATATCCGATATATATCATTGATATATAACCGATATATATCATTGATATATATCACGATATTTATTCCTTGATATATATCATGATATTTATAAAATAGAAATTATTAACTATTCCTATCTAAAATTTGAAAAACTGTTACAGCACTGCCCGCAAAACGCGTGCCAAATCGTAGTAATCTGGTTCAGTTATGCCAAGAGTATGACCATAAAGCTGACATAGATCCTGACATAACTAAACTTATGACATTAATATTGTAATGCATGCTAAACATATGCTTTATTATCTAAAGACCATAGCAGTCGATTTAGACTGAACTCAATAATATAAAACGACTATTGCCGTTGTTGAGGAAATTTGGCATAAACTGGAAGTCGATCTTAAACTAGAGCAACCTGTAGAAGTTAAGAAACTTTTTTATCGAAGGAGACATTTCTTTGAGAAACATGTCTTTAGATGCTAGCGATGTCTTTAGATTACCTAGCTAATGTATGCTTGGCCACTGATTTTTTGGTAATCGTTTGAAGAACCACCAAAGAGAAGAAGCACATACTTCCTTACCTAAATATAATTATTTCAGTCTTCATTCCGTTTGTAATGGCGCTTTTAGCTGAAAATACACCATTTTCAAAATATGCATTTCAATCTCAGTTTAGAAACTCCACCAATGGTGTGGTAG
The DNA here is from genome assembly GCA_963693315.1 of Diogma glabrata. NCBI lineage: Eukaryota > Metazoa > Arthropoda > Insecta > Diptera > Cylindrotomidae > Diogma > Diogma glabrata. The sequence continues at coordinate 121,889,629 of OY856188.1, forward strand.
AATGGAATTACTACTTAAGCAGGGTTTTTAATGCTTAACAGTATGCGACTTTTATTATTATGCCAGTACTAGAACCACTCGGCCGATCTATGGTTGACAGAAAATAGCCAGTATTTAGTTAACTTTGAACGGCAAAGCACTGACCCATGAATGGTAAACAGTAATTGGCTATTGTTATTGAGCCATAACTCTACGGTTTATAAAAAATAGCCTGTTTATTTTACTTTAAATGGCCAAGTAATGCACGCCAATAGATAAAATTAATTGGCTAATGTTATTGGGACAGTACTGAACCACGAATTGGCCGATCTTGTCATTTGGCTAAAATTCACTAGAGTAATATCCATTTTAGAAATATATATTTTGCAAAATTTCATCTATAGTTGTCCAGATTGGTATAAATTTTAAATTTTTTTCTTAAGACATTTTTATGTTATTTGAATTATTTTGTATTAAATTTATTTAAATTGAAACATATGATATTTTATAATGGCCCAGTCATGGTTGCCAGTACTCGGCCATTGCTGCAATATTTGTCATCATTATTTGTCCGTTACTGGGTTAGCTGTACAGTGTACAACCTTGTATGGCTCAATATTGTTTTTTTCCCTGGTAAATAAACGGCAGTTTTGAACAATAACAATAATAATAAATGCCGAAATTATCAACAAATAAAATTATGTTAGTGACCGAGACATAGTTACCAGTACTATGAGTCGTGGTTGCCAGTACCGAGTCATTGTTGAAATGCTTGGTCGCCAAAAATTGACCACTACTGGACCAATTCTATTTCCTTGTATCGGCCATTGCTGGCTTTTTTCTCTGGCCCTTGAACGGCAGTCATTTATTGTTCGAAGTTATCATCCAGTAACATTATGTTAATGGTCCAGTTATGGTTGCCAGTACTCGACCATTGTTGCATTACTGGTCGCCGGTAATGGACCATTAATGGAGTAGTTGTATGGGTATTGATAATGCAACTTGACAAAATAAATAAGACAAAGTGAGCGATCGTATTCTCGGACTTGTGCAATCGAATATATAGACGGCTTGATAAATTGCCTATAAAAACTAAACTGAAGTTGCCATATTTAAATTTAGTTTATAGGTGAAGAGGTAAGAAACGAAGGGATGTGGAAAGGGCCACATATTGTATTATATTTAAGATAAACAACTGATTCAAAAATAAATATCAGAACTTGATATATATCGGATATATATCTGATATATATCGGATATTTTGATATTTATATAAATATCATGATATTTGCCAACCTTGGTTCAAAGCCAGAGTTTCAAGTTATAACTTTGGCAAGCAGAACCAAATGACTTCGGCTCAGATGACCTAGGTGGAATTCCCGATTAGAATAAACCATAAAATAGTGATATTTCATAATTTTTGTTTTACGATGTACAATTTCACGACGACTGCCAAAATTGATAGTTTTAGGTTGTTTAAAGAACTCTTTACCATTTTTTTTGCCATAAAAAATTTTTAATTTATAGAAAATATTTAAATATTTTACGCTATTCGGTTCGAAGGTTATGAACTAATTTTTACTCTACCTATTATCAACACTTTTAGCAACTCATTTATTCGTCAATTTTTATAAATTAAACAATATTAATATTTTTGGTGGGATTTTATAATTTATTAAGCTTAAGTAAAGACCAAGTATTTGAACAGGGGTCTCTGATGAGTGTGAGGTCAAATCCCGGCACGAAACACACAACAAAATTTTTCTAATGGAGTTTTTCTAAGAGAAAATGAAAAATGATTTCGAATTGCAAAATTCAAGATCCTTGCAATAGGTACTTAAGCTTAATCAATCACAAAATCTCTAACCATATATATAGCAATAAATTGACGGTGACAACAATCAATAATAGTCCTACACTTGTGACTTAGAGTGTTGACTAAATAGAAATATTTTCTCATCCTATGAATTCACACATACTAATGTCTAGAAATTTAATACAAAACATCCCAAATATTAATATTTATTTCGGGTTTGAATGTTGTTTCAACGCATAAAACTTACAAGATACAAACAAAACTTTGTTCGATTACCAATTCGTTTTTTCCATCTCGATAATTAAGTGGTTTGCCATACTAGGGTTTATTTATATTATATTAGACATTTCACATGCTTGTCTATACTTTTTTTACCTATATTTGAAACATCCTAGCACAAAAATAAAATAAATTTGTACATTTGCTTCGCAATAGTAATTAATGCATTAATTAATAAAATTGTAAACTTTAACGCAAGGAAAATTTGCCAATTTCTTTTTATTATACATTTATTCTATTCTATTTATACACAATAGTTGCCCAAATTTTTTTTGTAAAACTTTTGCTACATAAAATTATAGATTAAAAAATACAAAAAACAAATGCTGTTTGTTGACAAAAAATAAAATATGATAGTAGTTTATGCGCCAATGCGTCGATATTTCAGTGCATTTTTTATGTACGTCATCAGTTAGTTGCGTACGGATTTCATAACAGTCGTGGATTAAAAAATTCCTCTCACACCGATACATTTTTGGTCTATTTTTTTTTATAAAAAGTGTTGTGTAATAGGAATTACAAAATGTGTCACAACAACACAAAGAACCGTTCGTCCCTCTATCTTCAAAGGGTAAAACGCATATACGAATAAATTTCACCGGGAAGACGCTTCCATTATGTAAACAGAGACGTAGAAAAATCCGAAAGACCGAATTCCACAACTATATTTTGATTACTATGTGTGATAGGTGTAGATTAAGCCAGTCAGATGCGGAAACTATTGATCACGGCATTGAAATGTCTTCTGGTGATTTTCCATATATGTTGGGACTTATACCATGGAAGGATAGCGTTTAGTAAAATAACTTATTTGGTTAACAGATTCAGTTAGACTGACTTTAATATATATTTAATGATCAATCATAAATTAATATTTAGGAACCAGTTTAAATAATTATTATCAATTTACATAATATTAAGATACAATTAATTGTATCGGTATGTTAGGGGTTTCCATCATTATATTTTTATACATTTCAATTTCCCCTTTTTTGATTTGAAACTTCCTAGATCAAAATTTAAGTAACAAAAAATAAACATTGCTTAACTTAATACTAGGTTGAGTAATATTAACCTAAAATCTAACATGCATTATTCTAAAAATGTTTTAATTTAACCAAGCACCTTTATTTACAAATCTACTTTAATATTCTGGACTTTGAAACGAGTGATATCTAAACCTGGCAACATGTTTTTTAACTCTAGTAGATTTTCTTGTAAAAACCTCGTTTTCGTCTTGACTTGAGTTGTCTGAACTAGTAGTTCTTTTTCTTTTCCTATTGTCGAATTTGACATCATTTCTAGATTCTAAACTTTCATTATTTTGTATATCATTTTCATTATTTACCTCTTTATAAATTTTAGGTACTATCTCAAGTGGTGGATGATATTCATCCGCAAGATTAGATTTTCTGATCTGATTCGCATGTACAGTTCTAACAAAATTTTTTAATTTAATTAAATAAAGATATTGACTAGTTTGTTTAATTATTCTTGCTGGGATCCACTTGATATAGTCTCGAAAATGATTTCTATACATGACTTTTTCATTTATTTCAAAGCATTTAAAATTTTTACAATAATTATTCCCATTTTCCCCTTTTTTACTTTGATTTTCCTCATGACTATTATTTTTATTTAACTCAAAAGTTACATGTTTATACTTATTTTTTTTATTTTCCTGTCTAGCAACTTTTTCTTCAGATATCTTAGGATTAAGTGAATTTAAGAGTGTTTTAGGTTTATAATCGAGTAATAACTCCGCTGGTGATTTTGAAGTGACTGTTGATGGTGTGTTATTGTAAGCAAAAACTGACCGATTTACTTTTTGAGACATTGAAATTTTTTGCATTCTGCAATCCAACAAATATTTTTTTAAATAAGTTTTCACTGTCTGTACTCCACGTTCAACCAGACCATTTGACTGGGGATGGTATGGGGGAGACTTTAACATTTCTATACCATTAACTTTACCAAAATCTAAAAACACCTTTGAACCAAATGGTGGCCCATTATCTGTACACAATTGACTTGGTAGCCAAAAAATAGCAAAAGATCGACAGTAAACTTTCTATTACAGTATTTGCGTTTGCTTTTTTTTTAAAATTTTAGCATCTATAAATTTAGTGAAAGAATCAACTAAAACTAAAAATGTTTTTCCAGAAAAATAAAACATATCTACATGAATTCTATCGAATGGAAATCTTGATGGTTTCCATGTTGAAGTAACGATTTCTTTTTTAACATTTTGAGACTTTGAACAGACTTCACAAGATTGCACTTTTTTCTCTATATCTGCATTCATGGATTTCCACCAAAATAATCCTCTGCCAAGCAGCTTCATACGCACAATTCCCTCATGATTGTTATGCAGGGAGTTCAAAACGGTTTCAATTAGATTATTTGGGATAACAAGACGTTTAAAATAAAAAAGACATCCATCTTGAGTACTAAAATTGCCTCTAATATTGTAGTAGTATCGTAAATATTCAGGAATTTTCTGCGTCCATCCGAACATAATATTTTCATACAGAACTGACAATACTCTATCATTTTGTGTACTACAAGAAACATCACTTAACTTTGGAGTGATTTCGGAAACTGACCCCATAAATCCAATTGCTTCTTTATCAACTTCAACCATTTCAGCCAGTGGTAAACGAGATAGAGCGTCAACGTTTGCCATAAGTTTTCCTGGTCTGTGATGGAACTCATAATCATACATGCTCAAAATTACAGCCCACCGCTGCAATCTGGATGTAGCTACAATTGACGTTCCTTTCCTAGGGTTGAAAATTTCTTTTAACGCAAGTGAATCAGAAAACAATTGAAATTTATGACCATAAATATATTTGTGGAACTTTTGTATCGCAAAAATTACAGCCAAAGCTTCCCGATGGAATTGAGAATAATTTTTTTCTGCCACCGAAAGTGTGCTCGATGCAAAAAGTACTGGCTTCTCCACACCATCTATGATGTGGGAAAGACACGCTCCTACACCATATGGACTAGCATCTGCAGCCACTACAATCGGTTTTGATGGATCGTACAGTTCCAAAATATTATTTTCTAAAATCAATTGTTTGGATCGATCAAATGTTCGCTGACATTCATTAGACCAAATATATTTCACGTCTTTACCTAACAGGTTGTACAATTCCTTAAGTTCCGATGACAGATGCGGTATAAAGCGCCCATAATAATTCAGTAAACCAATATAGGATTGTAACTCCTGCAAATTTTGTGGACTTGGAGCATTTTTAATTGCCTCAATTTTAACTGAATTAGGCTTTATTCCATTTTTTGATATCGTATGACCCAAAAAATCAACAGAAACTTGGAAAAATTTGCACTTTTCCATGTTGATTTTCACATTATATTCATTTAATCTCGTTAAGACTTTAAACAAAATTTGATCGCATTCTAATTGGTTTTCTGCACCTATCAATATGTCATCTAAATAACAGACCGTTTTTTCTAATCCTTTTAAGATAAGATCCATTTTCCCTTGGAAAATTGAAGGTGAGCTTTTAACGCCAAAAGTTAAACGAGTATACCGATAGAGTCCTTTATGAGTATTTATAGTTAAATATGCTTGAGATTGAGATGAGACTTCTAATTGCTGATAGGCTCCGGTTAAATCTATCACGCAAAATACACTAGCACCCGCCAGGCTAGCAAAAATATCATCAATACGAGGGAGGGGGTAATGGTCACTTTCTACATATCTGTTAATCGTTGCCTTGCAATCTATACAAAGTCTAATTTTACCATTACTTTTTTGAACTGGAACTACAGGAGAGGCCCAGTGAGAATCTTTAACTGGAACTAAAATGTTTTCCGCACAAAGGCGATCAATTTCGTCACTAACAGCAGAACGCATATGAAAAGGTACTGAATAGGCCTTATGAAATATGGGTTGTGCATCGGGCTTCATAATAATTTCTGCAGGTGAACCTTTTATGGTACCTGGTGAACTCGGTAGTACATTTGGGAAAAACTTATCTATATTATCAATTATATTTGTGGATTTAGAATCAAATTTTCGACTTACTTGGTTTACAAACAGCTCTTTCCATTTTGGAAATAATTTATTTAATCCCGGTCGACCTAGTAATGGCAGGATCTTCTTTTGAGTATTTATTACTATCAAATCCATCAACAATTCTTCATCATCACCACTGAGCCTTACACGTACTACAATTTTACCAATGATTTCAATATTTTCACCTGAAACTGAAGAAAATTTTGCAGACATTTTATCTAGTTTTACATTTTGAAAGGAATTATTATACTTATCTAGACTAATGATACATTGACAAGCTCCGGAATCTACTTCAAATAGTATGGGTTGGCTATTTACAAAAATTTGTACCAAAATTGGATCGGCATTTGTGTTAAGATGTTTGACATCACCTGTCTCAATTTCTTCATCCAATTTGTGGAGTGATAGTTGATGTAATGCTTGTGACATTTCCCTAACTGCACTTGAATTTGGTCCAGATTCTCTTTTTGTATTGGAACGCTCTTTATTTGACTGATAGTTGACCACTTTGTTTGACTTTGACATACACATATTTGCAAAATGTCCTCGTGCTCCGCATTGATAACAATGAGTGTATTGTGCTGAACATCTGTTATTAAAATGATTTTTACCACATCTGTTGCAAATTTCACGCACCGAACTCCTTCTACGACTTTGACCTCTAAATCTTGATTTACCACGGTGTTTGTGTCGAAATTGATTACTTTGTGACCTTGAACGTGATCTTCTTGGATAAAAACTGCTTTCTCGTTGAACAATATGGATACTAGTTTGCGGTTGAGTAGTTGCCATTTCCCAAGTAGTGGCAAGTTCACAGGCTTTAGTAAAAGTGAGATCAGCTTCTTTCAATAATGCAGCTCTCAATTCACTGTCCCGTACACCGAACACGAATCTATCCCTTAAAGCATCACTCAAAAAATCGCCGAAATTGCATGTTTGTGCTTATGTTTTCAATTGCACCACATATTCTGTTACTGATTGCCCCGATTGTTGATCTTCTTTATGAAATTTGTATCGTTCAGGAATTATATTTAATGTTGGTGAGAAATGATCTTTTAAAGTTTTTGTAATTTCTTCATATTTTTTAGAACTTGGCTCAGCTGGTACAATTAATGATTTTAATATTGAAAATGTTTCAGTTCCAATTTGAATTAATAGTAATGCCGCTTTCTTTTTATCCTCCGTTATTTCATTTAATATTTTTTTTTTTTTTAATAAAATGTGTTGTGTAATAGGGTTTAGAATATGTGTCACAACAACACATAAATACCTTTTAAGACCTAGGTCTAGACCTGGGTCCCACAACAACTGGCGTTCTGAGGTGTAGATTAACGCTTTTTTTAAACATCTGTGGGTTGAAGCCACCTGAGACTAAGTGTTCCGGCAAACTATTCCATTTGTACGCAGTTCGGACAAAGAAGTCTCTCTGCGATCTGCCAGTATGACAGCGCGGGATCTTTACCGTTTCACTGGTTGCGGCAGCCGATTGCCGAGTGGAACGGGGGTAAGAATAAGTCTGAGGCATGATGCCGCTGATTTCATCTGAGCACTGCTGATGACGATATTTGTAAAAAACAACGAGGTCAGCAACAGTGCGACGATGTTGTAGGGAATCAAGTTTTGATGTCAAAGTTCGATCACCTACAATTCGTATAGCTCGCTTTTGAACAGAGTCCAAGAGGGCCAAGATGGAAACAGAGGCAGCACCCCAAACTTGACAGCAGTACTCCATACAGGGACGAATATAGGACTTATAAACATGGAGCAATTGGTATGGAGTGAAAAATTTTTTGCATCTATTTAGGAGGCCGAGTTTTTTAGACGCGCTTTTTGCCATCGCCATTACATGATCGTTCCAGAGTAGGTCATTTGAAACTGCAACACCCAATAAACGAATGTTTTTACATTCACCTATTGGTTCATCACACATACTAAATAAAATATCTTTGGGGAACTCGGTCTTTAATCTGGAAACAATCAACAGCTGTGTTTTGGTGGAGTTGAAATTGACAAGGTTTTGGTCACCCCAGTCGGCGACTTTATTCAGGTCTTTGTTCACGTTTATGGCAGCGTCTCTCCGGGCAGGATTAATTCGTTCGTGCATTTTACCTTTTGAAGGAAGGGGCTCGAACGACTTGTGCAGAGTACTATCATCTGCAAAACTATTTATTGGGTTGCTGGTGATTTTCAACAATTCGTTGATATAAATCAAAAATAGGGTTGGGGACAATACTGAGCCTTGGGGTACACCAGCGTTAATTAGTTTAGACTCAGAAGAATATCCGTCTAAGGAAACCGAAATGTATCGGTCGGATAGAAAATTTTGAATCAGCTTCACAACATTGGGATGAAAACCGTACGCAACGAGCTTGTTGATTAAGTTGGCATGCCAGACTCGATCGAATGCCTTGGAGATGTCTAAAGCGATAACGTATGTTTCACCACCTTTATCAAGTATGCTGTTCCAACAATGCGCTACATAGTTTAATAGATCGGTAGTTGATCTTTTGTTTCGAAAACCGTATTGGCTGTCGGATATTAAATGATTTTCTTCCAGAAATTTTGAAATATGTGTATTAATATAATGCTCATAGACTTTGGATAGGACCGATAGTAAAGCTATTGGCCTATAATTTGAGATATCGGATTTTGGTCCCTTTTTGGGGACGGGCTGGACATTTGCCAACTTCCAGCACGAGGGAAATATACCAGATTTGTAGGATTGGTAGAATATTTTAGTTAAAGTAGGTGCAAGTTCTTTGGAAAAGGTTTTTAAAATAATGGGTGGAATATTGTCCATTCCTGATGCTTTGTTGATGTTTAACCCCTTTAAAAGTTTAGCGACTATTTTGGGTTTGAAGTGAAGTTCATTCATATTAACTCCTGAAGACTGGATTTGGGGTATTTCTTTAGGAGTTTCCAAAACAGTGGAGTTCAGAGCAAAGCGTTCAGCGAACAAGTTAGCTTTTCTTGCGGGATCATTGACGATTAAATCACCATCAATAATAGGGGGAATAGAAAATTTTGTACCAGAATTTAAAGAATTAATGGCACTGTAGAAACTCTTGTCAGAAACAGACATAGACGTAAGTTTTGAGGCTTTCGCTCTGTCAATTTCGGACTTTTCGTTTGAGATAATCTGATTAGATATTTTGTTGGCCTTTAGATATTGGGATCGATTAGTGGGAGTTTTGTTATGAATCCAAATATTAAATGATCTACGTTTGTTTCTAAGTGCCGTTTTGGCAGCTTTCGAATACAAGTATTTTTGTTTGGGTTTTACTATGGAGAAAGGGACAAATTTATTGATAGCAAATTGGATGGTTTCTGTAAAGTTTTGAGCAGAAACATTTACATTGTCAGTGTAAAAACAATGACGGTCGAAAGGGAAACCATGGAAAAAATTTTGAAGACCACTCTTATCCATTTTTGAGTAGTGAAATATTTTACGGGGTTTGGGAGCTGTAGTTTTAAGTAAATCAGTTTTGATAACTGATGAGATTAAATAATGATCAGAATTTCCAATACTACCTTTCGCAACATCGACACTCGTAATATCTGGCATTGTGGTAAGATAGAGATCTAGTAGAAAACTATTATCACCGCCATTACGGGGAGTGAAAGTCGGGCTTTTAACAATTTGGAATAGGCCCTGAGACGCGGCAAAAATTTCTGCCAGTTTTCCACTATTGTCAACATCGTCGGTCGATTTGGAGAATTCCAACCATGATTTGTTGTGGACGTTGAAGTCACCGGTAACGATAACTTCACAATTAGGGGACTTTGCTCTAATCTCGTCCATAATTTTTGTCAGTATATTAAAAAAGTTTGGGTTACGTTTGTTGGGGGACCGGTATAAAGCTATTGTAAAAAAAGTCATTTCTGGAAGACAAATCTTTAAAACCATTGTATTGAAGCCGTCACCGTGTAGTTCAAAATTTGGAAAGCGCGTGTACGCAACACTCTCATGAATGAATGCGCATACGCCCTGATGGAGTTTGAAAGCTGATTCGAGCCTATATTTGGAATTAAGCGATTCTATAAAGAGAAAATTTTCAGAAACTTGTGTTTCTGTAAGGAATAGAATGTTCGGTTTGTCGTGCTCAAGATGATGTTGCACGTGGTCATGGTTAGCGTTCAATCCGCAGATGTTTTGAACATGTATTTTAAAATTTTTTATTGATTCATATATGTTTTGTCCCTGCAAATTCCGTGGACATGCCGCTTTATGGGCGGGTGGATTGCGCAAATTTGCTTTACCACTTGCAGACTTATTTTTTTTCGGTTGTACTGCCATATATATATCAAAATGTTTATTTTTATTTTTTTGTGTTTTATTTTAAAATGCATAACTAAGTAAAAAATCCTATCATACTACAAAATATGACATATGCCAATATTTCATGATAAGATGAAGAAATAATAACAAAATAATAAGTGAAAAACAAATTGTGAGAAATTTGCAGAAAACAAAACAAAACTAAATGCCAATATCCAGCTGATGCAGCGCACCCCAGACGCACCGCCCACCACCTCAACCGAGGTACAAAGCCCACACATAACTACGTGTTGGTTCGATTCCTCGGAAGAGCTAATGAGCGGTACCGCTACGGAACGCTGCCCAGCTAAGACTGGAAGTGCTGCCGTTGACTAATTAAAGTTCGTCCGCCAGCACCCTAAGATATCATCTTGGCTAATGACATCTCCTGCCATTGCCAGTGGTATGTGATATCTCACGCTAACTCATATGTCAATGGCAGGGACTGGAGTACGCAGGGTAGTCAGACCCGTAGATCAACATTGATCATAATCGATCAAAATCGATCCCTCCTGCGGGATTGTTGGAAAATTGTTCAAATTGCTGTATATACTCTATAAAACTATCTCCCGGTACATACGTAGGTAGGTTGCCCAACATTTTAATTTTCAATTTAACCTTATTACTATTATCTAAAATAAGATTTTCAATTTTAACCGTTTTCGTCGATTGTTCAACTTTCTGATCGATTACGGTTTTAAAAGAATCTGCTACATTACTTTGTTTATCATCCATTCATCGGATGAGTTATTTTTTTTTTTTGAAAAAAAATCATAAAATTTTCAAGAAATTTTATTATAAAAAAAATTCAATTAATTTTTTTTTGCAATATATTTGATGCGATGATAACTGTTATTTCAATATCAAAATTTCGTAAACTTTATCTTCTTTTTGCAATAAATTTAAAATAAGTTTTAATTAACGTTTTAATCACCAAAAACTTGTATGCACTATTTTCTAATAACTAACTATTATTTTAACATATATATATAAATAGTTACCAAAATTCGTCGTCGCCAATGAAATGTCTTCTGGTGATTTTCCATATATGTTGGGACTTATACCATGGAAGGATAGCGTTTAGTAAAATAACTTATTTGGTTAACAGATTCAGTTAGACTGACTTTAATATATATTTAATGATCAATCATAAATTAATATTTAGGAACCAGTTTAAATAATTAATATCAATTTACATAATATTAAGATACAATTAATTGTATCGGTATGTTAGGGGTTTCCATCATTATATTTTTATACATTTCAGGCATCTGCAACTGTCCTGAAATTTCTTGACACAGATACAGTCAACTTGGTTGTAAAAGACTAACACTTCCATCGCCACAAGACGTAAATACAATTAAGCCAATTAAAACCCTCAACATGGATTACATAATACAACCAGTAACGGCATCGACAACGAGTGACTTAGAAAACAATCAGGATAGGCATAATAAACCTTTAGATCGCAGTACTACTTGATCTGATCATAAACAACAAATGCGTGACGAATAAATAAGCGAATGTGGAAGCATTCGATTATTCATTATTGGGTTTCACAATTACCAATTACTTACTGTGCAACGACCATGTAATGGCAATTATATAGAGCCCGTCGAGGAAACTCAATAGATATTAAAAACATTTCACGCCGTATCAATTACTCTAGATTTATAAGTTCTGTATTCGTCACTGTAGTATTTTTTTAAATAAAAAGTGTTGTATTATAGGAATTACAATATGTGTCACAACAACACATAAATACCTTTTAAGACCTCCCACAACAACATGCGCTCTGAGTTGTTGATGAACGCTTTTTTTAAACTTTTGTGGATTGAACGCCCCCGAGACTATTGATTGTATTGTTGTCAAGCAGTATCTGTTTCAATCTTCTGAGTTGTTGATGAACGCCTTTCTTAAACTTATGTGGATTGAAAGCCCCCGAGACTATTGATTGTATTGTTGTCAAGCAGTATCTGTTTCTTTTGGACTCTGTTTAAAAACATGGTTGGTGTGCGAAAATTAACATCAAATCTTGATTGCCTGCAACGCCTTCGGACTGTTGGCGATCTCGTTGTCTTTTATAAATATCGTCTCCAGTGCTTGGATGAAATCAAAGCCTGCAATGCCCTAAGCATATTTTTCCCCTTGTTATTTTTCAATGAAAATAATATAATATTAATAGATGATATTCAAACGACAGCACTGTTAGTATAATGTTGAACACGGTAAAATGTTTACACCTTCTGTACCTGAGTGACTCTATAATTAACACTGATCAGACTTAAAATTCCCCATCTTCCATACGGCAATTATAAAGTGGAATATGAAGCACATGCTGAAGTTGTTTGATAATGAAACAGAAACGGAAACAAAATTTTAAAAGACAGCTGTTTTAAAGATAAAATGTTTAATTTGAAAAATATAAATAAATAAAATTTAAAAAAACTACAATAGAATTCAAACACAAAATATTAATTATTTATGAAGTTTACAACAACCGTTAACAAATTCAAAATGTTATACGGCATGTTACATTTCTGTTACAAAATTAGTATATTACATACCTAGAGCTGTAAATAGCATTTTACATGCGAGGGAAAATATTGCGCACGAGACGCGTAGCGGCGAGTTCAGTACCTTCACGAGCATGGAAAATCGAGTTTTGTTATAGCTCGAGTTTTGTTATATACTTTTTCTACGACTTCGTTTTAATGCCCAAACGCGTATAATCACTTGAAAAAATGAACTACTAATTATAAATTAAATGCGATAATTTTTTTTTGCTGTCAGAAATTTTATTTTTCATTCATACAAACTATGATATTTAAACAGTAGGCTTTGCTTTAACTGTCGGCAATTCTTCTTGTCGTCGATAATTTTGCTTTGTCGTTATGAAAATTCTTTGTTGTCATTTTTTCTTCTAACAAAATGAAATATAATTTTATCTTAGTAGGCGCATAACTGTTATAAATTTGTAATTTATAAGTTTGACAAATAAACATAAACATGCAACCATTTGTGAATGAAAACGGACATTTTTATTATTTGTGAATTGCATTTTTACATAATTTTGTATTATTGAATATTTTGTAGAAAGAATTTTATTTAGAAACTAATAATTATATTTTAAACAAAATTATAATTAAAAAAAAATTATCTCATTAAATACCACTCTTCATTGAAATTTTTTCGAAAATTTTTCAATTTTACTCATTAAATTATTTTTAAGCAACACTGCTCAATCAAACCACTACTTAAACCACTCGTCCTTCGGACTCGTGGTTTATTGTGCGCTTTGATTCGCAGTGTTGCTAAATAATTTAATTCGTAAAATCAAAAAATTTTCGAAAAAATTTCAATGACTCGTGGTATTACAACCGATAATTTTTTTTTGCTGTCAGATATTTTATTTTTGATTCATACAAACTATGGTATTCAAACAGTAGGCTTTGTTTTTGCTGTCGGCAATTCTTCTTGTCGTCGATAATTTTGCTTTGTCGTTATGAAAATTCTTTGTTGTCATATTTTTTTCTAACAAAATGAAATATAATTTTATCTTAGTAGGCGCATAAATGCTATAAATTTGTAATTTATGTTTGACAAATAAACATAAACAAGCAATCATTTATGAATGAAAACGGAAATTTTTATTATTTGCAATTTTACATAATTTTTTATAAGCTGAATAATTTGTAGAAAAAACTTTATTTAGAAACTAATAATTATTATCTTTTAAATAAAATTATAATTTAAAAAAAATTATCTCATTAAATACCACTCTTCATTGAAATTTTTGTCTAAAATTTTTCAATTTTACTCATTAAATTATTTTTAAGCAACACTGCTCAATCAAACCACTACTTAAACCACTCGTCCTCGGACTCGTGGTTTATTGTGCGCTTTGATTCGCAGTGTTGCTAAATAATTTAATTCGTAAAATCAAAAAATTTTCGAAAAAGTTTCAATGACTCGTGGTATTACAACCGAATAGTTTACAAATTGTGGTAGGTTTTGCATTATTCTGTCAAAATGAATTGAAATATTTAATTTTTAAAAATCAAATTTTTCTTTAATTAAAAATTTTTCTTTTTATTAAAAGTGTTAGGTAATATATATGTATATGAATATACATTACGTAACACTTTTTATTCTCATTACGTTACACTTATTGTAATAATCAATTTACATGTCATGTAGTGTGATGTAATTGATAATTTACTGTGATAGGAGTAGAAAAACAATTAAGCTTTGTTCTGTTGAATTTTTCCTGTTCAACACAAAATCGAACAATTGTCTGCCGTTGTTTCTGTTTTAAAATTCTGTTGTCGAAGTTCTGTTGTCACTACAACTAAATTTCTTCAACAGAAGATTTCGACAACATATTTATTTCAACCCATTTATGTTAACTACTCTATTTATGATAATTTGGTGCCAACGAAGGCCGTAACACCGTAACACTGATCCCCAAAAATTATTAGTAAGTAAATGAATGTTTGTTACTGTATCTAATATTTTGTTCTTTACCTTACTTGTTGTTTTCCGTCTGCAATGTTATTTACTGATTAATTTCTAATACCTTTATTTTATTACTTTTATACTTTATGACTTTGACATTTAATAAAAATAAAAAAGTAAATTATATTTTGTGATAATTATGAAAACAAATCCAATCATTTAAAACAAAATAGATTAAAAAGAAAACATAAAATTTATTTGGAATGCAATTAACCAGAATCACTAGCGATTTTCAAAGGACGCAGTGGTCTCAGAAAAATAAAGGCAAAAATGTTGTATAATGCTAAATCTTAACTTTTGACTAAATCTAACTTTTTACTAAATCTTTACATGTAAATTTGCAAATTTTCTTTGATTATTATCTCTTTATTAAAGGTATACTCAGGTATATCTAGCTCAGTGTTTCTCAACAGATTTCACGAAACGAACCAATAAATATTTTGAGATTCTATTGCGAACCTTTTCTTTTTATTATCTAAAGGGTTTTCTCTGTAGACCCTATAGACAACTATATTTTATTAGTTATTTATTTATTAAGAGCGTAAAGAGGATCGTTTTAGTTTGAGAGTAAAATTGTTGCACGAGTCGTCAGCCGATAGCCATAAACACTCGATAACAGTGATCAGACTTCACGGGCACCCACACTTCTTTTTAAAATAAAAACATGCGGGCTTTTTTTTTGTTTTTCGCCCTTGCTCTTAAGATAAAATAAAAGAATTTACGAAAAAACTTTTTGTGAGCAAAATAAAAAATAAAAGAAAAGGCTTTGTTGGGAGATAATTATTTTTTAAAATGTTTAACGGACAGTTAGAAAAAAACCTAAATTTTATTCCTCTTTTCTTTTGAACGAAATAAAATAAAACAAATTAAAATCTACAACGCACAAACATTTATTTTTAAAATTAAATTAAAATATCTGAAGGCGAAAAATAATAAAATAAAATTTAGTTCTTTGAGAGCGGCTTTTTATTGCATTTTATTTTGGAAGACAAAAACTTTTTGAGGGCAAAGTAAAATACAAATCGGTACACTGCTCGAAAGTAAAAATGATACTTTTTTATTACATACGAAGTTTTTTGTACGAGTAAGATTCTCTATTGTTTGCAGAGAAAAAATACATATATGCATTTACATAATAGTATATTAAGAAACTAGTTTCATAATCGACGATTTTATCGCACGCAATCTGTTAGAAAACGACCCGCGCAGTGGGGAGTTTTCTAAAGGATAAGTGCGATAAAACGTCTTATGAAACGAGTTTTTTATACTATTTTTTCTATTTTGCATTTTTTGTCTTGAAATTTCAAAAAATATTTTTTATGTTTTAATGTTTTAAAGAAAATTTCTAAAAATTTCAATTCAAAATAGTAAGCTCTGCGTTTCATCATATTTCTATATATTTTTTTGTTGCAAAACTAGCTTTCATAAAATGTGTATTTTATTAAAAAATAGTCAATTTGAAATTTGGTTATTATTACTAATTATTTGAATTAATTAAAATATTTAACACTAATTTAGATATTCTTATTAATTTTATTTATATAATTATTCGTTTTAATTTTCACTGACGTTTGTATGACCAATGTTACCAACCTTGAAAAACAAAACTTTGCGTATCGTAATGAAGGCCATTTCGATACGCATTTGGGTATCGAAATGACTTTATTTTAGACGCAAAATAGAAAAATATGTTTAGTAAACTAAATTTTTGAGAAAATTGTAGTTTTTTGTTTGTTATATTTTTTTCTAAATTTCCATAGCAACCAATTTATTTTTTAAATTTCTATATTTATTTATTAAAACCGTTTTGTTTATCATTTCTATTTGTTTTAAGTATTCTCAAAAAGGTTAGTATGTATATAATATAGACAAATATCCCATTCTCAAAAATGGATAGTAATTCCGAAATTGATTTTTTGGCAAAATTGTTGTTGAATTCAATTGTTGTTTTTTTCTAAATTTCTATAACAACCAATTTATTTAATTATATTTTTATATTAATTTACTAACGAATCAAAAAATGCTTGGATTAAACAGTTTTGTCTAAAAAACTAAGTACCTTTTTTCTTTTCGTGTATGTTGTCTCAAATGTTTATGCTTTAGGGCGTAAAATAGTAATCTAACCTAACGCCATGTTATTTCGATAAGAAAACATTCACAAAAATAATTTATTTTTATTTTTAATACGAAAGAAAGCATCAAATTTGAGGCAAAAACATTACATTTGTGAGTATATATTTGAAATAAAACATAGATTACGATTTAGAAGTAGGACGATATTTTTATTTTCATTTTTGTCTTTGGAATGTTATATTTTTTAAGTTACTCGCTCTGTGCATAATAAATTATTTTCTAAATTATTTGTTCAACTATGCAAGATTTTTTTATTAAAATAAATAAAAAGAATGACAAAAAAGTATTAGTTTTTGTTTTCTGCAAATGGAGTGAAAGAAAACAAAAATGGCTCCAAAGGAGTGAAATCAAAAAAATACAAATTTTACTCTTATGAGTAAGAACGATATTTAACATAAAAAAATTTTAATTTGTGAATACTATTTTGAGTAAAAAAGGGGTAACTCTGGTAATAAATATAAAAAAAATATAAAGCCATTCTGGTAATAAATATAGAGGAATTTGGGGACCACTAAAGTTTTTCTGCGGGCCTTTAATGGTCCGCGGACCCCGGCTGAGAAATACTGATCTAGCTGATAAGGTTATTACAAAAATCAATTCCTTCACGATAATACTTAGCATATTGTACCGATTCTACATAAACGCAATGAAATACAAAACATGTTGGCGTATTCAACCTCAATTTTCGATATATGTAGAATATTTCAAAAATAATTTGAACGACACATTGTTTTCCAAGAAAAAGGGTCAAAAAATCAAAACATTGAATAAAATATATGTATCCAAATTATAATTTTATCATAGTGTCTCGAGCTTTCTCTGTAAAGAATAGATTTTCGGAGAATATGCGAGAAATTTAGCAGAATTATATATATCGGATTCCTT
>OY856188.1:121907801-122079495 GCA_963693315.1 Diogma glabrata
CTTCCGTTGAATAGGAGATGAAGATCTATCACGCTTTCTGTTCCAGCAGTCCTGTGAGATATGGCCCGATTTCCTACATATCCAGCACAGGAGTTTTCTACTGCTGTTCCTGAACCCTACGTGCTCCATTTCTTCGGCTCCTCTGTTCTGCACAGAAGACGACCATCTATCTGCTTCTTTAGTTTTCCTGCACTCCCGTGCCATGTGACCCTCTTCGTCACATACCCAGCATCTGATGTCGCTTCCACTTCTGTGTGCCAATACTTCTCCTTTGATGTTCCCCTCTACATTCCTTTTTCTGCATCCACCAGATGGCATACACATCCTCTGTACCATCTCATATTGCATTGCGTATGCGACAGTTTCATGGAAAGTCGCCTTAGGTGTAGTCATTACTTTGATCCTGGTTTCTGGATCTCGGATACCATCTGTAAAAGCCTCGATCTTCATTTTCTCCATAAAATAGGGTGGAGTATTAGAATGTGCCAAATGAACAAGTCGTTCTACAGCCGAGGAATAGTCCTGAAGAGATTCTCCATTTCGTTGTAAGCGACCCTTTAGCTCAATCCTGTATAATTCTTTTTTATGGTCGCTGCCATATTTTCGTTCAAGCGCCATCATCACCTCTGCATAACTTTTGCGGTCGTTTTCCGGCACCGCCTGTAGTGTTTCAGCTGCTTCACCCTTAAGAGCAACTATTAATGCAGCAAGACGATTTTCTGCGTTCCAAACATTTTGATCTGCTGCAGTCTCGAACTGGAACTTGAAAATTCTGAAGGATGTGGTACCGTCATATGATGGTGGTTTTAGTTTGATATTTGCTACTTGATGTACCACCTGAGGAGCAACTTTAGTCGTTTCAACATCCTGCAGCCGTTTTTCGAAATCATCAACTTTGGAAAGTACCTTTTTGTTTTCGTCAAGCACTTTTTGTTCTAATTCTTGGATTTCGCTTTGAATTTTCTCGACTTTTCCATCGAATGCCGTTGACATTTGTAGAAGTTTCTCATCCAAATGTTGATGTATTCCAATTTTCAACTCATTTATTTGCTGGTTCATCTCATCTTTATTTGCAGCAAGTGTTGCAGTAATCTCTTCTTTATTAGCAGCAATGTTATTGTTGACTGTTTCCAGTTGTTGATTGATGTTACAGCTAATTTCTTCCTTTGTGGTTGCCATTTGTTGATTGATGTTACTGATTTCTTCCTTAGTTGCAGCCATATTATTGTTGACTTTCTCCAGCTGTTGATTGATGTTGCAGCTTTGTTGATCAAATTTTTGATTCATCTCGTCTTTATTGGCAACCATCTGTTGACTGATGTTCAAACTCATCTGTTGCATCATAGCCATTAACTGCATAAAATCGCAGTTTCCAGATGGTAATGTTGTTGTTGTTTCTGCAACAAAACTTTTCTCCTCATCAGCTGCCACTAGATCATTATTTGTACTAATCACTCCAAACTGGTAGCTTTCCACAACTATTCCACTAGCTTCCATAGCTTCTCGAAGCCGTATCGTCAATTCAGTTTTGTTGCCGGTTGTTGCCAATCCACGTTGTTCTAGTTCTTTCTTTAACTCAAGAACCTTCAAATCACTTAATAAAACCATTATTAACAGCTAACTAATCCGCCGATGTCACCAATGTTACGTTTTTCTAACCTTACTTCGAATTGGCCTTACTCTCAATTCGATAAACGCAATTCCCAATCTCTTCTTGAGTTCGATCACTGATTAGTTAGCACAAACACCAGGTTTTATTAAGTATTCAACACCTTAATTGTTTCACAACAACAGGAAAACAATGCAGCAAACAATATTCCTCACTAGAATATTCTTTTAACAGCTTCAGAAACTCCAACGGTTTATTGTAGAAATTTCCAGTAACTCAACGTTCAAAATAATACACAAAATATTTCTACTCAATAACACTTATAACTTTATTATACTTATAACTTTACACAAAAACTAATTTAAAGAACACTTTTATAATTTTAACTTCACTATCGCAGGTTTAAAATAAACTAATTTTACATTTAATCTCACTTTACTGTCGCAGGTCTAAAATAACACTAATTCTAAACTACAAAAGGTATTTTTCTTATATACCTTCTGCAATACTTCTAGATAATTCGACATCACTTTCCAGAAACCTTGAGAAAATATTACTCGATTATTTTACGTTATGTTGATTTGATTCATAAAATCGTTTATGTTGACCCTATTTCTAAGAAGAGACAACAACAACAATATTCATTTCATTAATTTGTTTGTTGATTTTATTTTCCTGGAAGTGACCGTAATCGTTTAGATCTTTCTGTAATCGTCTAGATTTTTCTGCACTCGTAACAATATATATATATATATAAATTTTTTTTTTTTGTTTTTTCGTCTCCGCTTATCATATATAGTCGTTTGGCACAAAAATTTTTCCGAAATTCCGAGATGAAGCCCATTGCAATAGGTAGATTTTTATATGAAATCTACCTAAAAAGTTATGACGAACTTATTATTACCCAATTACTTCGGTCTGAAAGACCTAAGTATTACATTCATGAGCTAAAAGTGAAATTCTTACCCCCACTTTTTTGGCATTTCTCGACGTTTTAGGACCTACCGATTCTAAAAAAGCCGTCTGTCGGCCGGCCGACACAACCTACGAAATCTAGAAAACCGCTAGACGGATTTCAAAAATTTTTTTTTCTAAAAATAGGTTTACTCAATGGGAAGAGCCGAGGGTGTTCGATAACTGTACCGGAAGTGTGTCATAAAATCGTCAAGTGTGCCAAAACAATGAAATTTGTATATTTTATGCTTATAAAACTTTCATTTTAAGTGATTACGAGTAGGAACATTGAATTTGGAGAAATCTTGATGGTCGGGATTGGTATGTGAGACCAAAATCTAGATTACTGCATTATAAGCTTGTACTGCATTAAATGTTGTCTAGTGTGTGAAAAGAAAGATTTTTATTTATTTTTTTACCCTATTTTTGGGAAAAAAATAAAATTAATTATTTGTTTGAATGAAATTTTATTATTATTATTATTGAGAATTATGGCGTTATCAGTTTCTCAAAAAAATGTTGTCATGTGTGTCAAAAGAAAGATTTTTATTTATTTTTTCCCAATTTTTTGGAAAAAATAAAATTAATTATTTGTTTGAAATGAAATTTTTTATTATTATTGAGAATTATGACATTATAAGTTTGTCAAAAAAATGTTGTCAAGTGTGTCAAAAAAAAGATTTTTATTTACTTTTTTACCCAATTTTTTGGAAAAAATAAAATTAATAATTTGTATGACATGAAATTTTATTATTATTATAGAGAATTATGGATTATAAGTTTGTCAAAAAAATAATGTGAAGTGTGTCAAATGATTTCATTTATTTTTTTAGCCAATTTTTTGGGGAAAAAAATGTAGCTGTTTTTATGACGTAAATGTAATTGAAAATGAAATTGGACATGGAAATTTTTGAATTTGTTAAAGTTTTTGGAATATTTTTGGAATTTTGAAAAAAGTATGTATTTTTGATTTTGTAAATAGTTTAAATTTTTGATTTTGTAAGAATTTTTGGAATTTTTTTAGTTTTGAAAAATTTTAAATTTTTGATTTTATTATAATTTTTGGAATTTTGAAAAAAAATTCAATTTTTGATTTTGTAATAATTTTTGCAATATTTTTAGAATTTTTCGAAAAAGTTTGAATTTTTAAAATTTTTGGAATTATATTGGAATTTTGAAAAAGTTTAAATATTTGATTTTATTCTAATTTTTGGAATATTTTTGGAATTTTTCAATTTTTGATTTTGTTATAATTTTTGCAATATTTTTAGAATTTTGAAAAAATAGAATTTTTGAATTTTATATATATTTTTAGAATTTTGAAAAAAGTTTCAATTTTTGATTTTGTAATAATTTTTGCAATATTTTTAGAATTTTGGAAAAAGTTTGAATTTTTAAGAATTTTTGGAATATTATTGGAATTTAGAAAAAGTTTAAATATTTGATTTTATTCTAATTTTTGGAATATTATTGGAATTTTGAAAAAGTTTGAATTTTTGATTTTGTAATAATTTTTGCAATATTTTTAGAATTTTGGAAAAGTTTGAATTTTTAAGAATTTTTGGAATATTATTGAAATTTAGAAAAAGTTTAAATATTTGATTTTATTCTAATTTTTGGAATTTAAGAAAAAAGTTTTATTTTATTTAATTTTTACAATATTTTTGGAATTTTGAAAGAAATAGAAATTTGTGATTTTGTAATATTTTCTCGCAACGCTAAATGGATAAGTTTTTGAGTAGTTTGCTGAGTGTATCATCTTTTCACTAAATTATGTTAATTTGTAATGTTATAATTTTCCGGCAACGTACTGATGTTTCGTGTTAGTTTTGTAATAAATTTCTAAACAGAGATAAAAAACAAAGGGTTATGTACATCGCTGCCCAAAACTAAAAACCATGTCCTCATAAAAGTTTTTTGCCGAAAACTATATCAAAATCCTTAACCCAGACCGACGTCTTGATATCTCAGAGCTGTGAGATTTCAGCCCCTCCATATTTTCAAATTATGTTATGATTTGATTGTATTTGTTGTAGATCTCGATATTGATTTCGTTATATTGATAAACTATTGTGTGATTCATTTTACATTAAAAGCGTTCCTACTACATACTCGTTTTATATTCGATTTATCGACATAAATAGTATAATAGTCGAACTTTTTGAATTTTTTTATCAAAAACCAAAATAAATGTTTTTTCTTTGTGGTTTCAATAAATTACATACAATTAATTATATTAAAACAAAAATAGAACCGTTTCAAAAGCTGATAAAATCTAAAAACAATTTACTTCTAATTACAAAAGCTATTATTATACAATTAAAATACGTTCAAATAGAAAATGAAAAATATTTAATTAATATTAAAATGAGCTTTACAACATGTTTGTATCAGTGTAAAATATAAAAATAAACAATTTTACCGGATTTTAGGCTAAATAGAAAATTATTTCTGTAATTTTATTTTGAAAAGTGTGCACAGCAACAGCATTATTGCTGGGTCCGGGTTTCGTCAAGCATAAACTCGTAGTTGGATTATTTATTGGATTATAATTTAAATTTAAAATAAAGATTGCAATGTTAAATAAATCAGCTTTTAAAAATTTTTGTTTTCACTTCATATTTCTTAGGACCAACCAATAACCATGTATACTTTTTGATAGTTAATTAGAATTTGATTATCGCGTCTTAAGTGAAAATTTAGAAATACACTAAAACACTTTATGTTAAATTAGTAACTGTGTAATTGTTTTTAAAATTGAATTTAATTTTTTTTTTTTCAAATAACAGGGGCCACAGTTTTTTTCTAAAATTTTCGGCACTTTAACAAATGTTAAGTTTAGTCTCCACTGCATTTTACTATAAAATCTTAGGTGCCGTCGGTGGTGAAAAATCTTTAGCAATCGCAGTGGAGACAAACTTTACACTTATCACTATATTTTTCGGTTAAAAAGTTTGTTTTAAGACTTAAGTAAATTTGCTAGATCATTTCACTACATCAAATCTGAAAGACCTAAGCATTACATTCATGAGCTCAAATTGAAATTCTTACCCCCACTTTTTTGGCATTTCTCGACGTTTTATGGTCCAAATACATGTGCAGAATTCTGCATGCAGCGAAATTAGAACATGTGTTGTTATATGAGAGCAATTACATGTAAATTCTGCATGCAGAAAAATTCTGCAAGATATCTCTAATTCTAATTTCGCTGCACAGAGGCAGTGCTACCACAATCAAAAAAACAAAAACTACTTGAAAACTCAGATAAAAATGGATGATTTTGACATTTTGTTTGAAAATGAATTATTTTTTTTATAACTCATAAAAATGAATGATATTTTTTTGAAAATGAAATTATTTTTGTTATGATTATTTGTTTATAAAGATATTCAAATATTCTAAATAATCCAAATTATAAAATAATTAAAACTAATATTGTTAATAAATAAATTTTTGGGAAAGGATTATCGGTAACAGTGGTATGTCTATGTTATTTGAACTTAAATTTTAATTTAGACATAAACGTTTTTACAGGCAACGATTCAATTATTTTCTTCTATTTTTTAATTAAAAGACAGTTTTCTTTCACTTTCACAACTTTCACTTATAACTATTTCATAATAGGTAAGAACACGAACTGTCATTGTTACGAAAATTCTGCACGTCAAATATATAAAAATTCTGCACATCTATTTTAGATGCAGATATGCATGCAGCAATGCGTGCAGAATTTCTGCACATGTATTTGGACCATTAGGACCTACTGATTCTAAAAAAGCAAAAAAAAAATGTGTGTCTGTCTGTCGACCGTCCGTCACAACCTACGAAATCTAGAAAACCGCAGGACGGATTTGAAATTTTTTTTTTTCTAGAAATAGGTTTACTGAATGGGAAGAGCCGAAGGACGATGTGTTAGATAATTGTACCGGAAGTGTGTCAAAACAAGGAAATTTGTATATTTTTTGCTGAAAAAACGTTCATTTTAAGTGATTACGAGTAGGAACATTGAATTTGGAGAAATCTTGATGGTCGAGATTGGTATGTGAGACCAAAATCTAGATTATTGCATTATAAGCTTGTCAAAAAAATGTTGTCAAGTGTGTCAAAAGAAAGATTTTTATTTATTTTTTTACCCAATTTTTTGGAAAAAGATAAAATTAATAATTTGTATGATATGAAAATATATTATTATTATAGAGAATTATAAGTTTGTCAAAAAAATAATGTCAAGCGTGTCAAAATATGATTTCATTGATTTTTTTAGCCAATTTTTTGGGAAAAAAAATGTAGCTGTTTTTATGACGTAACTGTAATTGAAAATGAAATTGGACATGGAAATTTTTTAATTTGTTATAGTTTTTGAAATATTTTTGGAACTTTGAAAAAAATTTGTAGTTTTGATTTTGTAATAATTTTTGCAATATTTTTAGAATTTTGGAAAAAGTTTTAACTTTTGATTTTGTAAGAATTTTTGGAATATTTTTGGAATTTTGAAAAATTTTAAATTTTTGATTTTATTATAATTTTTGGAATTTTGAAAAAAGTTTCAATTTTTGATTTTGTAATAATTTTTGGAATATTTTTAGAATGTTGAAAAAAGTTTGATTTTATTATAATTTTTACAATATTTTTGGAATTTTGAAAGAAATATGAATTTGTGATTTTGTAATATTTTCTCGAATCGCTAAATTGAAGGTTTTTGAATAGTTTGCTGAATATTTAAATGAAAATGAAATTGGACATGGACATTTTTGAATTTGTTATTGTTTTTGAATATTTTTGGAATGTTGAAAAAGTTTCAATTTTTGATTTTATAAGAATTTTTGGAATATTTTTAGAATTTTGAAAATTTTTGATTTTATTATAATTTTTATAATTTTGGAAAAAGTTTCAATTTTTGATATTGTTATAATTTTTGCAATATTTTTAGAGTTTTGGAAAAGGTTTGAATTTTTGAATTTTTAAGAATTTTTGGAATATTATTAGAATTTAGAAAAAGTTTAAATATTTGATTTTATTCCAATTTTTGGAATATTTTTAGAATTTTGAAAAAAGTTTTTCAAGTTTTGGAATATTATTAGAGTTTAGAAAAAGTTTAAATATTTGATTTTATTCTAATTTTTGGAATATTTTTGGAATTTTGAAAAAAGTTTCAATTTTTGATTTTGTATAATTTTTTCAATATTTTCAGAATTTTTGAAAAAGTTTTGTAATAATTTTTGAAATATTTTTGGATTTTTAAAAGAAGTTTGATTTTATTTAATTTTTACAATATTTTTGGAATTTTGAAAGAAATATGAATTTGTGATTTTGTAATATTTTCTCGCAACGCTAAATGGAGAGGTTTTTGAGTAGTTTGCTGAGTGTATCATCTTTTCACTAAATTATGTTAATTTATGATCTGATATAATTTTCCGGCATCGTATTGATGTTTCGTGTTAGTTTTGTAATAAATTTCTAAACAGAGATTAAAAAAAATACTTGTACTTTAACAAAGAGTTATGTTTGATAAACATCGCTGCCCAAAAGTAAAAACCATGTCCTCATAAAAGTTTTTTGCCGAAAACTATATCAAAATCCTTAACCCAGACCGAAGTCTTGATATCTCAGAGCTGTGAGATTTCAGCCCCTCCATATTTTGCTATTGAGAACCACAATGATGAAAATCAAAGGCGTCTTCAAATGCGTATTATAAATTTGGGTGAGGTGTAGCAATGAATTCTGTCGACTTCTTTAAGAGCGAGAGAACGAGTTTCACTTCTGTAATTTCTTCACAATAACATTACTGACTTCAATATTTTCGAAATAGTGTAGCTGTTGATTAAAGAAACAGGACCAAACATAGAGAAAATTATTTCACTTGCTGAACATCTTGCTTGCAAATTTCGTGTTCTCGCTACAACTGAACAGTGTCATGTCTCTACAATAACTTTATCGAATGGAAACATCTATTTCGAACATAATTTCTGCAGTTTGCGACAGTTCTGATGCTTGACTTTTTTCTCCAACAATTACAAAAGGTAAAGGTAAAGTTTCTGTTTCAATCGAGTGAGGAAAATTGGCGCTATATCAACTATCAAAACGTAAGGGGCTAAATTCTTTTCGGTTCTTTATTCTGCTATAAATTTATAAATAATTCATGATTTACTTTTTTTCAAAATGTCTATTTCTTTTTTGTCAATATAGCCATATTATTTAACAATCAGATAGCTATTGTTGTACTCATAAATCAGGAAATAGGATAAGAGTGATAAAGTGAGGTTCAGAAATCAACATTACGATATTAACCGTGATGATGAGAAATGCTTACATTTCTGTTTTGTGTTGTAAAAGACTGGATTAGTAATAATTTTGCTAAGGAGAGCCATCTTTTATCCATTTCTAGCAATCTTGCTTGTATTATATCTGTTAACTTGTTTATAACCAACGAATTACTTTGTTCTTTATATTATTATTATTTCTTGGATTTTTAAATTAAAAAAGTTAATTGCACCTTTTTCCAGTCTGGTTTTATTTAAATATTAATTTTTAATCAATTAAATATTTTAAATTTAATCATACGATATTTCGCCAAATTGTGGCATTTTCAAGTGTATCATATGTATTTATATTATATGTATTTATATTTATAAAAAAAAAAAAAATTTTTTATTGTTAATTATTTATAAATACATATGATACACTTGAAAATGCCACAATTTGGCGAAATATCGTGTGATTAAATTTAAAATATTTAATTGATTAAAAATTAATATTTAAATAAAACCAGACTGGAAAAAGGTGCAATTAACTTTTTTAATTTAAAAATCCAAGAAATATTTAATATACCAGTCAATTTACAAACAACTTTAACAAAATATATTATTATTATTATTATTATTCGTTTATTTCGGCTCAATTAACAGATTCACATAAACATATTATTCTTATATTAAAATATTAAAACATTAAACATATCAACCGCTTCAAAAAGCCTTAACAAGTAATATTAGATTTCAGATTCAATTATCACCAAAACAATTATTCAGTACGCGTTAAGAATGGATTGATCGATGGATCAAACGATCAATCAAACCAAACTAATTACTTAATTTATTACAATACAATACCTAAGTCATGGTGTCCACTATTTTTTCGAAACCAAATTCCCTGACTTTCCATGACTTTCCAGACCAAAAACATGAAAACTCCATGACTTTTTTAAAATAAAACTAATAATTTTGTATACAAAAAAATTCATTACAGAAAAGACTTAGGGCCGGTTGTACAATTGCAGTTCAGCCGAGGTTTAAGCTGAAATTATGCTAAACCTGATATTCTGTTCAGTTACGCGTTGAACAATTGCGGTTTAGTCGCGAGTGTGAGCTTAAGCCAGGGTTCAAGTTGAGCGCCCAATTTTGTTGGTTCAAGTGCGGTTCAAGAAACTAACCTAACTTGTAACCTAACCTAAGCTCCTATCGGGTTCTACTAAGCTTTAGCTAAACTGCTATTGTACAACCGACCCCTAGTTGTAGAACTACATACAGGTTTCCCGAACGATTATTTTAATAGCTTTTCTTTCAACCATCATTGTCAAAACTACAAATTTTGGTCCCAGGACGTCAGTCCAAACTTGGTTCAAGCTTGGGCCGGTTGAAAATGTTAGGCCTGGAGCGAACCACAAAATCTGTGGCGCGGGCTTGGCCTAAGTTTGGTCCCTTAGCTCATTCTTACCTGGGTTTCGAATATATCAATTTGAAAAGTGTTTACAGTGCCATTAATTCTTATTCTATTTGTACTACTTGTACTAAATCTTTTGACCTTCCTATCATTGAAAGCCTTTCTGGTTCGAAATGCTTTGCTTCAAACACCACTATTCTGAAAACTCCTGAATAAATACCCCAAATTCAGTCTTCAGGAGTTTATATGAAAGAATTTGGTTTCAAAATTCAAACCCAAAATTGTCAAAAAAACTTTTAAGGGTGGGTTAAACATCAACAAAACTGGACAACATCCAAATTATTATTCCGAGCAAATTTTCAAAAGAGCTTGCACTCACTTTAAGTAAAATTTTTTACAGATTTTATAAATTTATAGTATTTTTTTCTTTGTGCGAAGTCCAATATCAGTCGATCTACAAAAAAGGAAGATGTGATATTTCCAATCATTGATAGACCAAAAGCTTTACTCCCAGTCCTATCCAAAATATTCAACTATTCATTCACATGTATCAAAAATTTTTGGAAGACAACCACACAGTCGAAAAATTACTGCAAATTTTAATACAAGCTTTGCTATATGGGCTATGTAAAGCAAGTTATTATTAAATTGCAAAGCAAATTTTGCATTAAAACTTATTCTAACGCAAAACTACAAATTTTAGTACAACTCTAACAACATAATTTATTTTTTATAAAAATGGGAGGAATTTTAAAACAACTTGCTACGCTAGAAGTTTGAAAACAACTTGCTAATGCAAAGAGCATTACATTTATTTTTAAAGCTAGCTTTGCATTGTTTTATAATGGTGACTTCCGTAAGACCTATATATATGTAGCAAACTGCATTACATATTCAGCTCATTTTCAACTGTGTGTGATGGGACGAAACAATGTAGCAAGCTCGGGTAATATTGATTTGATCTCCTTAGAAAAATGATCATACATAACGTATTTGTAGAATATTGCGAAATTTACAAAATTTACTAAGATGGCTTTTCTTTTGAGTCTAAATTAGTTAAAGCTGGTGCATTCTACTGCTAATTTTGTCCCCACTCTATTTTTAATTTATATAAACGAACTGTTGTAAATCCACAGTAACCCGATAAATAGTTTTGCAGATGGTAAAACAACACAAATTATTGCTCACCCAATCTTCAAATGATAAAATACATCGCCCCCGAAGATATGCAGCACTAAAAGTAAACTAGTAGCTCAAAATTCCGATTGTGGTAATAAAAATTTGATCAAGTTTAATTCCAAAAATACAGCTATTTTTTCTAGTTTAAAAACTGAGTTTTCCAACGATATTTCAAACAATATGTGTGGAGATTAAATACGTTAATGCGAAAGCATTCGTTTATTGGAAGTCACCATTGCAGATGACTTACTATGAAACGGTCATTTTATAACAATAACAATGATCATGTGTATAAAACTCGGCCTCCTTTATAAAAGCTAAAAAATACTTCACTCCACATTATTGACTTAATATTTATGAGCCCTATATGCCTCCCTGTATGAAGTATTGCCGTCAAGTTTGGGCTCGGCATCTGTTTCCCTAATGGCTGTATTGGAGTCTGTTCAAAGCATGATATACGATTTGTGCGTGATCGAAATTTAACAGCAAATCTTGATTCCCTTAAACTTCATCGCACTGTTGCTGATCTCATTGTTTTTTTTAAATATATTCTCTTGCCAGTTAGTTAGTACCTGATTAGTAATTGTTGAGATCACAGCTGTCATAGCGACAGAATGTAAAGGGATTTTTTGCACATTGACGAAAAAATATTAATTTGAACGTTTACATAAAATTTAGAGTATCAAAAAATTTTTAAGAACTAACATTCAAAATATAACATTAGATAGATTGTATTAACATAAACTATGTCGCTTACAAAAATATTTTAAATACTTATAAAGGAGACATAAGTAAAATATTAAGAATGCATGCAATATAATTTTTATTTTTATAAAAAAGTTTTTGTTAAAATAAAATTTTTCCAGAAAATAACAAAAATTCCATGACTTTCCATGACTTTCCCTGACCAAAATAAAATCCCCTGACTTTCCATGACTTTCCAGAATTCCATACCTGGTGGACACCATGCTAAGTTTACTGTTATATAATACAAACTTGTGTTAAATTCTCAAAATACACAATTATAAACAATTGACAGCGAATCTTAAGACCTCTTATTTATAGAAAGCAAAACAAAACAACAAAAAATGAATAGTTGAAAAACATTATAATTTAAACAGTAAGACTAGTTGCAAAAATTTAGATTATCATTTGAAATTCCGTAAAAAACTATACAATCAAATCAACTACAATATCATTATTAACAAAGACAACCCTCAGTTATCCAACAACTTAATTATCGCTAACAATTCAAATTACTCCAACAATTCCAATGCTGGCAAAATGACTTTATTAAGATAACACTGTAATGTATAACACCCACCATCCAACTTGAAGACAACCCAAGCATTCAAGAAAAGGGTTAAGAAGCAAAAGCCAAAAAGCTTTGAAACTTTGAAACTTACGCTGAACTAAAAAAGTCCCAGACAGCCTTAGAGAACCCCTTTATGGATGACAACGACTTAAGGGTTTCTGGTCTAATGGAATTGTATGTTTTGGGTCCATGGACCCATATTTGGGAAGCCACACAAGTGGAGTTGTGCTTAGGAATGATAAAATTATTATTACGAATTCTGGATGAAACAATTACTCTTGAAACCAAATACTGCGGCAATACCTTCGCTTTGACACGATGCATAAAGATAGAAAGTCTGAATTTCAGATAGTCAACTAAATTGCAGTTGAGAATTGTAAAGGTTTTAGGAGAGATAAATAGGAGAGATATATATGGTCCTTTTTGCAGAAACATTCTAAAACAGCAGTCCCAAGTGAATGAAGACAAGTGTGCCGATAAAAATATTGTTGTAACAATCGGACCAAATAAACACATTTAAGGACATTGAGCATTGGCAGACCAAATGAACTGTCAAAATTTTGAGACTTAGTATTGCATATGTTTCGATTAAAGTCCTGGATTCTAAGTGAAGGGATTGGGTCAGAATGTTAAACGCTGAAAGTCTTAACAAAAACTTAATGTATGAGTTGGAATTTTTTTAGGATATCCTGTATCTATAAATACGATCAACCATAATCGTTTTTGTTTTTCTACATTTATCACATTCCATATGAAAAAATTTTTTAGGTGGTTTGGAAAATTTGCATCAACTATATTTCTAATCCCTAATTCTTATCTTAATAATTGTTTAACTCCAATAAATATTCTAAAATAGTTATGAATTGTATTGTTAAATGGCATGTATTGTAAAACTGTTAATTCACAGAGCAGAAGCTGAGGATAAGTACCTGCCCAACAAATAAATAAAAGTTGCAGTGTTTGTTTTTTGTTGAGTTGAGATTAATATAAGGGAACCGCACTAATCGAGCAAAAAAAACTCCCTGAGTCAAGCAAAACAAAATCTTTACCATAAAATACTCATAAGTCGCCGAACAACTCGGGCTGAAACGGCTCTACAAACAATTTAAATTTACTAAATAATTTAAACTTTGCACTTACAAATTTCTATTTATTCTAACTTAGAAAAATAGTTTTCAACGAGACCAGTTTACACTACAATTGCTTATTAATTTGCTTTATTTAAACTTTTTACTTGGAACTTTACTTTTTTCTTAATCCTCAGTATAAAGCAGTGTACTAATATTTAGAAAAATTTGCTTATAAAATATCCAATCTGTCCTTAAACTTTACAATGCTTTCCATTGACGAGCTTTCATATGACTCTATATCTGGGTTTTGATCACTGAGGAAGACAGTGCGTCACATAAAGAAGACATGTGCCAATAAAACTGGATTATTGGCAACCCAATTTTAGTTTTGTCCTTGCAAATTTTAACATTTGCTTTTCATCATTTTATTTTATTTTTGTTGTTTGCCATGGTATCATAAAATATTGGCCTGTATTATACTTTAATGGGTGACAGGATTTTTTTTTGAGTTAGTTAGTAAGACTTTGGTCCTAAAAGGTTTTTATGTGTTGTGAAATATATTTTAATTCCTACAACGTAACACATTTTATTTTTAAAAAAAATCCTGAAAAATTGTTGATCTTTTGGTTACTACGACACCCAATTTATTCTTAGATCCGTGATATTGTTTCAAGCATCAGATCAGATCTCCTCACTCTTCTCCCTAATCCTTTTTTGGATGGAGCCTTTGCACAGTTCATAACATTGTTCCACTTCACAGAAAGGTGGTTGCAACGTTCCTTTCTAGCGTATCGGGTTCTTTACTATCGGCATCATATGTATGATCATGTCCTCAGTACACTGTTAGTATGCTATCATCACAAACCTTGTCAAGCTTACTTACAGTTTCTTACTAGGTTGGATGTAATGGTATCCCTGGTTAAACATTCCAATTCAAACCTATTGAATCCTATCCTATTAAGTCCAATATAATTTCAATAAGATTAAATCGGATTGAATTGGTTTAGTAGGAAGACTTCGATCTACTGATTAAAATTCAATCGGAATAAATGGGATTCAACAGGAAAAGAGGTTCTGTAGGATTCTAATGGAAATTTCCAATTGAATTTCAATCGGAAATTAAGAGATTCATTAGGAAAAAAGAACTTAGAAAAAAAATAAACAATCTTATGAATTTAACAGGATTTAATTGGAAAAGATTTAATAGGAATGAATAGGATTAATCGGAATTCTACAATGGAAATTTCCAATTGATTCCTATTTATATACATTTCCTATAGAATCCTATCCATTCCGGTTGAAAAATAAAATAGAGATATTTAACAGGAATGAATAGGATTGTATTGGAAATAGATTTTTTGAATAGGAATTAATTGAAAATGCCCATTGCAGAATTCCGATTAATCCAATTCATTTTTTTCAATTGGTTTCAATTGTATTGTTTAACCAGGGATATGCCTTAACGACAACATGCTGTTCCACAAGATCCAAATACCCTTGCTCCAAGCATTTATCTTCAGGCCGCATTCTGAACAGCTTTCAATTTCTTGGTCTTGGTTTTTGTTCGAATTCTTGCACCTCGTACTGTTTTGAGACATTATTGATCAGACTTTACTTAGTGGATTCACTGCGTCACTCTGCTTTATTTGCTCAACATCGAAGTGTATTTTCTCCCGCTCGTACTATAAAATTATGAGTATTACCAAAATATCGAGAGTTTTGGTTATTAAACACACCGCTATATTTTTCACAAAAAATTTTTTGGTCCTTTAAATTCACAAAACGAGATAAAGTTTTGAAGGAATCTAAATTCTAATCTAAATAATATTTTAAGTTACAGATACGTTTATTATTTTCCCATCTGTGTTTTATTAGGTCAATTCAACTATACGAAGAAACTATTGGTCCCTGATAATATTAATGAAATCTTAACACCTCTTTTATGTTTTACACAAAAACTACAATTTTTTATCCGTTTACTTTTTGCATTTTACTAACTTACTGTTAAACTTCCAAGAAACTATCAAGTAGCAGTCCAATCGAATTAAAAACTTTCCAGAGATTCTGAAATCAATAAACAATATGTTTATACGAACGAAAGGAATAAGGATTTATTATAAGAGAAGGAATGGGAAAAAGTCAATTTTAATCTAAAAATATAATGCAAAATTTTTTTTTTCTTAATTAGATTTCTTTATAAGTATTTAAGCAATCAATTCATTCAATTGTTTTCTTTATTTTCTACTGTGTCTTTAAAAACTACCGGATATACTTCTTTTATATTGAATATAATTCCCAAACCTTTAGTCTTTACCTATTTAATTTGTCTGGCTTTTAATTACAATTTTTTTTTTGGAACTTCATCAAATATAAACTATTTTTATTTTTGTAATTGAACTTTAAAATTTATATTTATAGTATTTAAATATTTTTCTGTGCAACAAAACTCTTTTATTTAATTTTTTTGTCACTATTTCTTATTTTAAACAAAATAAATCACAACAACACAAATATATCTCACCGCATCTATATGAAAACTAAAAATTGTTTGAGAGTTGTTCAGAGTTCAGAAGACAGAAATGAGAAATCAGAAATAAGATTAGAGAATAGAGATATTTTTTTATTTGAAAAGTTAACTGAACTGAAGGTAGCAACAAACGAAATAAACATAAAAACAAAACAGACGATTATAGGTGCTGAATAACAAAAGTGTCACACCAGTTATAAATTGTGCTATGCAATCTACGTGCATAGCAGTGGATACAAAAACTGCTTGATTTAAATATATATAAAAAACAGGACAACACAAATAATCGACTAATGGCGTATTCGATTTGCATCACTTTTCTGGTCTTAGTTGCTAAAAAACTGCATGAGTGTAGAATTTTGAATAAAACTTAAAAAAAAACCTAAAACTGATCCACTCAAAACTCAGTGTAAACAAACTACAACTGAAAAAAAATATTCAATGAAACTACAATTTAGCAGTTCAGTGGTCTTTTTTCGTCTGAACTATGTTTGTAAATAAATATGTTATTTGTAAATGTTTTAAATTCAATAAATACTTAGGAAAATACTTCTATATTATCAACAGCCTCTATTACTTCTACGAAGTTAACAATTTTACATAAGTTCCGCTTTTCCATGTAGTTGCACAAATTGCTTCCATTTCATCATCAGATGAATCTGAACTTGTTAAAAGTTCATTTACCACAACATACTTTCGGTTTTGATTCATTATTTGCATTTATTATTTAAATACAAAATTTGTAGTTTCTCAAAAAACTTACTCTATTTGACAGTTGAAAAAAGTGCAAACTATATTAGTTTTTATGTACTAAACTGGTAAACCGAACTTAAAAAACTTAAAATAAGCAATAAAACTTGTAAATCGAACATGAATAACTGCACTAGTGTAGTGAAACTTATAAACCGAATTGTTTTGTTGTTTTGGACGCACGAATTAGAACGAAAATTTACAAACTTTCCGGGTACTGTTTATGCATCATCGAAATCGGATACAAACAGGAACTCTTACAGGATTAACTCTTTCGCTTTATATTGATCCAAGCAATCTTTAGTTAGATGGAAGTTCTTATCGTTCACTATAGATATCACTATGAAGTCTGATCGAACTACAACTTTAAAATTATGAATTAATACTAAAGTTCATCAACATGAATTAAACCGTGACCTTGAATTTGATTCTAATTTAATTCATCACTTAATTATATTCTAATTATTTTAATTATACATTGCATGTCTTTCTATATTTTCCACAATGAAAATTTAAAAAAATAAAATATAATGCTCTCGACCTTGGTAATAAAAAACGGTAATTTCATTCACCATAAAACCTTGCATTATTATGATTGGATTGTGAAAATAATAATCGTGAAAATTGAGAGGAATACGAGTAATACGACACAAAACAAGGATTTTCTCTTTTACAAAATAGGAAAACCCTTGTTTTTGATTTGCAAACAAAAAGTGGGGGAAATAAAATGAGTTTGTTTCAAAACAATTATTAAAACTTAATAAGTTATTGCACAAAAATTTGCCGTTTGGTAAATTTAGAAACGTTATATGTGAACTAAAAGATTTTACTATTGAGTGTCCAGAAAAATGATTTTTTAGAGATTCAGTTAACAAATCCTTTTGTTACGGATGATATGATTTTGTCTTTATTTCTAATGTTGGAGACGGAGATGTATGGTAGTTGAAAACACTATTCTAAGCTCGTAGATCTCATGCTTTTCATTCAAATATTTGTTGGTTGAAGAGTTGGGTTATAATTGTTGTAAAAATATACCCTAAAATGGATTTGGAAACTGAAATTTCAAAGTAATTGCTGATGCAGAAATTGTTTTGATACAGCGCAAGTATTTCGTGTCGACCACTAATCGGATTCCAAACGGATTTAGTGCTTAAAAGTATGGGTTGAGTTCGAATCCAAGCACGAAACCCGATCAGGCGAGTTCTAAGATCGAAATCTATTCAAATTTTTTAAGTCTTAAGCAGTTTTTCTCAATTTTTTGGTTGAACAACCCAAATAATTCTTTAGATTGTCTAAAGTATGTGGCATTAGTCAAGGTGTTAGACTCTACTTTCATAGTTTATTCTCCATTTCTGCAATATGATGGTTGTGAGTATTCCACAAAAGGAGGTATGAAAGGAGTTTGTCATCCTTCTTAGATAGACTTTTTGCTTTTTACTTGCCTACGATCTCTTCGTGGGCAGGTACATTCACCATAAAAATTTTTCCAAATCAAAGGGACGCCGGTTCGATTCCCGAACCGACCGGAATTGAGATAAAACTTGGACCGGAATTGAGACAAATCAGAGGGACGCCGGTTCGATTCCCGAACCGACCGGAATTGAGATAAAACTTTTGTTACGGATCTTTCACTTTTCAAAGCAATTTTTCATTCTAATCAATTGAATACATTCATTTCTAGTGTCTTAGAATTCCATAAGAAATTATTTTTACATAAAAATAACTTTTTTAATAATTAGTGACTATAGTCTCTTTATCAATTTCGAGCTTAGATTATAAAATACACAGGATAAGTAATATTGTTTTAAGTTGAAGTTTTTTTTTAAACATAAAGTAGTGTGCGAATTTAACGTGATAGTATTTGTATTAAAAAGACACAGTAGTCTAGAAATTTAAATATTAATAAGGTTTTCCGTATCCTGACCAAACATACCTACGAAATAACATACTTATGTGGATATTTTGTATTTTACATATTTGCCGATCGGAAAATGCTCAAACTTATTTACTTTTATTTAATTTTTCTGAAAAGTATTTCGATTTAAATAAAACTGATAATATTAAAACTGAAAATTTGATCCTAACTAAAATTTTATCATATACGCTTTGGTTTTGTTTTCATTTATGGATCGTGTACACATATCTTTTTTAAAAGATGAAAAAAACAGACCAAGGAAAAAGATATGTAAACGCCTGTGTGCGAATAAGACAAAACATAATCACTTTTTTTAAAAAAAGATGTCAATCGTGTCTATTTCGCAAAATTTTGTGCCGACTTTGTCCGAAAAGATGAAATGTTTGTCTTTTTTATATTTTTTAAACATGTGTTAGTTAAAAAAAATTATACACACTATGATACTTTTCTAAAATAAATTTTGTTTTTCGATAATTATGAATGATCGATTCACAAAAAAAAAATAAATAAAACAAAAACTTATTTTATTTAACACAAAATTAAACAAAAAATTTCGAAATTCTATTTAATAAAATAAAATTTGTTAGGTTAAGGGCATTTTATTATTTATTTTCGGATAACATCGGTATAAAAATTAGCGAAATAGACACGATTGACCTCTTTTTAAAAAAAAAGGTAATTATGTTTTGTTTTATTCGCACACAGGCGTTTAAATATCTTTTTCCTTGGTCTGTTTTTTTCATCCTTTAAAAAAGATATGTGTAAGCGATCCATTATGTTGGATTATAATGGATCGTGTACACATATCTTTTTTAAAAGATGTAAAAAAACAGACCAAAACAAAAGATACGTAAACGCCTGTGTGCGAATAAGAAAAAACATAATCACTTTTTTTTAAAAAAGATGTCAATCGTGTCTATTTCGCTAATTTTTATACCGATGTTATCCGAAAATAAATAATAAGATGCCCTTAACCTAACAAATTTTATTTTATTAAATAGAATTTCGAAATTTTTTGTTTAATTTTGTGTTAAATAAAATAAGTTTTTGTTTTATTTATTTTTTTTTGAGAATCGATCGTTCATAATTATCGAAAAACAAAATTTATTTTAAAAAAGTATCATAGTGTGTATAATTTTTTTTAACTAACACATGTTTAAAAAATATAAAAAAGATAAACATTTCATAATTAATTCAATGAATTATTTGTGATATTACATCACTCTGATG
Organism: Diogma glabrata; assembly: GCA_963693315.1. Classification (NCBI taxonomy): domain Eukaryota; kingdom Metazoa; phylum Arthropoda; class Insecta; order Diptera; family Cylindrotomidae; genus Diogma; species Diogma glabrata. Next base: position 121,928,010 of record OY856188.1, read on the forward strand.
GAAATAATCCCATCATGAATAATAAGACTGAATCTAACAAAATATGGTGTGCAATTTATGAAATTTTTTTGCTATCCATAAAATTGTCGATCGATCTAGTTTCGAACCGATAAGAATTTTTTATTACACTTTAAAAAAGTATATCATTCTCATCAGGGCTAGCCGACTAGATACACTACCAAAAAAGTTTTTCGCTATATAAACCTAAAATAGGTCACTACTCGCGAAGTATAAGAAACCAAAAAACTTTCATAAACATATGTTTATTAGATTCAGGTTTAGTCAATTTGTTTCTCTAGTTGATCACTATTGTTGTTATACTCTAACCAAGTTAGAATTGGATAACAAACTTGTATCGGTGAGAAGAAGATGACCATCTTCACTTGTGTCTATCGACACATTATCTACAATTAATTCAATGAATTATTTGTGATATTACATCACTCTGATGGAAATAATCCCATCATGAATAATAAGACTGAATCTAACAAAATATGGTGTGCAATTTATGAAATTTTTTTGCTATCCATAAAATTGTCGATCGATCTAGTTTCGAACCGATAAGAATTTTTTATTACACTTTAAAAAAGTATATCATTCTCATCAGGGCTAGCCGACTAGATACACTACCAAAAAAGTTTTTCGCTATATAAACCTAAAATAGGTCACTACTCTAGCGAAGTATAAGAAACCAAAAAACTTTCATAAACATATGTTTATTAGATTCAGGTTTAGTCAATTTGTTTCTCTAGTTGATCACTATTGTTGTTATACTCTAACCAAGCTAGAATTGGATAACAAACTTGTATCGGTAAGAAGAAGATGACCATCTTCACTTGTGTCTATCGACACATTATCTACAATTAATTCAATGAATTATTTGTGATATTACATCACTCTGATGGAAATAATCCCATCATGAATAATAAGACTGAATCTAACAAAATATGGTGTGCAATTTATGAAATTTTTTTTGCTATCCATAAAATTGTCGATCGATCTAGTTTCGAACCGATAAGAATTTTTTATTACACTTTAAAAAGTATATCATTCTCATCAGGGCTAGCCGACTAGATACACTACCAAAAAAGTTTTTCGCTATATAAACCTAAAATAGGTCACTACTCTAGCGAAGTATAAGAAACCAAAAAACTTTCATAAACATATGTTTATTAGATTCAGGTTTAGTCAATTTGTTTCTCTAGTTGATCACTATTGTTGTTATACTCTAACCAAGTTAGAATTGGATAGCAAACTTGTATCGGTGAGAAGAAGATGACCATATTCACTTGTGTCTATCGACACATTATCTACAATTAATTCAATGAATTATTTGTGATATTACATCACTCTGATGGAAATAATCCCATCATGAATAATAAGACTGAATCTAACAAAATATGGTGTGCAATTTATGAAATTTTTTTGCTATCCATAAAATTGTCGATCGATCTAGTTTCGAACCGATAAGAATTTTTTATTACACTTTAAAAAAGTATATCATTCTCATCAGGGCTAGCCGACTAGATACACTACCAAAAAAGTTTTCCGCTATATAAACCTAAAATAGGTCACTACTCTAGTAATATCACAAATAATTCATTGAATTAATTGTAGATAATGTGTCGATAGACACAAGTGAAGATGGTCATCTTCTTCTCACCGATTCAAGTTTGTTATCCAATTCTAACTTGGTTAGAGTATAACAACAATAGTGATCAACTAGAGAAACAAATTGACTAAACCTGAATCTAATAAACATATGTTTATGAAAGTTTTTTGGTTTCTTATACTTCGCTAGAGTAGTGACCTATTTTAGGTTTATATAGCGAAAAACTTTTTTGGTAGTGTATCTAGTCGGCTAGCCCTGATGAGAATGATATACTTTTTTAAAGTGTAATAAAAAATTCTTATCGGTTCGAAACTAGATCGATCGACAATTTTATGGATAGCAAAAAAATTTCATAAATTGCACACCATATTTTGTTAGATTCAGTCTTATTATTCATGATGGGATTATTTCCATCAGAGTGATGTAATATCACAAATAATTCATTGAATTAATTGTAGATAATGTGTCGACAGACACAAGTGAATATGGTCATCTTCTTCTCACCGATACAAGTTTGTTATCCAATTCTAACTTGGTTAGAGTATAACAACAATAGTGATCAACTAGAGAAACAAATTGACTAAACCTGAATCTAATAAACATATGTTTATGAAAGTTTTTTGGTTTCTTATACTTCGCTAGAGTAGTGACCTATTTTAGGTTTATATAGCGAAAAACTTTTTTGGTAGTGTATCTAGTCGGCTAGCCCTGATGAGAATGATATACTTTTTTAAAGTGTAATAAAAAATTCTTATCGGTTCGAAACTAGATCGATCGACAATTTTATGGATAGCAAAAAAATTTCATAAATTGCACACCATATTTTGTTAGATTCAGTCTTATTATTCATGATGGGATTATTTCCATCAGAGTGATGTAATATCACAAATAATTCATTGAATTAATTGTAGATAATGTGTCGACAGACACAAGTGAAGATGGTCATCTTCTTCTCACCGATACAAGTTTGTTATCCAATTCTAACTTGGTTAGAGTATAACAACAATAGTGATCAACTAGAGAAACAAATTGACTAAACCTGAATCTAATAAACATATGTTTATGAAAGTTTTTTGGTTTCTTATACTTCGCTAGAGTAGTGACCTATTTTAGGTTTATATAGCGAAAAACTTTTTTGGTAGTGTATCTAGTCGGCTAGCCCTGATGAGAATGATATACTTTTTTAAAGTGTAATAAAAAATTCTTATCGGTTCGAAACTAGATCGATCGACAATTTTATGGATAGCAAAAAAATTTCATAGATTGCACACCATTTTTGTTAGATTCAGTCTTATTATTCATGATGGGATTATTTCCATCAGAGTGATGTAATATCACAAATAATTCACTGAATTAATTGTAGATAATGTGTCGATAGACACAAGTGAAGATGGTCATCTTCTTCTCACCGATACAAGTTTGTTATCCAATTCTAACTTGGTTAGAGTATAACAACAATAGTGATCAACTAGAGAAACAAATTGACTAAACCTGAATCTAATAAACATATGTTTATGAAAGTTTTTTGGTTTCTTATACTTCGCTAGAGTAGTGACCTATTTTAGGTTTATATAGCGAAAAACTTTTTTGGTAGTGTCTAGTCGGCTAGCCCTGATGAGAATGATAAACTTTTTAAAGTGTAATAAAAAATTCTTATCGGTTCGAAACTAGATCGATCGACAATTTTATGGATAGCAAAAAAATTTCATAAATTGCACACCATATTTTGTTAGATTCAGTCTTATTAAACATTTCATCTTTTCGGACAAATTTGTCTTATTCGCACACAGGCGTTTACGTATCTTTTATTTTGGTCTGTTTTTTTACATCTTTTAAAAAAGATATGTGTACACGATCCAATTTAGAATGAAATTAAAATAAAACATATATTGTTTTGCAGTTATTTCTTTCTAGCAATAGAAGAATAATCATATATTTTTTATTCGCCTACATATTAAAGTGGTACTTTATTACTGTGATTTGCGACCGTAAAGTGTCACTTTTTAACCTTATATTTTGTTGTCATAGTTACGTCCAAAAAAGTAAAGAACATTTGTATTTGTTTAAATTCTATAAAAAATAGAAATTTTTATCAAAGCAACCCTTAAATTCAAAATTTCATAATCCAATTAAAATTATTGTTATCATTTGTTTTCATAGTCATACAATTATTTTGAAATAAATCAAAGGTTACTTGTTCAACATATTTTCATTTCAATATTTATGCAAAATTATAACTTTGATTTAGAATAAACATTTTTTTTTAAATATTTTGCATCATAATGTACTATTTTTTCTATAAATGGAAAGAGATAAAAATGCTGCCTGGGATCCTGCATTTTTGTGTTTATTTTTACAGGAAATTTTCTTTTGTAGAAATTATTTTTAATATAAAATTTGAATTTAAAAAATTTCAATTCTTTATAGTTTTATAGTGTACATACACAAAATATATAAAATATTACTTATCCTGTATATTTTATAATCTAAGCCATCGACATACTAAAACCTTCCTCTAGCGAAAAATCTAAAAAGGAATTAACTCAAAACTGACCATCTACGAGTACTTAGTTGCAGCCAGAAAATCGTTCTCTATAAATAAAGTTCATTTTGCTCCGTCGGACACGTTTACACGGTCAATTTCTACGCCATTGAAGCCGCTTTATGAATAAAAACGGTACCACTAAGTGAGGAGTGTTGTGGCAAACGATAAATGGCTTGTGCACATTATTTTATATTTTGAAAATAGAGTGCGGCGTAGAGTTAGAATAGAGTCTTAAAAACAAGAAAATGTTTTATCCACGACTACTAAAGAATATAAACTTTCCATGCGTATATCTTTCATTGTAATTGGATTCATTCCTTTTCTACATATCAAATTCTTTTTTATTTCTTTTATTACGCTTTATTTATTCAAAATTCCCCTAACAAATTAAAAACATGATTTATTGGTATAGTAATATAAACCAGTTAAAACAAAAACAATACATATATAAAATCTAAAATAAACAAACATGTTTGGTTTTGTTTTTCATTTCATTCAATATGGCGAATGAAATGAAACGATACAAACATGAATGAAATTATTTGAATTATTTGTAGTCGTGGATAAAATAGTATCTTGTATTCGCTTAGGATGAAGGCAATTCTTCACTCGGATGATTCCCTCCACTCGCTACGCTCGTTCCGGGAAACTTCATCCTCGTGAAGAATTGCCTTCATTCTAGCTCATACAAGAATATACTATTCTAAGATTTGTTTTTAGAATCAAATAAGATAAAACCAGTTTTATTTAAGAGTTTTTTAGAGATAATTTTTTATAATTAAAAATTGTAATGCAATTTCTAATGGTAAAACACACTGCAAAAACACTTTAATAAAATTCTAAATCGAAATAATTTGGCGTGTTTTAAATTTTATTACGAACTAACCGCCTAAAACAAAAAATACAAATTGAAACATTAGCAATAGTTATCGAGATTGATGTTTATATACTGATGCTGCTACACCATAAATAAGACATCTAAAGCTTTGTTATCGGTGTAATTATATAAACGTTTGGAGCTTTGGTTACAAATATAGACATTAGCCTATATTTCGTAACCAAAGTGTCGTCATTCGTCCACAGACCTTCAACACTTTAAAGTACTTAGATCAGTTTTGATATTACAGGCTTATGTCGATGCTATTCTGGTTGTCAGCATCTCACTCTTGTATTAGCTAACAGGCTTCCTAACCGATTCATGTGAGATGTTGTCAAAGGATCTTTCAACATCAAAAAAGAAAGAGACATCATTTTATTTACGGTTTCTTATGATTATTAAAATAACTAGAATTTATGTGGCTTATAGACCTCACCAAAATGTTTCAGGAGTTGGTCTTAGGCTTTATATCAATTGGTAGATGTTCCACACCCAGTGCGACGGGTTTTTCGTCTACCGAAATATGCCACGGTTTAAAAACAGATTTCTTCTGTATTGTATTGTAACAAACTTCGTCCAGAATGGGTTAATTTAATTTACTCACTCATAACCAATCCATTCTGCTAAATGTTTTCCACATTCAGACTATGGCAAAGATGAATTAAAAGTTAACTCCTTTTAACTAATACAATTTGCATAAATTAATGTAAATTAAATTTGTTATACAAATGTTTACATTAATGAATGAAAATAGGTGTGGCCTATTCAATATTGATTTCTAGAAAGTAAATTAGAGAAGTTTCGACTTATTTATTTTTGAATATAAATAAGCGAACAAAATATCAGAGAATCAGTTTTACTTTTGCAATTAAAAGTGTTAATAAATATTCGCAAGTATAAGGAATAATCGGTGGTACTTGAGCCTGGGTACTAATAGTGAAAGAATTTGAACCTAGTGGAATAGTAAATACAGATTTTACGATTCCGAATATTATTGATTCAAATTGTGGAAAAGCGGTGAAGTTTATCGTGCATAAATTGGAGACCCTGGAATTTATTGTAATTAAAATCGGAAGTTGCTGTAACTGGTTGATAAATAAAGTTTGAGATTTTGTTAACTAAAGATCTGTCGTATTTGCTCAATAATCGAAAAGAACCAACGAAGAGTCGTTACAGTATTTTATGCTCCCAACCTCTCGACATCTGTTTTTTCACAATCTTTCGGACCCTTCGTACCCAATTTAATGTCAAAAAACATTATATTATGTACCATTAAAACTAAAAGCGATAAGTTATAGAGACAAAATGTCTCAATGTTTCTCTCCATTATTCAGCCCCTCATTTTCTGTAATTTATTCTTCGGTGTGTTACGGAATAGTTTATATTGCATACCAACTTTAGAAAATCATGACACGAAGCATTACTCATCTCCTTCTCGTATTATTCTTTCTCCGCCAAAATAAATTAAAAAGTATTTAAAAAACATAAACAAATTTTCCCCGTTTTTCTGACTTAGTGAAAGAGTACAAAAAAATTTCCACAAAATCGATGAAAATGCTTCGTTTCTCTGTGACGTCAGATTTATCCTTCATCGTGAGCACCAAACATGAAGTAGAAAATATTTATGTTCGTAAGAGAGTCGATAAAACTAAAACTGTAATTTTCAACTAAATTGTATGAAAATAAAATAAATAAAAAATATTTTTTTTTTGGTTCTTAGTGCATTTTCTCGGTATCATTTTTCTTAGATTTATTCGTATTTGGTGATTGTGTTGTGATTAATAACAAAATCTCCTTAAAAACGGATACATGAAAAGACAAAGAATATTTATAAAATGAAAAATTGATGTTTTGGTGTAGAATAAGCAAACTTTAGTTTCAATATTAATTAAAATTATTATGTTTAATAGTAAATGTTTTTTAATTTTATTTACAATATTCATGGAAACTGTAAGCATATTTATTCTGTTGGCAGTAATCATTTTTACAAAATTTGTGTATCTTTTTAATTTATTTTAGGAAAAAGCTTATGGTAATAAATATTGTGCTTTTGAATTAGATGGCGAAGCTAAATATTATATGTGCCCAAGAAATGAATACTGTTGTAATTTTGGATGTTGTGTCAATTTGGCATTTCAATTTTATCAGCTATGGTACTATTGGTAAATATTACAAAGTTTTGTTATTACTAATATAAATTTGTCCTTCCTTAACTAAACGAAAGAAGTTATTTCTACAATCAATAGTCAATGTGAAGTTATTGTTGTAATTTTCTTTTATGTTATTATTGCTGACCCTCATATGCAATCAAGGACAATACAATACTTAAATAAAGGAGTATTTTAAATATGTTGTCATTGAGTTATTGATTTACCTTTGATATATTCCGTTGTGGTAAATTCTAATAATCACATGCTAGAGGAAGTAGAAAATAAAAAGTGATAGTGGAAAAAGGAATTCAATTAAATTTGACCTTAGATGTTATGGTTTTGTAAATATAGGCTTAAGGTAAAATAATAATTCTTCAGTTTGGTAATTTAGAAAATATTGCATATTGTTAAGATAAACGAGTTGGATTAAATATTAATAATGAATGTTTTATGGGTGAAACATGAAAAAATAATTTTATGAAGTTCAGTGTTTGATCTTCACCAACTAAGTTTAATGATACAAATAAACATACATTTTCTACACTTGATTGAATAAGTTAAATATTTTTACTGTTTCGATATTCGGTGTTTGCGAAGTAAACATCAAATTATCAAGTTATAATCAAATTTTTCAATATTAATATTAAAATTTCTAACTGTGTTTTATTTTTTGTTTGGATTTGTTGTTAGTTATAAATTCAAATCAAATTAAAGTTAAACATTGAAATATAAATTGATTGTTTAGTGATTATTGTGTGTGGATGCTCACAAATAAAAGAACTATAAGTCGCCAGATGCGTAGCCTCCCTAGGAGCTCGCTCAGCAACATTAAGCAGATGAGTCAAGGCATTAAAATGAGTGATATCCCAACAGTAAACAGGTATGCAGGTTTACCACCTAACGTTAATTTATCAAAATATGCAAAAATATCGCAAACTAGTTCTCCGTCTGGTGAAAGTTCTAGAAAACCTGTAGGAAAAATTCCTCCAATAATTACAAAATCTTCCTCAACGGAGATTCATAAAACTATGAAGGAACTAAATATTTCAAAATATAATATACAAATCATGTCATGTCCTATCAGACTATAACAAAATTTTTACTAAATTAAAAGAACATAACAATGGTATGTTCTCATATACGCTTGAGGAAAACCGTTTTGTTAAATTTGTACTATGTGGGCTCCATGATATGGATACAAATGAAGTTAAGAAAAGCCTCGAGAATAGTGGCCTGAGTCCTGTTAATGTTTGGAAAACTATTCCTAAAAAATATCGTCGAAACAGTGAAGATGCCCTTTATTTTGTTGCTTTCAAAAAGGGATCAATGTCTCTGAACCAATTAAAAAATATTAGATTTGTTAATAACACAGTGTGCAGATGGGAAATTTGTCGATCCACCAGCAAAGGTCCTCTCCAATGTTATAAATGTAAAATGTATGGTCATGGAGCGAACGCATGCTTCATGAAGCCAAAATGTAATTTCTGTGGTGGAGATGAACATATTGATGATATGGAGTGTCCTTTACAAAACGATATTACTAAACATGTTTGCTGTAATTGTAGTGGAAATCATACATCTAACTCTATAATTTGTCCAGAAAGAGAAAAATACATTCAAATAAAAAATCATCTGAATCTAAAAAATAAGTTGAGTCGACCTTCAAATCAACCAACGTTTTCATTTCAACAACAGGATTTTCCTATTATTCCTTCAATACCTCATCAAAACAACAATAAAAATTTTAATAATAATCATAATAATTTTGTTAACAAAAAAATGCAGTTCAGTACAGTGGTTCAAACAAATGCAATCAATCATGAAAATTCAATTAATATTAATTCAGATAGCACAAATGATTTGTTTGCACCACATGAATTATTACAAATTCTCAAAGAACTTGTTTCAGGACTTCGGGGGTGCCATTCCAAAGAAGAACAATTTGATGTTATGGCTAATATTGCTATTAAATATGTCTGTTATCCATAATTCTTTAAAAATTTGTGTGTGGAACGCGTACGGTATAAAAAATAAAAAATTTGAGGTAATTCAGTTTTTAGATAATTTTAATATTGATATATTACTTATTAGTGAAACGCATTTAAAGCCTTCTATTTCATTTTCGATTCCTAGTTTTCGCTTTTATCGTAATGATAGAGAAAATCTTCGCAGGGGTGGTGTTGGTATTCTTATAAAAGATTGCATTAAACATTCGCTTCTTCCTGACCTTAAATTAAATTGTATAGAATCCCTGGGTATTAATATAATAAGTAGTGATAATAATCAACTTAAAATATTTTCTGTATATTGTTCATATTCGAATTCTGAGCATCTCAGAAATGATTTTATAAAAATTTGTAGTGGTAATATTCCTTACCTAATTGGTGGTGATTTAAATTGTAAGCATCCTAACTGGTTTTGTCCTAGAACTAACCGCGGTGGTCGAACTTTATATGATTATTCTATTAACTCTGATTGTGTTGTTATTGCTCCCCAAGATCCTACCCACTATAGTCCTGCTGGAGTCCCTAGTATTATTGATATATTTTTAACAAACAACCCACAGTTGATATCCGAAGTTAACACCATTCAAGCACTCTGCTCCGATCATCTGCCAGTCCTCTGTTCAATAGTATTTAATAATCAAGTAGATCATTGCCATCGTAAATACTTTAACTATAAAAATGCTAATTGGAGCATTTATCAGAATCATATTTCATCTGAAATTGAAAATTTCAATTTAAGTTCAATTCATACTATTTCAGATGTCAACGTTGCAGTCGATTTTTTGACAGCATCCATTTCTTCAGCTCGTGAGCTATCCATACCGCTTGTGCCTGTTCTTCCAACTGATAAATTGTTATTATCTGATCAAGTGATAAGTTTTATCAGACACCGAAATTCGCTTAGAAGATCTTACCTCAGAAGTCGCCTTGCTCACATTAAAACCTCAATAAACTTGTTAAATAGAATTATTAAATATCATATAAATATTCTTTATAATCAAAAATGGCAAACGAAGCTTGAATGCTTGGATAATGGTTCAAAAAACTTCTGGAAAACAACTAAACATTTTAAAAACCATCGCAAGTCCATTCCACCATTAGTTACTCCCAACACTGGAAATCGAATTTTCTTAAATACAGAAAAAGCACAAGTATTGGCTGATGCCTTCCTTGACGCTCATCAAATTTCAAGCTCCAATATTGTAATTGAAGAACAAGTTAATGATTTTTGCACTAATTTCAATAATTTGGATAACAATGCTACAATTTCTGAAATTCACCCTTCTGAAATTTCTGATATTTTGAAATTCCTTCCAAGGCTCAAAGCTCCAGGTGTAGATAATATTCCATTTATTTTACTTAAAAATCTTCCTGAAAGTGGAATCCATTTTCTTAAGATAATATTCGAGTGCTGCTTGAAGCTAGGCTATTTCCCAATTCAATGGAAAAAAGCTAAAATTACTCCTGTTTTAAAGCCTGGCAAAGACTCTTGCTACAAGCTACAGACCTATTAGTCTTCTTTGTACATTGGGAAAACTCTTTGAGCATATTATCAAAAGAAGAATGGAAGAGTTCATAACTGACAATCAAATAATTATAAACGAGCAATTTGGTTTTAGATCTGGGCACTCTACTGTTCATCAAATCCATCGTGTAGTCAATCATATTAAATCTAATAGATCTTCGCTAAAATCTACTGGAATGATATTATTAGACCTTGAACGAGCCTTTGATAAAGTTTGGCAAGACGCAGTCTGCTATAAATTATTTATATATGGATTTCCAATATTTTTAATTAAAATCATAAAATCGTTCTTAACTGATAGAACATTTTTTGTCCAGATTTTTGATTCCATGTCCTCTATACTTAGTATTCCAGCTGGGGTTCCTCAAGGTGCTGTATTGAGTCCTTTGCTTTTTTGTTTATTCATTAATGATATTCCAAGAGATAGTGAATGTAAATTATCATTATTTGCTGATGACACTGCAATATTCGTGTAAGATGAGCTGGCGGTATCTATTATCAATAAGCTTCAATTGTACCTCACTAAAATTCTCGAATTTTTTAAAAACTGGAAACTTAGTATTAACATATCAAAATGTGAAGCTATTTATTTTACTAGGTGTAGAGCATCCCGTAAACTTCCACAACAACCTTTTCTGATTCAAAACTCTTCTTTGGAATGGAAACCTTCAACTAAATATTTAGGAATTTATTTGGATAAATCATTAACATTTAAGACACACGTCACTCAAATACAACAAAAATGTAATACACTGTTCAAAAGTCTATATCCTCTACTCAACAGAAATAGTAAATTGAATAGTCATAATAAGACACTAATTTACAAGTGTGTGATTCTTAATATCATACTTTATGGTGTGCCAATTTGGTGGGATAATGCTTTGTGTCATAAAAAGAAATTTCAAATCATTCAAAACAAATTTCTAAAAACTATGTATATATAAACGCCCTAGACGTTATAGCACTTTAAGACTGCACAACGAATTAAATATAAAGCTTGTCAATGTAGTTGCTAGAGAAGCTAAGGATAGATACATAAATAAATTAAATTATATTGAAAATGAATTAATTAACGCAATTAGCTTTACCACCGCTTAATTTTTGCAACGTAGCTTTTAAGTTTAGATTTAAGTAGGTTAGGTAAATATAAGTTTTTTTTTTATTAGTTACTAAGCAGACTGAACTGCATTTGAATTTTATAAACATTCTTTTTCATTTATTTTTTTGCAATACTGATAATAATTAATTTCATCTGCTGTAAAGCTTACTATTAAAAGCTGATCTCAGTAAATTATTAAATGTATACAACTGTATTATAAAATTTAAAGTCAATAAAGGATTATATAATATTTTTACTAAGTTTGATATGTATAAAAAAAGCATAAAATGGCACATGGATAGCAATAGGTTACAAATGGGGAGAACTAAAATATTCGAAATTATTAGATACACCTACTAAATATATGAATGATTTCAAAACCAGTAAAACACTTATATGAAAGAAACCTCCAAGAAATTCATTACACAAATTAATCTCGGCATCAAAATTCAGTTTAACTTTTCTTTATATTTTCGTTTTTGAACCTTTTAGCTATATCACGGTTCGCCTACCATGAGTTTAAATAAAAAGTCAACCAACATGAAATATTTTTCATAGCAGTCTTCTTTGGGTCGAATAGAACAAAACTCAACCGTTTTCTAAATCGGTTGCCGGGGGGATTTCGAGATATCTCGCAAAAATGGATTTTTGACCGATTTTACCTCGATTTCGCAACTTAGGCTAAAATTTTTTTTTGTGAAATGGCCACAAATTTCACTGGAAAACTTAAAACGAATTACATTCGGACTGCCGAACGCCCCAAACGTTTCAAAATGCCCAAATGTCCCATTAAAAAATTTCAAAAAAAAATTAAAATATCGTTTTTTTCTACTTTTTATACCAATTTTTTTCACTTCAATTTTTTTTCAGCCCTAATTCGTTTTAAGTTTTCTAGTGAAATTTGGGCAATTTCACAAAAAAAAATTTTAGCCTAAGTTGCGAAATCGAGGGAAAATCGGTCAAAAATCCGTTTTTGCGAGATATCTCGAAATCCCCCTCGGCAACCGATTTCAAAAACGGTTGAGTTTTGTTCTATTCGACCCAAAGAAGACTGCTATGAAAAAATTTTTCATGTTGGTTGACTTTTTATTTAAACTCATGGTAGGCGAACTGTGATATACTTGTAGCAATCTGTTTTTTTGTTTAGGCATGTTTACCACACTAAATATTAAATATTCAGTATTCAAACTTTTTAAATATCCGAAGATACCATGTCAACTATAAAGGAAGGAGATGAGGAAAATGGAAGGAATTAGGATATGCGGATAACTATACTAATTGTTTGAAATGACGATGGACATTTTCTTTAAATGTCTGAGGGGCAAATTCATCGAGAAGTATAGAGGAGGGCATTGAGCCCCGATAAATCATTAACATTTAAGACACACGTCACTCAAATACAACAAAAATGTAATACACTGTTCAAAAGTCTATATCCTCTACTCAACAGAAATAGTAAATTGAATAGTCATAATAAGACACTAATTTACAAGTGTGTGATTCTTAATATCATACTTTATGGTGCGCCAATTTGGTGGGATAATGCTTTGTGTCATAAAAAGCAATTTCAAATCATTCAAAACAAATTTCTAAAAACTATATATAAACGCCCTAGACGTTATAGCACTTTAAGACTGCACAACGAATTAAATATAAAGCTTGTCAATGTAGTTGCTAGAGAAGCTAAGGATAGATACATAAATAAATTAAATTATATTGAAAATGAATTAATTAACGCAATTAGCTTTACCACCGCTTAATTTTTGCAACGTAGCTTTTAAGTTTAGATTTAAGTAGGTTAGGTAAATATAAGTTTTTTTTTATTAGTTACTAAGCAGACTGAACTGCATTTGAATTTTATAAACATTCTTTTTCATTTATTTTTTTGCAATACTCATAATAATTAATTTCATCTGCTGTAAAGCTTACTATTAAAAGCTGATCTCAGTAAATTATTAAATGTATACAACTGTATTATAAAATTTAAAGTCAATAAAGGATTATATAATATTTTTACTAAGTTTGATATGTATAAAAAAAGCATAAAATGGCACATGGATAGCAATAGGTTACAAATGGGGAGAACTAAAATATTCGAAATTATTAGATACACCTACTAAATATATGAATGATTTCAAAACCAGTAAAACACTTATATGAAAGAAACCTCCAAGAAATTCATTACACAAATTAATCTCGGCATCAAAATTCAGTTTAACTTTTCTTTATATTTTCGTTTTTGAACCTTTTAGCTATATCACGGTTCGCCTACCATGAGTTTAAATAAAAAGTCAACCAACATGAAATATTTTTCATAGCAGTCTTCTTTGGGTCGAATAGAACAAAACTCAACCGTTTTCTAAATCGGTTGCCGGGGGGATTTCGAGATATCTCGCAAAAATGGATTTTTGACCGATTTTACCTCGATTTCGCAACTTAGGCTAAAATTTTTTTTTGTGAAATGGCCACAAATTTCACTGGAAAACTTAAAACGAATTACATTCGGACTGCCGAACGCCCCAAACGTTTCAAAATGCCCAAATGTCCCATTAAAAAATTTCAAAAAAAAATTAAAATATCGTTTTTTTCTACTTTTTATTTTTTCACTTCAATTTTTTTTCAGCCTTAATTCGTTTTAAGTTTTCTAGTGAAATTTGGGCCATTTCACAAAAAAAAATTTTAACCTAAGTTGCGAAATCGAGGGAAAATCGGTCAAAAATCCGTTTTTGCGAGATATCTCGAAATCCCCCTCGGCAACAGATTTCAAAAACGGTTGAGTTTTGTTCTATTCGACCCAAAGAAGACTGCTATGAAAAAATTTTTCATGTTGGTTGACTTTTTATTTAAACTCATGGTAGGCGAACTGTGATATACTTGTAGCAATCTGTTTTTTTGTTTAGGCATGTTTACCACACTAAATATTAAATATTCAGTATTCAAACTTTTTAAATATCCGAAGATACCATGTCAACTATAAAGGAAGGAGATGAGGAAAATGGAAGGAATTAGGATATGCGGATAACTATACTAATTGTTTGAAATGACGATGGACATTTTCTTTAAATGTCTGAGGGGCAAATTCATCGAGAAGTATAGAGGAGGGCATTGAGCCCCGATAAATCATTAACATTTAAGACACACGTCACTCAAATACAACAAAAATGTAATACACTGTTCAAAAGTCTATATCCTCTACTCAACAGAAATAGTAAATTGAATAGTCATAATAAGACACTAATTTACAAGTGTGTGATTCTTAATATCATACTTTATGGTGCGCCAATTTGGTGGGATAATGCTTTGTGTCATAAAAAGCAATTTCAAATCATTCAAAACAAATTTCTAAAAACTATATATAAACGCCCTAGACGTTATAGCACTTTAAGACTGCACAACGAATTAAATATAAAGCTTGTCAATGTAGTTGCTAGAGAAGCTAAGGATAGATACATAAATAAATTAAATTATATTGAAAATGAATTAATTAACGCAATTAGCTTTACCACCGCTTAATTTTTGCAACGTAGCTTTTAAGTTTAGATTTAAGTAGGTTAGGTAAATATAAGTTTTTTTTTATTAGTTACTAAGCAGACTGAACTGCATTTGAATTTTATAAACATTCTTTTTCATTTATTTTTTTGCAATACTCATAATAATTAATTTCATCTGCTGTAAAGCTTACTATTAAAAGCTGATCTCAGTAAATTATTAAATGTATACAACTGTATTATAAAATTTAAAGTCAATAAAGGATTATATAATATTTTTACTAAGTTTGATATGTATAAAAAAAGCATAAAATGGCACATGGATAGCAATAGGTTACAAATGGGGAGAACTAAAATATTCGAAATTATTAGATACACCTACTAAATATATGAATGATTTCAAAACCAGTAAAACACTTATATGAAAGAAACCTCCAAGAAATTCATTACACAAATTAATCTCGGCATCAAAATTCAGTTTAACTTTTCTTTATATTTTCGTTTTTGAACCTTTTAGCTATATCACGGTTCGCCTACCATGAGTTTAAATAAAAAGTCAACCAACATGAAATATTTTTCATAGCAGTCTTCTTTGGGTCGAATAGAACAAAACTCAACCGTTTTCTAAATCGGTTGCCGGGGGGATTTCGAGATATCTCGCAAAAATGGATTTTTGACCGATTTTACCTCGATTTCGCAACTTAGGCTAAAATTTTTTTTTGTGAAATGGCCACAAATTTCACTGGAAAACTTAAAACGAATTACATTCGGACTGCCGAACGCCCCAAACGTTTCAAAATGCCCAAATGTCCCATTAAAAAATTTCAAAAAAAAATTAAAATATCGTTTTTTTCTACTTTTTATTTTTTCACTTCAATTTTTTTTCAGCCTTAATTCGTTTTAAGTTTTCTAGTGAAATTTGGGCCATTTCACAAAAAAAAATTTTAACCTAAGTTGCGAAATCGAGGGAAAATCGGTCAAAAATCCGTTTTTGCGAGATATCTCGAAATCCCCCTCGGCAACAGATTTCAAAAACGGTTGAGTTTTGTTCTATTCGACCCAAAGAAGACTGCTATGAAAAAATTTTTCATGTTGGTTGACTTTTTATTTAAACTCATGGTAGGCGAACTGTGATATACTTGTAGCAATCTGTTTTTTTGTTTAGGCATGTTTACCACACTAAATATTAAATATTCAGTATTCAAACTTTTTAAATATCCGAAGATACCATGTCAACTATAAAGGAAGGAGATGAGGAAAATGGAAGGAATTAGGATATGCGGATAACTATACTAATTGTTTGAAATGACGATGGACATTTTCTTTAAATGTCTGAGGGGCAAATTCATCGA
Organism: Diogma glabrata; assembly: GCA_963693315.1. NCBI lineage: Eukaryota > Metazoa > Arthropoda > Insecta > Diptera > Cylindrotomidae > Diogma > Diogma glabrata. The sequence goes on from OY856188.1 coordinate 121,944,664, forward strand.
GAAGTATAGAGGAGGGCATTGAGCCCCACAATTTTCTCACTCTATTAAAATAATCGTTCTAGAAAGACACTGTTCTGCAAGGAGGTATTTGGACAACAAATGTATGGGATAACTCGGATGCTCTTGTTTGTCGATTGTACTGCGCACACGATGGAAGGATATTTCGAATTTCCTTAGAGGCGAATTCGTTAAAGTAATATTTATAGTAGATTGACAATTCAGCCAGATTTCTTCAATGCTGAAGTGAATCAAGCTGATCCGTTAGTTGGGCCAATTACCAATTAACCCCATTGCTTTTCTCTGTACAGAGTCTAGACATTTTATTGTTGGCCGACAAATACCTACCCAAACGTGACAGCAGTATTCCATGATACATGGACGAATAAAGGACTTAAAGATCCGGAAAATTTGATCCGGATTGAAAAACTTTTTACATTGACAGATGAAGCCTAATTTTTGCATGGACATTTAGCGATGTTTAACTCATGTTTATTTCATTTCAGATTATTTTCAATATTCACTCCAAGAAGTCTAACTGATTTAACCTCATGCAATTCTTCATGGTTTATCTTAATAGGGAAGTTTTTATGTCGGTCAATTTGTGAAAGACGGCATAGTTTGGTTTTGGTTGGGTTAAATGAAACGAGATTACGATCGCCATTCCATTATACGATCCAGGTCTTTGTTGATAGCATGAATTAGCGTTCTCTATCAGTAGTGACTGCAGTATGAGATCAAAATTAAGGAGATGCATGTGATGCATGCAATGTGCTGTCATCAGTAAAATTATGGATTGGGTGCACTGTGGAAATAATTAAATCATTAATGTATAGCATAAACAAGCCTTTAATACCTTTAAACGCCTAGATCCTAAAACAAATACGCTCTTAGGGCCTCCCGTTGGAATTTTCTTTACAGTCAAAAATAAAAATATAAGCCGGTGGATAGAAGATTATGGTCCGGGCTGTTATATAATTGGATTGATGCAATAGTTGCACACTACGTGCTGGCAACACTGTCGGAAATAGCAAGGAAATGAAGAGACTCCTTGGACAGGAAAAATTACACATTTTTACACAAAAATTGGCATTATATCCAAAGTTGGAAGAACAAGAAAAAAATAATCTGGATTGTGAAAGACCTTAAAAATAGATATAAAAATTATTTAGGACCATTATCAAGAACTAACTGAAGCACCAAACTCCTTAGTGATTCAAAAAGTGAGTGATATTGACAGGAAAACAAAAATCAAATATGAAAAAGTTTACAAAAGATCTGTGTAGAAGATGCATTACTCGGGACGTAGTTTTTAGTGTAAAGTGGAGTCGAAAATAAGGTGTTTACTTGCCAACGGAAGGACACTTTCCAAACGTTTATAAGAAAAAATATCGGGATAAGAACAAATAACCACCAGGAGAATTTAAAGCTAGCGTCAATCGCATTGCCAAAGACTCATTTTTAAAAATGTATTAAAGAGTGTACCATCAATCAACACCTACCACATTTTCAAATGTACAAAACGGTATACGATCGTTTTCACCAAATTAAGTAATAACAGCGATTTCTTTTTCTATGCTTTATCTCTCCTACCCTCGCAGTTAAATTAGATTCTCTTGAATAGAAACAAATTGATGGTTATAAATTGAGGGCACTAATTGGAGTCGTCAACAAACTACAAACATACCCGCGTTTAATGCCTGTGCATAGCACGCAGGCGGCAATACTAAAAGACGGCCGAAACATAAAATAAATACCTAATTTTTTCATTTGTGGCTTTTTTCCGAATAATAAAAAAACAATTAAAAATGTGAGCAAGACGAGCAACGAAAAACACACTTGAACCAAACCAAAGTATGTTAAAACAATTTATTTTAGCGTTAGTGATGGTTTTATGAAAACAATACAAACTAGGGATGATATTTCATTGAAAAAAGAATCGATTCCTTAGAATCGATTATTCAAATTAATAAAAATCGATTCTTTAAAAGATCGGTGAAATCTTTGATTAATTGATCAATCGTTAATAATTAACAAAATATTAAAGAATATCGAAAAATTGAACAGTTTAACTAAGATACATGTAAAAAAATCATTGCATCCAAATATCAGAATCAGCACCAAGCGAATGCAAGAATAGGGTCATTTAAATGTTGAAGATCTTTTATAAAGGATTCAGTAACTACGTTTACCGCATTGGAAAATAATCTTTCTAATGGAACAAATGTTGTTTGTTTTTTATGAACAATTTGACATTGAGGTAGTTCTCCCCCTCCTTTTACTAGTTCTCCCCTCCCCTTACTTCTTTCAATATTTTCGATTCATAAGAATGGCATTAGATAGATTCTTTTTTGAACGATTAATCGATTAGATCGAAGAATCGATTACGATGTCCCATCTCTAATTAATACAAACACAAAACATTTTAAATTGTGTTTCAACCTTAGTGAAACATTGCACCACATTTAGCAAAAAAATATGGTGGTTTGCCGACTACTTGATGCTCCACCATTTTTGTGTAGTAATTTACTAGTCGATTACTCGAAAATTTACTCGACTCAGCAAAATTGAATTTCTATTACACTAAAGCAAAAATGAACTATAAAAATTTCATTTCATCACTGAATCATTGACTACTGAATAAAACTTCAAATCAAAAATTTAAAATCTGTTTTTTTTATTTAAAATTGTAATTAGTTGTTAGTTTTCAATTGCTACCCACCAAAACTTTTTTTTTAAACTCACAAACAGTTACAATTTTCGCACCTCGACTTGAAACCGAAACGTTAGCATCGTCCTCATCACTATACAGCAACAACAAAACTTAAATTGGTTTTTACTACAAATTAATTAAAAAATGCGAGATGTTATGGATAACGGTGATGAACTATTAGCAGAGTCCTTTCCTTGCCATTCATTTATCTTCCTTGGGCGTCAATTTCATTCAAATCAGCTTTAAACTTTACAAAACTTAACAAAATAATATCGCAATAAAAAAAACAATAAAATAGATGTCAGGTAAGGTTAGGAACAGAAGTTGCCGTATTCCACACTAAAACCTATTGATCCGTTCTCATAACTTCACCTAACACCAGCTTTTAATTTAAACTTAAACTACCAACTTATATAGACATGACGCGACCATAAGTCGGCTTCATTCAACCATCATAACTCGACTCTGTGAATTTGACTGGATTGCGAACCTTTTACCCTTGAACATGAATAGTTGGGTGCGTTAACACACTTAACACTATACATTACCTAACAACATATTAACATAAGCCTGCTTTTATCAGTTCAAAAGCTACAACAAACCCCTGTTCATTGGACTAAGATTTTGACGTTTTGGAATGCAAACATCGAGTTTCTTTGATAACAATTTCAAATTTAAAACTTTTTATCAAATGAATCAAAAACGGTGTTTTCGAAAACTACAAAAAAAATTGTTTTGCAACAGAACAAAATTCTCCTTTCATATGACACTCCACTCGTCAAGGTAAAAATTAATTTTTTATCAAACATTTCCACTCTCAACCCCCTCAAAATAACATTTGAAATACCTAACCGATCGCTATAGTTTTCCTTCAATCTTTACAACATTTCCCATAACCGTGAATTTTTCAAATTTTTTCTTTTGTAATGTTCGAAGTTAAGGGGGGGAAATTTTTTCACATATATGAACATAAGTCGAAATCCGCACTTTCGAAAATTACAAAAAAAAAATGTGTTGGACTAGAGAAAAGTTCCCCTTTCATATGACTCGTCCCCCCCACAGGTCAAAAACAATATTTTTCCGTAATTTCCACTCTCAACCACCTCAAAATAACATTTGAAATGATGAACCGATCTTTATAATTTTCATTTAATCGTTACAACATTTCACATAATCGTAAATTTTTTTCAAATTTTTTCTTTTGCAATGTTCAGAGTTAAGGTGGGAGAAAGGAAAATTTTTCACATTTTTGAACATAATACAAAAGCTGCGCATTCAAAAATTACAAAGAAAATGTTTTTGACTAGAAAAAAATTCATCTTTCATATGACACTCGATAAGTTCAAGAATTCCTTATTTTCAAAATTTCCACTCTCAACTCCCTCAAAATAACATTTGAAAGGATGAGTCACCCACTATAGTTTTTATTCAATCTTTACTACATTTCCCATAACCATGATTTTTTTTAAAGTTTTTCTTTTGTAATGTTCGAAGTTAAGAAGAGGTTACAGGAAATTTTTCTAACATTTTTGAACAAAAGTCGAAATCTGCGCTTTCGAAAATTACAAAAAAAACACTAGTTTTTGGTAAACTGAAAACCTACGCAGTCGAAAATTCATTGAAATTTTTTTTTGTAGTATTTTGATCTTTTTCGATCTTTCTAAACCAGAGTCGAATCCCTAATAAAACTTTTGATTTACTATCTCCTTATATCCATGTTCATAAAATATAAATGAAAACAAATCAGTAGATTTGGGAAAACACATTTAAAAACTGGAGAAAATTTCAACTTGATAGCACTTATAGTTTGTGAGTAAATCGATTATGTAGAAATTCGAACGGACATTTCCATAATATGGAGTCTAATGACAGTGGAAAAATTCAACTTAAGTAAAATAAATAAGTGATGAAGTTTCAACTTCGAAATTGTCATCGCGTCAACGGCGTAATCGATAGCGTGTCTGCCTATGGATTCGAGCCAGGCACTGACGAGGGAGGTTTGAATTCATCCGAAACACGAAAAATGCGAAGTGGAGTTTTTTCTGAGAAATTTCAAACCATACCTTTGAATTGAAAAAATTCCAATTACTTTTTATACTTACATTTAAAAATCCCTTAATGTAGTCTGATATTAATACATATAGGACTACAAATTGACCAAGTGTCAGCCATTGATTTCACATTGATTGGAAACAATCAATAATGACTATACAATCGTGACTTAGGATGTTAATTAGAATAGAAATGTTCCCCATTCTATGAATTCACACAAAGTATTGTCTAGAAATTTAATGCAAAAAATCCCATATAATGTAAAAACATTTCCATAATATGGAGTCTAATGATAATATGGAGTGGAAAAATTCAACTTAAGTAAAATAAATAATATTATTATTTTCTTGGAAGTGACGCGAAGAACTAGACATTATCACTCAGACATTATCATTTCACCAATAAATATTCTTCACTTTGATGAAAAACTAAAACTTGGAATTAAATTTTAAAACTTTTTATTTTTTATTTTTCGTACTACCGGTTTCAATCTTCTAAAGATCATCTACAGGTACTATACAGCACTTAAAGATTACAAATTTTTTTAATCCTATTTATATAAAAATGTATGAATGAAAAGTTTGGAATTGTGGAAGGAAATGCTAGATACCCTAAAAGGGTATCTATATAAATAAAATTCAAGTGTCTGTCTGTCTGTCTGTTCGAGATAAGCTTCGAAACGGCTGAATTGATTTAGATGAAACTTGACATACATAAAGAAAAGAATGTCAGAAGTAACATAGGCTACTTTTTTCATAGAATTTATAGTTTTTAAATAATAGAATTTTTGAATTCTAGCAACTCCGGTACTTAATTCATAGTTTGCCTAAATGTTGCCTAAAGTTAAGTTTGCCTAAATGTTGATTAAAATTTGGTTTTTAATTGTTCTAATTATATATGAGTATGTTTTTATCATATAGAGACAAATTTGTATTTTGTTGTATATGTTTTAAATCCTAACTTGCAAGATTTCCTCATTTGTTGTTTATGAAGATTTTTTATTTAGAGAGGAATTAGAATGTGTGTTTATGTATTTAGTTTATTTATTTCGGGAGAAATTTGTATTTTGTTGCATATGTTTTAAATCGTAATACATAAAGATTAAATTTATTGCGTAGCTACTAGGGAGTATCCCGCAGTCTTCGCTCCCCCCCCCCCCTTCTCACGTCAACGCACTCTTAATCTTTTCATCCAACTTTAATACAGCTACTATCCATCACAATCCAATTTCTCCTAATCTATTATGCACCTTCTGCTTAACTAATTTTACAAGCTGTATCCAGCTGTATCAAAGCTGGATGAAAAGATTAAGAGTGCGTTGGCATGCGAAGAGGGGGGAGGGGGGAGCGAAGTCCGCAGGATACCCCCTAGTAGGTAATAAATATTATATAACTAAAAATATCATCTACATAACATAACGGATATTCAGTGGAATTTGCCAGAAAAATAATAAGGAAACACAAAATCAAATTTGAGAAGAATCAGAAAAGTACTCTAATACCAGAGAAGAAAAACAATACAGTCAGATTAAGCATTCCATTTTATCCAGAGATCAGCAATAAGCTAGAAAAAGTTTTTAGAAAACACAAAATTGATTTAGTCACAAGACCTACTACAAAAATAAGAAAAGAAGTGTGTAAACTTAAGGACAAATCTTCAAAAAACGAGTCTGGCGTTTATGAGATTAAATGTGCAGATTGCAACTTAGCATATGTAGGTCAGACGTCAAGGATTTTTGGCACCAGATTAAAAGAACAACAAAAATCTGATGCGAATAGGTCAAGTGTCGCAGAACATATGTTCTCAAACAAACAAAAAATCGATGTTGAAAATTCGAAAATAATTAGAACGAGCCACCACCGTTGTTAACTGGATCTTACCACATTACCAACAATATAAATTTAATAAATATGATGCTAAATGAAGAAGCAAAAATTATATCACCGCTTTTCAACATAAAAGAACGTCCCACAAATCATCCTTTCCGAGTATAAAACAATAAGTATATTTAAAATAAAAACAAGATAGACGAATTAAATATTTAAAATTAAGAAAATCCCTCATAAAGTTGTAAAATATTTATTACCTATGCCTCAAAAATAGCATTTCCATCCACAAACCCAAACTTTTCATTCATACATTTTTATATAAATAGGATTAAAAAAAATTGTAATCTTTAATTGCTGTAGTACCTGTAGATGATCTTTAGAAGATTGAAACCGGTAGTACGAAAAATAAAAAAAAAAGTTTTAAAATTTAATTCCAAGTTTTAGTTTTTTATTAAAGTGAAGAATACTTATTGGTAAAACATACAAGTTAGTAGAGCTCCCGGGAGTTGAGCATGGGGAACCAAAACCTGTTTTTATAATTGCCATGAAAGGCTACGACCTTATATAGTAGACTAGGTTAATATTTGACCTAGTTTTAGTTTCCTGTATTGGAATTAGAATGTAGGTTATTGGTTTATTGTGGTTTGTTGTTGTTGTGTGTGTGTCCCAAGCCGGTTGCTAAAGGCCTTGGAAGGTCGTCGGGTAAACTAGGTTAGTATTTGACCTAGTTCTGGTTGTCTGTATTGGTAATTTCTCGATTTAAAGTGTAGGTTAGTGGTTAATTGTTGTTTGTTGTTATTGTGGGTTTATTGTTGTTGCTAAAGGCCTAGGAAGCATGTCAGATAGACTAGGTTAGTTCAAATGTGAGTTCAAATTTAAAATTAAAACAATAAAATAATGGTACAAATGACAGATAAAACAATTTGTCACGTGTTTTTATTCATTTTTCTTTTTACATTTTTGTTTTAAAACTAAAATAAAACTATTACATGATTTTATGTACATTAATTTTATTGGGTTAACCAACCCTTATTAATTTATTAAAAACTTTTTCTCTATGAGGTTTTTTTAGAACTGCAGAGATAATAGGTTCAATATTTTTTATTCGTCTATGAAATCTATCTCGATCTCGTGCATATTCTTCATATTTTCCCTGTCGAGCTACTCTATATGCATAATCCCACACATACATAACGTAAAGATCTAATTTATTGTTAAAGGTAACTTTTTTTTGTTTTTAACATTATAGTACTTTTTCCTTCCGAAGATGCATATAAATGTTAAGACAGTTTTTTACAGCACATCTAAAATGATTATTTGAAAGATGTATCGGACACATTGATTTAAAATTTTCAATCTTTAATAACGACGGTATGGCAAGATTTTCTATTTTAAAACTCTCAATATACTTTTCAAGGAAAAATTTTTTTTGTTCGCCTTTTACATAAATTTTTTCAGCTTGTTCTAAATAGTATTTAATAATTGATTTTATATCCACATAGTCAATGCATCCGCCATTCCAATTAAGTCCATTTATTTTATTGCCGCAATATCGGTTGCTATATTGTGCTGCTTGACCTAGTTCTTCTTCGTGGTAAGGTGGTTTGAAATGATAAACGATAGGAATCAAACTTCCTTTTTCAAGTAGAGCGAGTTCTTTGACAAAATATTGTTTATCGTTTCCTCTTAGAAATTGGAGATCAACTATGAAAACACGTTTGGCCATTGTGAGACTATATAAGAGACTGTCTGTCCAATTTTCCAAGATTAATTTTATACTCGACCTCTGTTTTGTATACATATAGATTTGTATAGTTAGATAGATACTCTTCGGCAAACCATGTTTTTTCATCCGTTTACTATGATGGTTGCCGGGCCGTCTTGTTGTGGGAAATCGACTTTTATTTTTAATTTAATAAAACAAAAAACAAATATATTCAACCTCCAATTGAGAAGATTATTTGGTGTAACCCTGATAAAGAAGCCGTCCCGAAAAATATCAAAGGACTTGAACATTATAATACTATTCCAGATTTTTGTGATAATCAAGATCCACTGTTAATTATAGTAGATGATATGATGTTAAATTCTCACGACAAGATTGTGTGCGAATTATTTACTAGAGGTTCGCACCATAGAAATTTATCTGTAATATTTGTAACTCAAAACGTTTTTCACCAGGGAAAATTTTCAAGAGATATTTCATTAAATTGTAAATATTTAGTGCTTTTCAAAAACCCTAGAGATAAATCCCAAATACTGCCTTTAGCTCGTCAAATATACCCAAAACAGGTCAACGAATTTGAGAAAGTATATAATGAAGTAACTACCTTACCATATGGTTACATTTTAATAGACCTTACTCAAGATATTAATGATATATTTAGATTAAGAAGTGACATATTTGGAAAAAATTTTTGTTTTTGTACAAAAGAGCAATTGGAGCAATTCGGTGAGGAATATGAAACGATTACAAACCAACCGTCATATATTGCACCTGTTAAAAAATTCTAAGAGAAAATTTCAAAAAGTTATAATAAAACAATGTGAGCCGAATGTAATTAAAACGATCTGTGAAATTGCGTTAAATATTTTAAAAGGTAACTGTCATTTAAATAAAAGAGCAACCAATCAACTAAAAAAGTATAAAAAGGACTTGAGATCACTCATTTGCCGTAAGAAGTCGCTCACTAGTAAAAGAAAAATTATAATTCAACGTGGTGGATTTTTACCTGCTCTTCTCGGTGCAGTTTTATCAGGGGTGATTGGTCATTTTATAAAATGAATAATACAACATTTAACAAAATGATAATATTAAAACCTGAAATATATGAAAAACTAAAGCAAAATTCAGACGTTGAACTCAACCAGTTGGATAAAAAGATGAAAAACATTTTATTAAACAAAAATTTGTCCGATATTCAGAAGTGGTATTTGTATCGTCAGAACCTATTTAAAATTAGAAACAAAAAAAGATTGTTATCTAAAATTGAAGAGAAAAAAATTAAAATCATGGAACCTAAAAGTACCCAAACACGTTTCCGTACAAAACCCATATTTAGAGCGACAGACACTCAAACAGATGTTGTCGGTAAAAGAAATTTTGAAATGCAGTTTCCTGAAGAAGAAATATATGAGAATGAAGATGATGAAGTATTTGATAAACGCGTCCAGGAAAATATTTTTAAAGAAACAACACAGTCTGACAGTGAACTTGATGAAGACGTTCAAGACAAAATTTTCGCAAAAGCACTATCTGCCACATCAATTGGTGAGCGTTTAAGAAAACGAAAATTAACTCCAAATCAAAATTATCAAACATTTGAAACCGAGTCTGGAGACGTTATAACGGTTCCTCTTGACAGTCCACCCGAAAAGAAAGAAAAGCATATAAATAGCGAGAAATTTACAACACCTACAAAACGAATTTTACGACCAGCTAAAGCGGGTGACAGTCAAACAAAAATTAATTTTCCAAAACGTAAGAAAACATGGGCGATATACACCTAAAAGATGAATTTTATGTTACTTTACTCAGTGATAACTCAATGAATTACTATCCTGATAATACTTTATCAGCTTTTACAAATAATTTACATAAACCAATCAACGGTACAAACTGGAAAGTTGGTCTGTCGGAGATTTACTTAAACGATTTTCAACCAAATAAATACGGAAAAAACTGGCACATTGGTACAAAAGTTTTTATAGGAGGTAATTCCGAACACTTGGTTGGAATTGGGACGACGTACATTCCACATAACACGGATGAATATTTGTGTGATTGGAAATCTTTTTTGTTACCAACTCTTATTCAGAATATACACCCGTTTGATGGCTACTCAAGAAAAGAGGTTGAGCGTGAACTAATTTGGGGGATATATGATTTTATATCTTTGGATTCCAATTACGTGGCTGCACCTTCATCAACATCATTAGAAAAACAACTACCTGAAACAAATGAATTTATTAAAATATGTATAAATCAACCACCACTTGAGCTAAAATTAAAGGCAGATCATAGCTACTCACTCGAAGAGTTACTGAAATCATGTTTTGATCAGATAACTGTAAAAATTAAAGATTTTAAAAAGCATAAGTCAAGACTCTTAGATTTATTTAAAACATTTCTGCAATATTTACCTATGACACCCGTAATTAAACCAGAAATGCTTTTTGTCTATACCGATATTATTGAACCAAATATGGTGGGTGATAGCACGGTGAGATGTTTAAGAACGATAAACACAAAAAATGCATTTGAAGTAATGGAAAAAGAAATTTTAAATATACAATATTTTGCTGTTGAGAAAAATTTTTTTGATAATATTTCTATTCTAATCTGTGATAAATATAGTAGCAAAATTAATTTTGCAACAAGTAGTATTCCTACAAAAATTGTATTACATTTTAAAAAAGTATATAAATAAAAGGGGGGATTCTATTAAACAATTTAGTGTTTTATGAAAAGCATTATGGAAGGAGTATATTACAGATACTATTTGAGTCAAACGGGGAAAGGCATTGAGGATATTGGTCCGTTGGTACATTCGACTGTACCATATCAACGAGGACGTGGCCTAGGTAGTTTTTTTGGGGGACTTTTCAAGTATTTGAAACCAATATTTTCTTCGGGGGCTGATTTACTAAAAAGGCAGGTTGTAAACTCTGGTATAAGTGCTTTATCAGATATTGTATCCGGTGCAAATATTAAGGAAGTTCTGCAAGATCGCGGTAAAGAGATTGTCAAAAGTGTAAGACGCGGGGCAGTTCAAAAACTCAATGAAATGTATGGGTCGGGAAAAAGGAAAAGAAAAGTTATAAATAAGCCGTCGATCAAAAATTTAAATTATTTTACCTCGAAACGACGTAAAGTTATTAGGCGTAAGAAAGAAAAAGATATTTTTGATTAATTATGGTGGAATGTATGAAATCTGAATTGGATATATTTAAAGCACAACCTATTCAATCAAGTATTCTACGATCCGAAGAGGTTTCTTACAACCCTATAGCCTCATTAGATAAACCATCGGTAATAGAATTTGTTTCATTAGGTCATGGAGATACATATAGGGACTTATCTTCTACATATTTAAGATTGAAAATACGGATTTTGAAAAAAGATGGAGGGTTATGGAATAATGATAAAGGGGCAGACGGAAAAGAACTATCACAGCCAAGTGTAGTTAACAATCTTTTACATTCTCTAATAAAACAATGTAATATTCAATTAAACGGGAAAAATATAACACCATCAGACGGAAATTATCACTATAGAGCATATATTGAATCGCTATTAAATTATGGTAATGATGCTGCTACCACACATTTAGAGTGCTCAGGGTGGACATTAGATAAGGCGAACATAGAAAAATCTAATAATTCTGGATCGAAAGACCGTCAAAAATTGTATAATAATAGCAATGTTGTTGAGCTAATGGGTAAACTACATGTAGATATGTTTAACCAGCCTACCTTACTTATAAACAACGTGGATGTTCGAATTACACTAACACTAGAAAAACCAGAATTCTATTTTTTTTCTGACGATACCGATGAATCTCAATTGAAAATTTTAGAAGCAACATTGTTTATGAGACATGTAACTGTTAATCCGAGTGTTCTATTAGCACATAACGCTGTTTTGGAAAAAAAGAATGCTATATATAGTTATAAACGTGTGGAAGTAAAAACCTATACTCTTCCTATGAATACATCATCCATATCGCTCGACAACGTTTTCATTGGTCAATTGCCGACTACAATCATCTTTTGTATGACCGAAAATATTGGTTATTCAGGAAAAAGATCAAAAAACCCGTACAATTTTAAACATTTTGATATTTCTCAATTTTCGTTGAATGTGAATGGGGTACAGATACCTAATACAGCAATTGAAACTAGTTTCTCTGATGAATATAATTGTTATACCAGAGCCTACAACACACTTTTTCAAGGAACAGGGATATTCCATAATGATAAAGGTCATCAGATAACAAAAACAATGTTTAGCAATGGATTTTTTTTACTTGCTTTTGATTTAACCCCCGATGCATCAGGGAATGAAATGTGCCAAGGTCTACTTAATCAAGGAACTGTTAGAATTGAAGCAAAGTTATCAAAACCATTGCCGTCCACATTAACTGCAATTGTTTATGGGGAATTTGATGCAAACATTCAAATCGATAAAAATCGAAATATATTCACAAACCTATAAATAGGATGAAAAAGCGTGAGTCTAAATATTTTACATCATGTCTTCATCCTGTGCACTTGTCGATGTTACATTTTGTTGTAACGACAAAAACAGTTTGTTTGTGAAAGAAATTAGTATAGTAGGATTTAAAGAGCCTTGTAAGAAGTTCGTAAAAGAGTTTACTTACAAGTTTCCAACAAAAGAGCTAACAAATCAAAATATTGAAAATTATTCTTTTGGAACTGTGACTAACGAAAATATAACTAAAGAGTTTAAACAAATATTAGAAAGTTTTGATATAATCATTACCAACAAACTAATTAAAAAAGAGTTTTTAGTAAATTATGTAAAGGAAGCGAGCAAAGTTTATGATCTGAGTCAATTTATTTTATGAACACTTTAGAAATAACTAACATTTTAAAATGTAACCAGCGTACAAACAAAAAATTTAAGGGGGTATTCGCTCTGGATAGAATTCCAAAAGTAAAAGAAAAACCATCTCTTTTAATCGTTAACACGGATAAGGCTAAGGACCCTGGAACACACTGGTTAGCTATTTATATTCCTAAAAAGGGGTGTATAGAATACTTTGATTCTTTTGGGCAGAAACCAACTAAACCTGAAATTTTAAGATATTTGAAGAATCATTGTTTAATTTTTAATGATAAACAGTTGCAAAGTAATTTTACAGATGTATGCGGGCAATATTGTTGTGTTTACGTTTGGTTTAGATGTTTTGGTTTAAGTATGAAAAGTTTTTTGAACCAATTCAGTAAAGTAAATCATATTGAAAATGACAGGTTGATTTTAAAACTATTTCATAAAATATTTGGAAAATACAACTTTTTACAGTCTTGTAACCCGAGAGTTAGAGGAAAGTTAAAAAGAAATGGAAATTCGACATGAAAACACGATGTCTTTATTATTAAACTATACATACTTTCTTAATAAAAACCAGACCTTTAGAATTTCTGTTGGTTTTACGGGGGAATCATTTGAAGCCACAACCATATTCCATCGTAATGGAAAAGAAGTAATTGTTCTGAAATATCGTGATTGGTGTGAATTTTACCATCTATACAAAAAGCTGCTGTGCAGTCGAACAATAAAAAATACCAAATTATGTTTACAAGCAGGAATTCAAGCTATTCGTAGTCAAACTCTTAGTGTCAACAGAGAAGAGGCCGATATATTTAACAACCTTGTTGATTTTCTTCAAGCTGTAATGATTCACTATAAAAATTCCGAACAAAATGTAAGAGCGTATGTTGAAAAATACATAAAAACCTGTGAAGAAAAACAAGTGGAAAAGTTGCATGAAGAAATTAACATCCCAAAGCAACGGATCAATGTGCAGTGTAATTTTTCTAGATTATTTTTCGAGATACCTGTAATATTAAACAATAAACTACGCAAAATTGTACGAAAATAAAAACAATTGCCTTTTATTTATTTTATTTTTATTTTTATTTTTATCTATCTATAATGTTACTAAAAAACCATTCGAAATATCCTTCTTGCTCGACTTCGATATTTTGTTCTTCGTTAACCTGCAGATCATCTGTTTGAGAGTCAAACCAGTTTTGACCGTCCTGCCATTCCTCTTCTTCCTCCTCTTCAAGTAATTGCGGTGGTGATGGTGGTGGTGGTATAAATTCTTGAAAAGACGAGGTCACCTCGTTAACCTGCAGATCATCTGTTTGAGAGTCAAACCAGTTTTGACCGTCCTGCCATTCCTCTTCTTCCTCCTCTTCAAGTAATTGCGGTGGTGATGGTGGTGGTGGTATAAATTCTTGAAAAGACGAGGTCACCTCGTCAACATCAACATCATAATCATTCGTGGTTGAACTAATTTGGTTTTCTTGTGTAATTTTATTTAAAAAATAATTTTCATTACTTTCGTTGGTAAACGGAAACGAAGTCGAATCAGCTTCCATATTAAAAGTTGATTTCTGTAGGGAGACTGAGGATTTCTACAAAAATTTAGCTATTATGTACAACTTTTCAGAATCAGCTGCCTCTATATATAGAAAGAGAAACTAAATATTGTGTGTATTGTGTATAGGATGTCACGAGCACAAATTGTTTCAGAGCTACACAGGCCACTTAGAAAAAATTTTCGTAGGAGAAAGTTCATTCAAAAGGGTTTGAATGATACTTGGCAAATTGATTTAGTCGAAATGATTCCTTATGCCAAATTTAATAAAGGTTTCAAATATTTATTGACGGTGATTGATACTTTTTCCAAATACGCTTATGCTGAACCTGTCAAACGTAAAACTGCTGAAGATGTTTTACGAGCACTTGAAAATATTATCAAGCAAGCAAAGGATTCCCCAAAAAATATTCATTCAGACCAAGGCAAAGAGTTTTTCAACAGACAGTTTAAACAATATATGTTGAAAAATAAAATTAATCATTATCATACATTCTCAGAGCTTAAGGCATCTATCGTGGAACGTTTTAATCGAACTTTGAAAAGTATGATGTGGAAAAATTTCAGTTTACAGGGGAATTACAAATGGATCTCAATTTTACAATCATTGTTAAAAAACTATAATTCAACACCGCATAGAACAATCAAATTACCTCCAGAAAATGTTTCAAAGAAAAATGAAAAATCAATACTTAGAAGTGTATACATGCATCCAAAAATTTTTCAAAAAGCTAAATTTAAGATAGGAGATAATGTAAGAGTCAGCAAAAATAAAGGAAACTTTGAAAAAGGCTATCAACCAAACTGGTCAACAGAAATTTTTAAAGTGGTTAAAGTTAAAAATACATATCCGATTACGTATAACTTAGTCGATTATACCAACACTCCAATTTCCGGGGGATTTTATGAAACAGAACTAACACCTGTAAAATTTTCTGATACCTATCTTGTCGAGCAGATTTTAAAAAGAAAAGGGAATAAAGTTTACGTCAAATGGTTAGGATTTGATAAATCGCACAATTCGTGGGTAGATAAAAACAATATAATTTAGAACTTCTGAAAACATTTTGGTAAAATTAAGTATTAATAAATTTGTATAAAATAATTCCTCGTTTTTACTGGAAATAAATAAGTTTTCGTTTACTTGAAATTATTAAAGAAAAACTCACTAAAACTTTTGTTTTACGTCGGGAAAAATATGAAAAAAACCCGACCTTTTATTTTATGTTTACATAAGCTACAAAATTGCTTAAAACTAAAAAACTGAATATTTGTTACTCCGACTAAAATTGACTTCTGTTTTACCTTTATGTTGTGTAATAATCGTAGTTTACACAAATTTAGGCCTTTTGTATCCAAACGGTACGGAACTATGGTCTTTCAGAAATCGACGTTTTTCTGATTTCGGTTGGTATCTTTTTGTTTCAGTTACTGTATGAACCTCATGATCTTTAGTTCTTTTAATATTTTGTGAAACCACAGCGATATTTTCCCAATCTTGCGGATGAAGAACAGCATGTTTAATCGTTTCAAAATTTATTAGTTTGGATGTTGTATGGTTTAAATTTATGCCTTTAACTTTACAAACAAGCTTTTCTGAGTTATCTTTAGTCGAAAAAACTTTAAACGCGTAATTTTTTGGTCCACCACTAACAAATTCAGATATATAGCTGCCGAGGCCATAACATTCTAGTTCATCGGTCATATCACCAATACGTTCTCCTAGAGGTGGGTCATATTCTCCTTCTTGACTTATATAAATGATTGAGTCCGTATCGTAATACAAAACTCTGTGACCGATCTTTTCTAGATAGCTGTAAAGATGAAGTCGAGCCTGTGCTGTTGTGTAAGCAGCTATACACACATTGATTGTTGATAGAGAATTTACCGCTTCTTCTTTATACTGCCAGCTCACAATTATAACTTCCTCGTTAATAGGTAGTATTTGACAAACTTCTATTGAAGGATTTGTTAGTAAGTCATTCAAAACAAACGGTTGGTTAACAATAGTTGTTTGTTGTTGGTTTTCTCGCTGACCGAATTTTCCCCAAAAAGAATTTAAAATTAATTTTGCAAAAGACCTTAATCCAGGATTATTGTTGATATTTTTAAATTCCAATTGAACTTCTTCTGAACTTAAAAAGGAATCAATATACTTTTGTTTTTCCAATTCTGTTTGATATTTAGACGGAAAACCTGAAGATTCCTGTTTAATTTTTATAAACTTATTCATCATTTCCGTGAAGAGTCCTTGTTCTTTCTTTTCCTTGTTATATTGCGTAATCTCGTATTCCCAGATTTCGTAAATGTGTAAAATTTTGTAGTTTTTTTTGAGAGCCTGTAAAACTTCGTCAATCACCCATGTTCCAGTTAATGCCCTTTCATCGTTAGAATGTAAACAAAATGCACTTTGATTTTTTTGATCTCCGCAGCTTTGGCAGAGTGAGAACATCAATTTGTTATTTTGTTTTTGCGGTAAAACTGGATGAAATAGGTTTCCTGGTGGTAATATTTTACATTTAATCAACCCATTCGTTTTTTGTAAATCAATTCCAGAACACACAGAATTTCCAACATGTACTTTAGGGTGTTTAACAGGAAATTTGCCATATTTACAGACCCCCGGGTACATCGAGCAGACGTCTATGTATTTAATTTTCTCCCCGTTTTTACACTTATAATGAGTGTAGACATTGCCTGTTCTTCCACCATAGAATGCATCCCGAGGGTTTAGTGGTGCAGTAAAAATTATTGGGTGGTTTTTTAAGTAAAACATATTTTTGTTTGTTTTCATTTGTTCGCGAAATGCGCATTCCCACATTTCGATTACTTTATATCCAAGGGATTTTAAGTACTCATTTTTGGCCAGCGTTCTTTCATACCTTTGATTTAAAGTATCGTTAGAATCATTATACAAGGATACATCTCTTTTATGGATTAGGCACTTCGGATGACCATGGTAAAAACAACCTAGAAAGTTAATAAAAATTAATAATGTGTTATAGCGTGTTTTGAATTTTAATTTTGTTTTATTACCTTGAAACTCAAAAACTTCCTTAGTGCTGTCACAAAATGCATCAACTTTGACACCGCCAATCACTTTTTCTCTCCCGTTAGCAGCATATTGAAATTTAATTTTTCGGGTGTCCTGCTCCCATACAAGCCACTGTAGAGCAATTTCGGATTGATTGTCGACTAGTCTGTAACCATGTCGTGGAATTATACCTATCGTGTTCAAACACAGAAAGTTTCGTCTGAACACTAGGTTACAGGCTGAGGCTATTGTTGCTGCTTCTAAAAACGGTTCAATGTTGCATTCTTGTAAAAATATTCTTCTGAAGCTTAAACAAGCTTCAGTCAAAATCTTCACATCATTGCTACAGTATTCAACTATTTCTTTTCGCATGTTGAATTCGCAATTTTTATTTTCAGTGTACCATTTATGAAACTCATTTCTCTCATCTTCTTTCATTGAATCGGGGGTGAAATATTTCATAGGCGGTAAAGAACCTATATAATTTTCATTTTCCAGTTTATTAAATAAATGCGGAAAAAACCCCTTTTTTAATTTTGTAGATAAGTTAAAGGCTTTTGGCAATTTTGCTAGGGCCATCGGGAAAAAATTAAGTGAATCGATAAATTTGACATTGTTGATCATCATCAAAATAATTTTCGTTCCTCTCATTATTAGTTTGGGTTCCACATTCGTTTTGTTTAAAACATAGTTTAAAATAAACTGATGATCAAACGCTTGTCCGTTATGAGCTACGACAATTATTTCACGGAATTCTGCGCTTAATTTCAAAATGTGATTCATCATTTTTTCGATTACATGATTTTCTTCAAAAATTATTTGTCTAAATTTACACTTTTGACAAAAAACTAGAGATTCATCGTCAATACAGTTGTCACATCTTTGCTGTAAAACACACAAATTAGGGATATGCTGTCTTAGTTGTGTATCAATATTTTTTTCCTGTCTTGTCTCTAAATCGTAGAATACATATATGCAGTTTTTAAAATTTTTCTGTTTTTTATCTTGCTGAATGAAGCAAAGATGATCCGAAGGTACATGTTGATGACAAATTTTACAAAAATATTCATTACAAAAATGCTGTCTTTCTGTTTTGTAAACGTGCAAACAATTTAAACACTTTTTCACTGTATCACAAATACTTTTTGAGTTACATGATGAGGCTCGATGAAAATCAAAACATTTTTCCCCTCTAAATGTTCTATTACAGATATTGCATTTAACATTTGTACCATTCTTTGGGCATTGTGTTGAATTACGACAACATGGACAAGTTTTTGAACATCTGTGTTCATTTTTGTGCCAAAATGGAACGTGACAACTTTCGCAATAATAATCTGTACAAAAAGCAGCAGTGAGTGATCCAATCACATTAAAATGATTTTCATGGTATAACAAATTTAGGTTTTTTACATCTTTTGTGGTATTTCCCTCAAATATCACAATTCGACCCCTAGTGTTATATTGGCAGACAACAATTTTGTAATTTGTCAAATAATTTTGAAATTTTGTTAATTCATGTATTCCACACCCCTGTTGTGGAATAATTACGCCTGCTTTTTGGATTAGCTCTTTAGCTTTAATTGCTTGAATTTTCCCGACATCATGTAAAATGTGTCTAAAATTGACCTCTTTATCAATTTTTGCAATGCACACTACTAGGGCACGGGGTAAGCATAAGTTATCTTTATTTTTTATTGTTATTATACCACGGCGTTGTTTGCATTCTTCAGCAAAATTGTAAAATTGTTTTTTCCTACCTTTACCATAAGGTAAACTGATATATGTTGCGGTCAAACAAAATTTGTCTGTACTTAAACCTGTAAAGTAAAAGTGAAAAAGTAAAAAATGTTCAGCATTTTCATTTAAAAGTACTCACCCTCGGAATTGCTTTGAAAAACCTTTGAAATCACATCCCAAATATGCTGAAACGTCAGTCCACCTGCTGTTTGAAAGTTTATCCATGCAGGGCCACGATGCTCGAAGCTTTCACCACAAAATGTCATTCCAATTTTGTCGCTTGGGCTAACTTCTTTTGTAATATATTTGACAATATCGTGGAGTGCCCCTTTAATCCAAGTAATTGGATCAATATAGCTTGGTACAGGTTTTATCGAAAATTTAGTTTCGCGTCTGCGCAAGTTAAACTTCTGCATATTTTTCCCCGTTTCGGAATCGATTAAAAATCGCTCTTCTTCCACTTCTTCCCCAGAAGTTATAAACCTTTTCATTAGAAGTTTTTTTGCCATGTTTTAATGTTGAATCACAAAACTAATACAATATAAATTTTCTAGCATGATAGGCTTTTATACTTAATTTGTCATCATATTGTTTTTGTATTACTTCAATACTCTAAATCGGAGAGTAAAGCAAATTTTCATCAAGATCTTTTAATTTATCTAAATTTTCATCGCCATAATTTACAAAATGTAAATAAATTATCACGAACAAAGCAAAATAAAAAATGATTTTTCAATTTGTTTTTGATGATGGAAAAAGAAGAATAAAGAATAAATAATAAGTTAAGCTAAGTTAAGATATAATAAGTTGATTAATGTACAAGATAAATTTTCATCGAGATTATTTTTTAATATACGTTTTTTCTCGTATGCATACAGAAAAGCATCAAGAATTGCATTTAATTTATCTATTGTAAACGTTATTATTTGACGTCTTTAAGTTTTCTTTGGGTGATTTTAGTTTTGTTGTATTTTGTTTTTTATTTGTTTAAACTTACAAATAAATAAAGCAAATCTACTTCAAGGTAGTATAATGAACTTGGATAGAAGATAAATAGAAAAATAAATAATTTAATTTATTGTTATTGTTGCGTTTTTTCTCATATGCATAATTTTTTAAATTTTTTATTAATTTTAAACAACAGAAAAGCATCAAGAATTGCATTTAATTTATCTGTTGAAAACGAAGAAGATTATGTGCTAGATGGGAAAAATTTTTATTATTTGCCGTCTTTAAGTTTTCTTTGGGCGATTTTAGTTTTGTTGTATTTTGTTTTTTATTTGTTTAAACTTACAAATAAATAAAGCAAATCTACTTCAAGGTAGTCTAATGAACTGGGATAGAATATAAATAGAAAAATAAATAATTTAATTTATTGTTAATTGATTATGAGTTTTTCTTTGTTGTCTTGTTGTGTTTTGTTATTTTATTTGTTTTTGTGAAACAATATATTTTTCCCCCCACTAACTTTTAAGCATCGTAAATTGGTATAAATATCAAGCAATTGTAATCAACAATTGTAGTCTAACATAGTTATTTGATAAACATGGAAAGTTCAACAGACAGCTTTTTAAACGAATACCTAGTAACTTCCGATTGTCAAGCGGCTCCACCTCTCAAAAGAAAGCGCTTACATCATCAAACACAGCAACAACAACAGATACTACAACAACAACAACAGCAACAACAACAACAGCAACAACAGCAACAACATCAAATGACCAGAAAACAAATTTTTCTGGCAAAATGTTCAAGCACAGCAAAGGAGAAATCAAAACCATTTATGAAGATAGCGGAATTGCAGGAAAACCACGCATACAAATTATGCACAATTCGAAAAATCGACACAAAATTTGGGAAAAAGTGGATTTTCGAAACCGGAGATGTATTATTATTCGCACCAAATAAATTCAATGAATTATTTAACGAGGAAGATTATACAGCATTAGTTATGGAGGAAAATTTCTACCTCATAAAAACCCCTCAAAACGGTTTAACACTCTTAGAAGGTGAAAATAAAAACATTAATTAAATTTTATTTAAGTTTTAATTTTAAGACAAAAAATAAAACAAGAAATTAAATTTTAGTTTTAGAGCAAAAAATGTAAAAAAGAAAAAATGAATAAAAACACGTGACAAATTGTTTTATTTGTCATTTGTACCATTATTTTATTGTTTTAATTTTAAATTTGAACTCACATACAGGGAAATAACTAACCTAGTTTATCTGACATGCTTCCTAGGCCTTTAGCAACAACAATAAACCCACAATAACAACAAACAACAATTAACCACTAACCTACACTTTAAATCGAGAAATTACCAATACAGACAACCAGAACTAGGTCAAATACTAACCTAGTTTACCCGACGACCTTCCAAGGCCTTTAGCAACCGGCTTGGGACACACACACAACAACAACAAACCACAATAAACCAATAACCTACATTCTAATTCCAATACAGGAAACTAAAACTAGGTCAAATATTAACCTAGTCTACTATATAAGGTCGTAGCCTTTCATGGCAATTATAAAAACAGGTTTTGGTTCCCCATGCTCAACTCCCGGGAGCTCTACTCAAGTTCAACAAATACACTGAAAAAAAAATTGAAGTTCATGACAACCTCATAGCGAAGTTGGCAGTTGATTATTCAGACAAAGAAAAATTATTTGCAAACAATCTCACTGTGATTGGGGCAACTACACGATAACATTTTCCTAACAACAGAATAAAGTTTATTTAAAATATAAAGTGTTATATCCAATATAACAGTAGTTGAATAAAGATAATAACTATTTCCCTGAAAAAAATAATCTTAGGCCTTATATCATGAATTTTTCATTTTAAAATTTAAGCATTTGAGATTAATTGAACTAAATTTTATTTTCACATAAATATTTCGTGTGATTGTCTCAACTTCATCGATTTATAATTGTAGAGTTGTTGAAGCAATTTCGTAGTTTGATTCGCCATATGTGACCGCACGGTGAGGTTGAGACAATTGCATTTCGATTGGAAATAGGACATGTTTTTTTCAGTGTACTTTATAAAATAAATAAGTGATGAAGAAGTTTCAACTTTAAAATTGTCTTCGCGTCAACGGCGTAATCGATAGCGTGTCTGCCTAAGGATTCGAGCCAGGCACTGACGAGGAAGGTTCGAATTCATCCGAAACACGAAAAATGTGAAGCGGAGTTTTTTCCTGAGAAACTTCAAACCATGCCTTTGAATTGAAAAAACTCCAATTACTTCTTTACTTATTTGAGTTTAATTGATCTCAAAGATCCCCAATAAATAATTTTAATGCTATTTAAAAAAAATTAAAAAAAAAAAAAAAATGTGCAACACTAGGATTCGAGCTCACGACTCAGAGATCATCAGTCGATCGCGTTCGACCCATATTGCAATATGAACGTTACGCTCGTAGTAGAGGGATAGACTCACGGCTATTATATTATGGATTAGTCCAAAAAATTTTAATAGTGAATTCTTTTCTGCTTGTTTGGTACAAATTTCGACTCCGAATTATCGAAATTTGTTTTTTTTGTATTGCACTTTTTATAAAAGAATACAAATTTCGATAATTCTGTATTGTACTTGTACCGAACAGGTAGAAAAGAATTCACTATAAGATATAAAACAAAATACTCGTAATCATAAAAATATGATTACAGCTTTATATACAAATATAATTTATGCCTTAATACATATCAATATCCCCTTTTTTAAATTATCCCCTTATTAATATTTAATATTCAAAAAAAATCTTTAAAAAATATTTAAATTAATTCAATAAACAAAATTTAAAATTGAATGCAATTAAAAATTAAAAAAAATTAATTTTATCATAAAATAATCTGTCTGAAATTTTTTTATTCTTTTGGATCTTCTTAATTCTATAGCAATTTGTTCTGGGATCATTTGTTTTTTAGTGGTTTCCAAAAAACTGAAAAATATCTCTTGCAAATATAATGAGATTAAATAATGCTATCAAGGTCATGAAAATTCCATATTGTTTGTCATCATGTCAGCCATTTATAATGAGATTTGTATAAACAATTGCTTTCTTAGTTTCTGAGTTTTTTAAGAAAATGTGAATAAACTACGTGTTTTTTTTCGTTACGCAAAAGCTGATATCTGGTATCATGCAATGATATCACCAATATCTTTTTTGTTGATTCTACCTAGCAGCGGGGATGGTGGTGTTATTATAGTTTATAATAAATTGAAAAGATTTCAATGCACTATTTTGTAAATTCGTCTAATTTTTTGAAGATTTATAGCATTTTAGATTGAGAACCAGTTCATAGCAACCTAGTTCTTTTTTTTTTCAATACAAAAAAATTATTTCCCCTCGAAATCATGTTCGATTGAAGCAAAATAAAAAAACTAGTTCTGAACTATTAATTCAATAAATTATTTGTGATATTACATCACACCGATGGAAGATATCCCATCATGAATAATAAGACTGAATCTTACAAAATATGGTGTGCAATTTATGAAATTTTTTTTGCTATCCACAAAATTGTCGATCGATTTAGTTTCGAACCGATAAGAACTTTTTATTACACTTTAAAAACGTATATCATTCTCATCAGGGCTACAAACAAACTTGTATCGGCGAGAAGAAGATGACCATCTTCACTTGTATCTATCGACAAGTTTGTTATCCAATTCTAACTTGGTTAGAGTATAACAACAATAGTGATCAACTAGCGAAATAAATTCACTAAACCTGAATCTAATAAGTATATGTTTATGAAAGTTTTTTGTTTTCTTATACTTCGCTAGAGTAGTAGACCAATTTTGGTTTATATAGCGTTAAATTTTTTGGGTAGTGTATCTAGTCGGCTAGCCTTGATGAGAATGATATCCTTTTTTAAAGTGTAATAAAAAGTTCTTATCGGTTCGAAACTAGATCGATCGAATAGCAAAAAAATTTCATAAATCGCACACCATATTTTGTTAGATTCAGTCTTATTATTCATGATGGGATAACTTCCATCGGGGTGATGTAATATCACAAATAATTCATTGAATTAATTGTAGATAATATGTCGATAGACACAAGTGAAGATGGTCATCTTCTTCTCGCCGATACAAGTTTGTTATCCAATTCTAACTTGGTTAGAGTACAACAACAATAGTGATCAACTAAAGAAATAAATTGACTAAACCAGAATCTAAAAAAAAAATATGTTTATGAAAGTTTTTTGTTTTTTTATACTTCGCTAGAGTAGTAGACCAATTTTGGTTTATATAGCGTTAAATTTTTTTGGTAGTGTATCTAGTCGGCTAGCCCTGATGAGAATAATATACTTTTTTAAAGTGTAATAAAAAGTTCTTATCGGTTCGAAACTAGATCGATCGACAATTTTGTGGATAGCAAAAAAATTTCATAAATTGCACACCATATTTTGTTAGATTCAGTCTTATTAGTTCTGAACTAGTTGTGCATTTTTTCCCCTTTTGAAGAACTAGTTTTATTTTCAGTTATTTTTGAGTTTTACTCATACTATGACAAAAAGTATACACAACAAACGATAATCAAATTATTTAACAATATATATTATGAAATTAGTTTTTTTCACAAAATGCATTGTTTTTTATAGGTTTTCAAACAAACCGAAATAAAAGAATTAATAAAATAACCAATTCAATTTACTCATACAATAACACTGAATGTTTGCTTGTTCGATTGAAATAAAGAACTAGTTATTAAATAGTTCTTCAATCGAAAACGATATTAGTTAACTAATATACCAATTTTATCTCATACTATTAATTGTAGTTCAAAACGTTTTTATATAAACAATTGATACGCTTGACATTATATAATATAGTATAATTTATCTGATAATATAATTATTACGTTACATATTATTTAGGCCCGACAAAAGTACAATTCACCAGAATATTCTAACCGTTATCGTTCTGTGTCATGGACTAGAGCGCCGCTGGTACGAAAGGCGATCGTATTTCTTCTAATCTTCTCTCTGAAATCAGTTTTATAAACAAAAAGTCCAAGCGGCAGGATATCCTTTAGAAATAGGTAGATTTCGGGATCAGACAGATTTTTATACAAGTAGAATCGGATTTATACGCAGAATAGGCAGAAACCTGGGGTTTCTTGTACAACGTGGACAATGTACCAGAAAGAACAGAACTTCTTCAATTATGTACCGAACTACAAATTAAACTCACAGTGCATTCGAAATCTTACATTGACGGCACTCACTCTGCTTTGCTATGAACTAATCAGTATTAAAACTTTTAGTTCTGGTGTATGAATAATGTTAAAATTACTCCATCGTACTAAATTTGATAAAACAGCACACTCTACAAGATTTATATCCAAATGTATGGATTACTATGCGAATTTTATTGACAATACCTATGCAGCAAGTGGAGAACCAAGCTTTTCCAAACTGAATTTAATCAAAACCTATCTACATTGTCACAGGACAGACTTTACAGTTTAGGAACTCTATCGATTGAAAATGATATCGCCGAAAAGTTAGATTTTTCTGGTCTAATTAAAGATTTCGCTACTAAAAGGGCCCGCAAAATTAACTTTGGTTATTAATTAACCTATATAACAATTTTGTTTGTGTATGTACATTGATCATATTATCAGTATTCAGTAGCTTTAAATATATTCATTTTCTGAGATGTGAGAGATTGTATTTCAAATAACAATTTGGAGGTTACATATTTCTGAATTATTTTTTCGAAGAGATTTCAATAGAAATTTTAGGAATCCCTCTACAGATAATAATGAGACATCCTGACGGTTGAGAGCTTTTATTGATGTTGCGGCTATTTGAATGGCACTCAAAATATTTAAAGCAACCACATCAATTTTTTTTATTCCATAAATGATTTAAATTGAGATAATTTAAAGTTTTAAATCAATGTTTTCATATTATTTTGCAAAATATTATTGCGAACTGGCGAGTTTTAAAATAATTTTACAGTTACTCTAATTTTGGAAATCGTTACTTGTATTTTCTTATATTGATTCAATAGCAAATTTTCATGTGAGATCCCACGTTTCTCAATTTCCATTTCCCAAATTCTATGAAACAACCTTATTTTTGGAAATATTTGGAGAGTTTGTATATATTTGGATATATACAAACTCTTCAAAATTCAACAGAAGAATTTTTATGCTTGCATATACCAATTATTTTAAACAAAATAATTGATTTAGATATGTATGAATTTTTGCAAATAATAATTTTTAATTATATAATTAACACAGTTTGCCGTTGGGACTTAATAAATAATTTGATTATCACGCTCTTTCCTTTTATTTCCCCAAATAATAAATTAATATATTTATAAACTAACACTCCACTCCAAAGTAGAATAAATTACTTCAACTTTAAGCATACTTATGGTAAAACTAAGGGACTCCGATTTAGACCGTCAACGAGTTAAGTGAAAAAGAACTTCCTTTTGCTAAAATTAATATCAAATAAAATAAAGTTGATTCCAAATTAAAGCGTTTAATTTTTTTACTCGGAAAAGTTGTAAGCAGCATGTATACCAGGACGGCTCGACGTCCCAAACAGTCATCTAAAAGATAATTTTGTTGTAGAATTGAATCGTATTTATGGTGGTTTGTTAAATTTCGAGATTCTCAAATTCCTTTTCGATAAAAATCTTCAAAAATGGGGAAATAATTCTTGGAGATTTGAGAGCTCAAGATAACAAATCTTTCTCGACCATCTCGATACAGGATCTTTTAATCAGAAAACTACTTGAGACTTTGAAAGTCATTTTATGTGTGAATTTGTGCAATATAATTTAACAAATTCTTGTGGAATATTTCATGACCTATTAAACAACAACAGTAATTCTTCCTAAAAAAAAATTACGTAAATAAGAAATATTCCGAACAATGGAATAATACTATACATAATTTTTTTTATTTATTGTATTTGTACGTTGCACTTATCTTGAAATAAAAAAAAATATATAACAAAAATTTTTGTTGCTTCATATAGACATGCCCCCTCCCCCTCCCTCTGGTCAATTGTGTCCCGTTTTGCCAATGTTAAAATCTGGTCACATTAACCTATTTACACTTTTCGAAACCAATTAAAACAGAACAATAGTAAATTAACAAAAATTAAGAAAATAAGCTTACGTTATTTGTGTCTTGAATGTTGTCTTGTTAATAAGCCATAGAAAGATCCATTTACCTGATGTGATGATATATATATGTAATCATTTTTTGTTTCGAGATCATTGGACGGACTGATTCAAGAAGAATATAATTTTTATACGTAAGCAGTTGATATTACGTTTACTACGAATTGAAGAACTCTTCAGCTAAGCTTTAAATTATAGCCCGGTGGTTCCAGACCCTTTTTTATATGTTCAATCCCAAATTTAGTTCCTTGCAAACATTTCTTGTGTCTAAATCAACACCATAACTTATGACGAAAAAATGGAATGATTTCATTAGTCACCACCTTATAAAATATTTGTTAAATACCACCACTCCGCACACACACAAAACAAATAACTACACTGCTATCTCTTCTTCTTTATACATTTTTCTTTATTCTGATTTTCTTGTTTTTTCTTCCAAACTTGTTCCCACTTTACATATAAAAATCAAAACTTTATTTTTTTTCCAATTCTTAATTAAATTTTATTTTATTTTCAAAAACTAAATATATTCTAGGATTCGGTTCTATTTTTTCATTACAAATATTAACCCGGATTGATTGTGATTGGTTGATTTTTTATTCACAAAATAATATTTTCATAATATTCATACCTGGCGCCCTATTCTCAAATATCACATCCATTTTCCACATGTGGAATACCATGTGGAATACTGTCAAAATTCATAAAAACGTTCGAAATTTACAATGTATGTATTCTCAAATTTCCTACCAAGGAAAAATTTCCCTACCAAGGGAATATTTCCGAGTGGGTATAAAGTATGTGTAAAAATTCCCCATGTACATCAAATATCAAAAATTTTTAACTGTCATTCTTGTTATATGTTTGGAAATTATATTTGGAAAGTTGTGTTTATTTTATAATTATCATTATTTTGTAAAAATTTATATTGGAAAGTTGTGTTTATTTTATAATTATTATTATCTTGTAAAAATTTCATATGGGGCGATATATATTCTTTGAACTCTTCGGCCATAGATTTATTAATCCGAAACAATTTAATAAATTTATTTTCGGGCAGATCGAAACAATGTTGTCGTTGATGAATACCTCGGGTAAATTCCATTGCCTGTGCTTGTTTCACTGCAGACTTAGCAAAAAGAAGACTTAATTCATCTAATCCACCCATTTACATTGAAAATTTTCTGACAATAAATAAACAAAATGTCAAAAATAAATTTACCACACAATGAAGTTAGTTTCAATTTAGGGTGGTGAATAAAAAATTACGAATGGTTCGAGAATACGGTTTTAGGTTGGATGTGGAATATGCATGTGGAAAATACAAATTCCCTTGGTAGGGAATTTTGACAGATGTCCACATGTGGAAAATGGATGTGATATTTGAGAATACCTGTTATACAAAAAAAACATCCTGAATACGATAAACCAAAGAATTAAGAGACTAAGGAAATGAAACTACTGTATATATACACAAAATTATTTGAAGTAGTTTTTCGCTCTTCTCCTCTCGTATTTGTCCATTTTGAATTGTCAAAAAAAAATATTGTAAACATTGTTTGGTTTGGTTATAATTTGATTTTAATAAAATTGTTTTTATTATCTATCGCGGTGATATTTTGACGAATTTATAATAAATATAAAAAATACTAGTGATTTCATTATAATTTAAAAATAATTTTACAGAAAAAATAATATATTTAAGTGAAAATTTTGAATAAAACATTAAATATGAAGTGTGTGATAATGACGTGTGAAAATTATCGAAAACATATACAGGATGGGATTTCTTATCATAGATAACTAATATTGATATTATAATTTACTTTTTGATTAATAAGTTTTAAGTTTTTTAAATATTTTGGAGAAAAAAAATAATCTAAAATCAATGTAAACAATAATAGAACGCTTCGCTTTTAGATTGTCAATGAAAGTGTGTTAGTAACAATTTATTGGTGTGGAAAAATTACTTCAACTTTTAACATCAATTTCACTTCATCTATTCTCTTAATTCTTTGCGATAAACAAACGAAAGTCACAAAAAAAAATTCAGTACAACTTCTACACCACCAACTTCTACGATGCTATTTTATTGTACTCGGTGTGGACAAAATAACAATTATGTTTCCAAAAGAATACGATCGAAATCATAATTCTGTGTTGGTGCAACCCAAGAATTAAGAGAATAGAGGAAGTGAAATTGATGTTAACAGTTGAAGTAATTTTTGCACACCAATGAATTGTTACTAACACACTTGCGTTTTAGTAGAGGCGCCGTAAGTATTTCTATTATTGGTATTGCATTGAATTCCAAATTTAAGCGTATTTTTGCCCCAAAATTAATATAAAAAAGAGACGCCATTACATAGAAAAACAACATAAAATAATTTGACAATACAACATAAAAAATTGGACAATTTACCACCGAAGCATTCTATTATTGTTTACATTGTTTACATATGTTTTCGGTAATTTTTACACGTCATTATCACACACTTCATATTTAATGTTTTATTCAAAATTTTTACTTAATATATTTAATTTTTCTATAAAATTATTTTTAAATTATAATAAAATCACTAGTATTTCTTATATTTATTATAAATTCGTCAAAATATCACCATAATAAATATTAAAAACAATTTTATTAAAACCAAATTATAACCAAGCCAAACAATGTTTACAAATTTTGGTTTTGACAACTTAAAACCGACGAATTGAAGATAAAAAAGAGAGGAAAAGAGAGAAATACGACTTCAAATATTTTTGTGTATATATACAGCAGTTTCATTTCCTTAGTCTCTTAATTCTTTGGTGCAACCCAAAAGAATACAAATTTCGATAATTCGGTGTTGGAACTTGTTCAGTACAGTCGATAAGAATACATCGTTTTGTTTGACAGAGTTTTTGGTTGAGAGAGCTCTTTATGCTAAGGTGACCAGACGTCATCTTTTGAAGATGACAGTCATCTTTTCCTAACCTAATCTTTTCCTAAATAACCTCAGAGATTTTCAGCTTTCTAACCCAAGAGGTCTCAATGTAATTAGCATTAAACCTAATGCATGCCATTCAATTACAACAACAACTTCCATAAAAATATAGAAATATCCCATAGAAAAAATATTGAAAAAATTTCTTTTGTTTTTTTTTCAGTTTTTAGTTTTTTTCGCAAAAATTTAAAAAAAATTAAAACAAAGCTGAGTCATTATTGTTTTAAATTAAGGAATATTTTCTTATATGCATATTGATTACACATTTACAAAAGTCTTCCTAAATTGTAGATATTTGAATTATTTGAGGTGTAAAAGTTGTTTGACAATTTTAGATTATAAATTATGTGTGGTGGTGCTGTAGGTGTGACGTTTTGAGAACGTTTATTTGCTTTTTGGTGGATTTAATATGTTATTAAAAGTAGTTTTAACCAAATTAAATAAAACTGTTCCGAAATCGCATTGATAAAGTAGTTTCCGTTAATGTATTTAGTTTGGTTTGATAAATTTTTGGATTATTCTGGACTTGATTCAGATTCAAGCCGATAGGAATCTGATGGCGGAAAAATACGATAGGTTACGATTGGTGCTACATATAGAATGTACAATAAAAAACTATTCAAAACTTGTTCAGTTTTACCAAAAAATTTCAAGTCGTGATCTTCAGATTTAAAACGATTAACTACGATAGAAATTCTATCGTAAAAAAACCATTGAAACCGAAAAGTAAAAAATCTTATCGATAACGATAGATTACGATTGGTTGATTTCGCCTGAAAACATATCAATCGTAAATTTCAGATTCAGCCCGAAATCTAATGACGGGAAAATACGATAAGTTACGATTGGTGCTATATATGTAATGTAGAAAACGATTCAAAACTTTTTCAATTTCACCAAAAGAAATTTCAATCGTGATCTTCTGATTTAAAACGATTAACTACGACAGAAATTCTATCGCAGAAAAACCATTGAAACCGAAAACTGAAAAATCCTATAGGTTGCTATAGATTACGGTGCGTTTTCTATCTGGCAGATATAGTCTATGCGTTTAAGATGATTAAATCCGATAGAAACAGATAGCAAACGATAGAAAACTATTCGTTCATTTGTTCTGGAGAGGGGGAGAGAGAGAAGGAGGTGTATGTTTAGGCAAAAAATGTCAACTTTTGGTTTAGAAATGATCTGGTCACCTTATTTATGCTCGATTACAGTGAAATTCTCTCCAACATAAAAACAAACTGCAATATGTATTTTATGTTCTGGGCACTTATCTACTGCTTCTGTTCTAGGAATCGAAAATCTTACAATAGTTGTGATTTTGACCTGTGATTTAACAATAACATTCATACCTGTTTTGGAACTTTTACTAAAATTAAATAATTATTAAGATAAGAAAGAATTAAGGAATAGCAATACAGCAGGTGCAAATTCCCCAAACCCAAACAAATTTTTTCATATGGAATGTGTTAATACTTAATATAGGCGAAAAACTTTTTATCACCAAATTTTGTATTTTGGTTGATCGAACTTACAGATACAGGATATCTCAAAAATATAATATTACAATAAATATTTGTGTGGTCGATTGGTACTAACTCGAAAACCGCTCGTTTAATTTGAATGAAATTAAGCTCAAGTTTAGCAGAAAATATTGAAATAAACTAAAAAATTCAAAATGTATATTTTATAATTTTTAAATCGGATGTCCTCCGGACCTCTGACTACATTCGTCCTGATAAGCATAAGTTCGAAAAAAAATAGGAACAAGGGCTCGGATCCATCAATCTTATTCCATTTAAACATTACTTAATTAATAGCCAGTAGTCAGCATAATGATGTCACCGGGAACAGAAACGCATTTCGAACAATTTTCTCCAATCTCCTCCAGACAATTCAAAAACTTAAGCGAAGAGTAGGTCGTGCTATGGGCCCACCAAACGATGCATAGTAGGGAGAATAATGTGTCGTTTGATGCACGAAGCATCGAGGAACACAAGGAAATTCGTTCCCTGCTTAAACTGTCCCATTAGAAAAGGTACAATCCTATAGAATATTGATGAAAACTGGATAGGAAAAGGACGATTTTAATGGGATCAACCGAGGAATTCTTTACTTCATAAAAATGTTGGGTAGGAAAGACTCATTCAATGAGAAAATGGAATTAAGCTAATAATACTGTAAATATCAGACTGTACCTTTTGAAACATTTTTATAGCAATTGAATTTACGTAATTGAAAAGGAAAATAACACTTAATGGTGCTATTACACACAAATTAAATTCAGTTGCTATCATCAACTTTTCAGATGATAGTATTTATTATTTTTGACTGTAGATGGCGAAAAGATCAAAAACTGCAAGAAAGTACAAATAACTTTACGAAGTAATAATAATTTTTAAACAACAATTTCTTAAAAAGTCATTAGTTATTTAGTATTAATATTATATTATATAATCGATTATATCAAAATTAGTAGTATATAAACTGTGAATAAATTATATACTGTAAAAGCAAATGAAATGTCAAAATGGCGACACCACATTATAGAGCAATTGTTGTAGCTTGTACAATAAGAAAATGCGCTAAGATTTGAAAAAGAAATGTGAATCGAAAATACGTAAAGAAAACGTAAAATTTTTACATTAAAAACTTGAAAATATATATTCAATCATTTTATACCTAATATAATATAATTTTTATTATGATTTTAATATGAAAATCAATTAATGTGATAATCGGTTTTAAACCGGTTAAATTTGCAGATGAAATCATCCGACGATTTTCTAGCCGTAATTGGTAAACCAAATAATTTTTCAAAAAGTCAGTTGCTATCAAGCCGCTTTTTCAGTTGCTGCAGTGTTTGCGTTCCTTCATTCAGTTTTTTTTTTAAACCAATCATATTTCTTAAAAATTGTGATTTTTTCTGCTGCAGATTTTTCATCAGAGTTGGTTTAATTTTAACTTTTTCTCTGAACAAAAAAAAGAAAGAGATAAGAACATTACAATTTAAAAAGAGAAAATACCGAAACAAAAAAAAATTGTGTATTTGTTGACATCACAAACGTCAAACATCTTGAATTTTGTAATTTGCTTAAACTGCAGAATTTATTGTACTGAATATTTTGTGATTATATAGTTTGTATATGAATATAATATTAATATAAAAACGTGATGTTATGCATAATGTTATTGCTATTACATGTTGTAAATATAAATATGAGCCATTTCAAACACTTGATTATTTTAAAATGCAGATGGCGACAAAATCGTTGTGCAAATTTTTCATCAACTAAAAAATCGAAGGGTAAAAATTACTGAAGGAACGAAAACGTGAACGCACACACTGCAGCAACTGAAAAAGCGGCTTCAGCTAACTTTTCTTGCAGTTTTTATATCTATCTCGCGCATGCTATCCCTCTTTTTCTCATACAAAATATTTTTCATCAACTTTTCAGATTATGGTAACTGCAAAATTGATTATGGCAGCTGAATTTAATTTGTGTGTAATAGCACCATTAGACAATTTTTTTCTTACGACAAGAATCCTTAATAGGATTCTTTATAGTTTTAAAGGAAGACATTGAAACAGTTTCAATAGGAAATGGATAATCTATTAAAGAAAATAAAACTTGGAAAATTGTTTTGTTACGACAAAATTTCCCAATAGGATTAATAGTTTTGCAGGAACACATTGAGATAGTTTCAATAGGAAGTGTATAATTTCTAAAGGAAAATACGACTGTAATTTTTATTCCACTACATTATTCCGATAGGATTCTATAAAGTTTTAGAGGAAGATATTGAGATAGTTTCAATGGGAAGTGTATAATTTCTATTGGAACATACGACTTTAAAATTATAATTTCACCACAGTATTTCTCAATAGGATTCTATATATGTAGTTTTATGGGAAGACATTGAAATAGTTTCAATAGGGAATGGATAATTCTTAAAGGAAAATACGACTGCAATTTTTTTTATGTCTGGTTAAAATTCACTAGAGTAGTATCCATTTTAGAAAGATATAGTTAAAATCGTTTTATGTGTTTTAGTTATCGCTTTTCGGCTGAAAGACTATAATAATAAGTCAATCTCATTAAGAATCGAAAAGGACTCCACGTAAAATTCTAAGGGTGCGTTTATGTTGGAGCTTCGATAATAGCGTCGACCATCGATGTGATTCAAGCGAAGAAAATGAATACATGCTTTCAAATAGGAGTGTTTATGTTGAAGCATCGAGTCAAGCGTCGATAAACGATTTGTTCTTTTTCGACGCTACTATCGAAGCTATGATCGATCCTCATTTTATTTATTTTATAAAAAAAAATATAAAAATAAAAATATTAGTTTTAATTAATTTAAATTTTTAAAGTTTATGGAAAATTGATTATTAAATTAATTAATTTTATGTTTATTGTATATATTTTTGTAAATTTTATTAAAATTCTCGAAGCTCCAACATAAACACTGTAAAAGTATAGCGCTATTCAACGCTTTTATCACTGCTTGACTCGATGCTTGACTCGTTTATCGAAGCTTCAATATAAACGTACCCTAATACAAAAAAAATCCCATTATAAAGTCAAGTAATATGTTTCTTTATTATTTAATAAAAACTTTGACGGTAGAAGATTCAATCCCATTAAATAATTTATTATCCTTTAAAAATGTTTTTATTTCAATTAAAAGGATTCAATGTATTTCTATAGGACAATTGAAAAGGATTCAATCGATTTCAAAAGGAAATGAAATAGTTTAATAGGATTTTATAGGAAATTTCCGATGCAATTTTCCCATTAAACTTTGTTTTTTAATAGGATAGTTTAAGCAGTGTTAAGATGCACGTTTCAAAGAGTATGGTGCTGCAAACTAGTGTAGTTACGATGGGAACAACAATTGTCTTACACCTTGTTACGAGGGGAAGGTGGTTTACAAAACGGCAAAAATTGTGTTACGTAGTTTCGGAACAGTCCTAAAGTTCTTTGGTTACATTAACATACAAAAATAACTAAATATATAATGTACATACATAGTATAATATATATAGCTAAATTCAACATATTTATTTCTTTTATCTCATTTAGGCTTCTGATATTGGTGATGTTTATGATATGCTCTGGAGGAGGTTGGTGGTATAGATTTTGTCGCCAAAATGATACAACTTCGTATCCAAATGTTCCACCAATTATAAATAGTCATTTTATGAATCAAACAAGCACACCAGTGACAACAAGAGATTTACATCAAAGAAATGCAAACGAATTATCTTCAAGACGGGTTCGTTTAACACGTTCAACACATCGATTAAATAGAATAAATAATAATAATAACATAAATTTAAGTAATAATAATTTAAACACAAATAACAATGATCAAAATACACAATTTTATATACAACCAATATGGAAAGGTCCGTCCAGTCATCAAAATTTACAATTACCGCCAAGTTATTATTCATCAAACCAATATTCAATACAAGAACAACAATTCTATCAGGATTGTCCTTATCATCAATTATATGGACCACCGCCAAGTTACGATTCTGTTGTACAAATTTCCGATACAACGGGTAACGGACAAACATCATGCTCATTAGTGGTCCAACAACAAACAACACAAACTGATTTATCATCTACAACAACAACACCTACACAAATTGATGATACTCAGAATGAAGATGAAAGTTTATTAAATTCAAGAACTGAATCAACAGTCGATCATACGGATTCAGATGTAAAGATAAATAACATAATAAATAGTAGTAAATCTAATTCTCAAGAGAATATTTTAGAGAAAAAAACACAATTATCAACAACGTCCTCCCCAATACAAGAACAAAGTTCAAGTTGCCAAACTGATGAAAATCTTTTGTCTGCTTTTAACGTTATTCCATCAACTTCTAAAATTAAAGTTGATGATCATACAAATATTTCATCAGTTTGAGATAATTTTTTTATGTAATGTTGGGTACTAAGCCATCCGTCTACTGCTTTTAGGTGAATTGTTTTAAAAACCTAAGTATGATGTATAATATTCTAATAATGTACTTATGTTCGATTCGTGAAATAAACAAGTCATGTTATAATACGTTAATTAATAAATTTTTTGATCAATGAATTACTGGTAGCAGTTATTTTAATATTTGGCATTGGATGACTGATGCTGATTAAGAGATATGAAGGTAATTGTTAATGTAATCGCAACTCAAGCAAGAATTGGGCATTAGCCTGTTTGTCATCCTTTTTCCGAATAAATAAAAACATTCTAGAACTAAATCAAGATTTGAGATGAAGATAATGAGATCGTTTTCTCGTGTGCCAAAGCGCTACATAGTGGACAAAAACCGAAAAAATAAATAAATATATTTAACTTGTATATAGAGATGTGTAAAAAAATCTAATATAAATAAGCAAAATGTTTTAATCGGTTAAACAGTCGTTCTAAAACCCGGAGTTTTTATCTCAACAACGACGGAACCATTGTATTGTCAAATAACCCTATTCTCAAATTTTCTATAATTTTATGTGTTACAATTACTGTTAGAAAATATATTTTTTGATTACGATGTGTTTAATTAGAATAAAAGATTTTTTGTCGTATTAAAAACACTGTATAACTTTGTTTTCATTTTATATTTCCATATAAAAAATTTCATTTGAAACAAAACTTTTTATTTTTTAGCTTTCTTGGTTTCCTTTTGTGGTTTTGTTACATCATCAGGATTATCTTGTAAATCCTTGGCTTTCTTGGCACGAATACCAACCAATCTAGCATCTAGACGAGTTTTACGTAAAGTAGAGAATGCACTGAATCTCTTTTCGTAATCAGTAATTTCTCTGAACTCAATTGTTGGTTCTAATTGTTTGATCGGTAGTAAGGGTCCTTCTAATTGTGTTGCTACTTTGCATTCTTCTAATGTTGATTCTCCCTTACGCAATTTCTTTTCATTAATTGGGAACAATATTAATTTACTGCGATATTCTTTTAATCTTTGAATATTTTGCTGTCTTGATTCAACAGATTTATTACGACGACGTGGATCTACGGCGATACCAACTGAACGTGCAAATCCAGCAGATAAACCAGCACCCTAAAATTTATAAAATTAGTTCCATAAAACATTAATTAACATCAATCATACTTTGATTTCAGTCAATGAAAATCCACGGCCAGCACGAAGCTTTGTGTGGTAACGAATTGATGGACATCTTACAATAGGGCGAAGAGCTCCTGCCGCTGGTCTTGGGAACACAGATTTGGCTTTTTTGATACGATTATTCCTGCGTCTTACTTTCCTTGCAGGCTGATTAAACCATGTTTTAACATGTCTTTGCCAATATTTATGGAAATGAGCATTGGGAATCATATTATTACCTTTACCCATCTTGATGGATGTTTTTTAATTCTGTAACAAAACAATAATTTTTAGGTTAAAACATGATCGTAATATTTTTCACTGAACAACTGTTTTTCACAAAAACAACACATTTTACAAAGAACACACTTTGATAAAACTTCAGAGTTGAGTTATAACATTTAAATTAAGTTTAAACAAAGTTTTTTAATTAAAATGTGTTTAACTTTACATGTGGACGTACCTTCGGGTCACGTAGAAAATTTGAAAAGAATTTAAAATGTCTGCCTACACTGTAAAATAATTAATTTTGATAAACCTCGATTTATCTCGAAATTAGTTATTGTGTTTGTGTACTATTATAGTTTTAAAAAAAATTGCTAGATGGGATGAATATCGTTAAAAAGATCCTCGATGTGTCAGTTTTTAATATAAACAGAAAAAATACACTTGTATCATCAGATTTATTACAGGTTGGTTGTTTTATTGTTATTGTTAAAAAATGAGTGTAGCAAGTGGAAACGATGATGAAGAGCATTTGCATAAGATCGTGTTTACAAGTGAAGTGCAAGCAGCTATAGAACAAGTCCTTCAAACAACAGATCCCTTAGATCGTCCTGATTTTAACTCCACTGATTACATTAACCAAATGTTTCCAAACGAACAATCCCTTTCTAATATCGATGATGTTATTGGAAAAATGAAGTTTGAGATTAGTGCGATCGATGATAATATAAGGGATGTGGTTAGAGGGCAGAATAATTCAAATCAAGATGGTAGATCTGCGCTTGAGGAAGCCCAAAAAGTAATCACACAATTATTTTTACAAATTATTGAAATCAAAACAAGAGCTGAAAAAACAGAAGATATGGTAAAGGGAATAACTCGTGATATAAAACAACTCGATTGTGCTAAGAAAAATCTAACTTCTGCAATTACAACATTAAACCATTTGCACATGCTTGTTAGTGGCGTTGAAAGCCTAACAAAGTTGTCAGAAAAACGTCTATATGGAGAAATTATAAATCCCTTACAAGCTATTACAGAAGTCAATCAACATTTCCAACAATATGTTGAAATTCCACATATACAGGTAAAGAACGTTTTGTCATATTCATTGTTACAAATTCTAAATGTTTTTTTCTTGATTTAGTCCCTCTCAAATCGAGTGAATCAAATTCAATCCGAACTGGCAATGCAGCTTACACAAGATTTTCAGAATTTTTTCACACCCAATTCAAGTGAAGTAAAAATGTCAATGTCTCAGTTACGAGATGCTTGTCTTGTAATTTCTGTTTTAGATTCCAAAGTTAAACGAGACATCTTAAAGTGGTTTATTGGTAATATATACACAGAATAATTTATTCTTACATTTTATCATTTATAAGATTTTGGTTGTTGTAGGTCTTCAACTACAAGAGTATTTACAATTGTTTCATGAAAATCAAGATGTTGCTTGGTTAGATAAAATAGACAAAAGATACGCTTGGTTAAAACGACATTTACTAGATTTCGAAGATAAATTTAATAATGTTTTTCCAGATGATTGGAACATTTCGGAGCGCATATCTGTTCAATTTTGTAACATAACAAAAACAGAGTTGTCGAAAGTTATGGCGAATCGCCGACATGAAATGGACATCAAATTATTACTTTTTGCAATATCTAAAACACAAAATTTCGAGTTGCTGCTAAGTAAACGATTTAGTGGGGTTACATTAAGTGATATTAATGTTGAAAATAATATTAAAATGAGTTCAATTAATCCTAGAACAAATGAAAATATATTAAAATCAACATCGACTGATACTTTAAATGAAGAAAGTGAACTTATTGTAACACCGTTTAAGGATTTGATTGGAGCTTGCTTTAAAAATTATTTGGATATTTAT
This sequence comes from Diogma glabrata, assembly GCA_963693315.1. NCBI lineage: Eukaryota > Metazoa > Arthropoda > Insecta > Diptera > Cylindrotomidae > Diogma > Diogma glabrata. The sequence continues at coordinate 121,984,569 of OY856188.1, forward strand.
ACGGATAGTATAGATAAGAATTTATCAGAATTAATTGAAAGGTTTATTGACATGGAAAAGGAAACAAATAAGAAAAATGCTATAAAATCACCTGTTTTTCTAAGGTAAATAAAATTTTCGAATTTAATTAATCTTATAAATTATTGAAAAACTAATTTTTCTTTCAGTTGTGCTGATTTATTTGTTTTTTATAAGAAGTGTATGGTACAATGTAATCAATTAAGTAATGAAAAACCAATGTTCGATCTTACTATGTTATTCAAAAAATATTTAAGAGAATACGGTAGTAAAGTTTTGGAAACAAAAATCCCCAAGTTTACATCAAATCAAACGAGTCTTGGGACTAGTATGTCATTGCTTACAAAAGATTTTCAAAATTTATCGACTGCTGCGGGACAAGTGATTCATAATTTTTTAAAAGAAGGTGAAGCTCCAAGGTAAGTTAATTCGTAGTTTTAAATTTTTTTGTTAAATTTCAAAACGAAGTTGAAAGCATTATTGGCAACGTTGATGAATTGCCTGTTCCAGCATTCTTGTGAGATACAGTCCGTCTTTTAAATATCTCTTTAAAAAGTTTCTGATTATCAATGTGCTTCACTGCTTTGCTTCCACTCCCCTCGCATTTGATTACGTTTCTCTAATTGTGTAGTTCACTCTTTCACTTCGATTGATGATCTCTACATCCCCTGTGTCATCTTACATGCATTGCGCACCCCACTGTTTCCTTTGGTGTTATCGAGGAATAGTGTAGTGAGAACGTATTGTTTTAAATCCAGGATTTCTGTTTGCATATCTTTGTTTTTTTAACAAGCTCAATTTCCCATCTATTGACCAGTGCTGAACACGTATAAACAGAGCTGCAAACCGGTTTTTCAAAACCGTAAAAAACAAAAACATCATAAAAACAGTAAAACCAGAACCAAGATTTAATATTTAGAAAACCCGAAACCATAACTTTTCGCTTCGAAAAACCAATACCAAAACCAAAAATGTACATTAAGAAAAATCAAAAACCAAACCATTTAAAATAAAATAATTAAAAATAACAATAACAACCGGACCACTTTTTCCTTCCCATCCTAACAGCTTCTGCAAAAGTGATTGGTGGAAAAGTCAAGTCTTTTGCGTGCTCTTTTAAAATTCAGTGACCAATATTCTGCATACGGTTATAAGTTCTTTGGAGCACTGCAGATCGAGCATGTGCCACATTTACCCGCTTATCTTGCAGTTGATTTGATTTTTTTTTTATTTGAGAGTTTGTTTTGATTTCTCTCGCTTTTCTGTAAATTCCATTAAATCTTGTTGCGCACTTTCTAGCATTTTCAGCAAGCAAATAATTGAAGATGTTGCGGTTATTTACAGGCTGTTGAGGATGGCCCTTTGGTAACCCTTTGATTTTAGAAATTGCTCTTCGTTAATTTCTCTTCTGTTCTATGATTAATTTGCTTATAAAGATTCGGGCGTCTACTGTCATTTGTATCCTTTCGGATGGCATCTTTTTCGGCAGTATTCGCACACGTTTTCTGTGCATAGTTTGGTGAAATGTTTTAAACCCTATCAGCACGGATAAACGGAGTTCTTGCTTTGTTGAAACTTTCTTAAAATTTTTCTGCTAGAGCCTCATGAGCCGGTATTCATGTGTGCGTGCCATAGATCATGGTATGCTTAGAAATCATGATTACCAACAATCTTTGGTATAAAAAAGATGTTCGCTGGACGGACGGTTCATAACCTGCGTAACACTGTAGGTGAATACATATTGAGTAGTGACACTAGTGACACCATCCCTCACAAATAATACACAAGATGTATGCTGTGTTTGCTCTTAAAATGTTTTTCCATATTGCACAATGTCATGTTTTTGGTTCAGGTTTTTTACGACCAGCAATAGCGAGGCGAGTTGAAAACAGTGAAGGCAGTGGTAACGACGTCTTCATTTAAAAAACGGAGCGACAGAGATGCTATTTTCGTCAAAATTTGTAATGGTTTCTGGTCGGAACTAAGTGTTTCTGGAACGTAAAATTGGCCATTTATAAAACCATGAAACAACGGTGAATAACGTCTGCAAAGAAAGGCATTTTGAAAAGAAAAATAACTACTACCCATATAACTACTTTGTACACTTTTCACATCTAATTTTGATTTCATTGTTGTGATGTTGTGTATAATCTACTAATTTATTTAGATCCATAACATACTTTAATACTAAATACATAATACTACTTTAATACTAAATACCAATCGATATCTAGCTATTTCTGTCTTAATTTCATTGAAAAGCTTAATTGCTATTTGAAATATTATCTATCTATGAAAATCGGGGCATATCTATTAAACAACCACACGCATAAAATCACCAGCATTAAGTATATTTCTCATCTTTGCACAAATGACGAAAACTCGCCTTACACAAATACCTTGTGGCACAAGAAACAAGATGCTGAAATGCTATTTTAGTATACACGTCTATCTTTTTTCTTTCCAGTTTATTTTTGGGTTCCAATGGCCATCTTACACTAGAATCTAGGCATCAGAAGGCCACAAGGGGGGTGCGTTTCAATCCTTAATTAAAGGAACAATTAAATGGAAGCAAAATAAAACCTTCAAAATAAAATATATTTAAATATTATATTTTGTTTATCGCAAGGGAGAGGGGTGTTGTGGGATTGCGGTTTTGTAATTGTTCACCAAATCAATTATGGCCCTAATAAAAAGTTGGTTTATGATCATTACAAAATCAAAATGAGAAATAGATAAAAGGTGAACAAAGAAACATTTTGTAAAACGCATATTGGACGACGAAAAAAAGCATGTATTAAAAAAAACAAATACTTGCCCATGATGTTTCAGCCTGAACCTTAAACTAGACAATATGGAGTATAATAACAGCTGAGTCTCAAACTTATTGACTTATGGTCTCTAGAATAATTGACCTTGAAATTTGACCTTTTTTGAAAAATTATCAACTTTGAGACCGTGTAGCTACTAAAGCCAAGAGTAACCCATGTTGTTTTAAAATTTCTTAAGTACTATCATAGGTAATATGGGCGAAATGGAGAAGTGGTTATGACAACAACACTTCTCAATCGCACTTCTCAAGATGGACGGGTCTACGCCCCAGAAGTACTCGGAACCCAATTCCGACCAAGGACCATCACAACAATTTCGACGAAAGGTGCAAATCCATCGCTCCATTTTTTAAGTTGGGAAGCAGCTGTCACTGGCCTCACTGCTTCAAGTACTCCTCGTCATGGCTGGTATTGAAAGAAATCCGAGACCAACTAAAACATGGCATCGTTCAATATGTAAAAGCATTTTAAAGGCAAACATAACATCCATCCAGTGCAACACCCTTAAAGAATGGTGTCACCTCAAAAACTGCTCAGGTTTGGCCACACATAAACAATGGACCAAACACTACATAGCGCCATGCTGTCAATTATCTAGTCAACACACCATCACGAGCTTGCAGCAAAACACAATGGGAATGAACACGCATCCGGAAACTCCGAGTGACGTCAAAATTATGCAATTTGATTGCAACGGTTTAACCAATAAGATAGATGATATTATAAATTATATGTGCACAAAGTGCATTTGAACGAATCTGGCATGCCAACTTGATCAACAAGCTCGTTGCGTACGGTCTTCATCCCGCAGTCGTGAAGTTGATTCAAAATTTTCTGTCTAACCGATACATCTCGGTATCTATAGATGGCTTTTCTTCTGAGTCTAAATTAATCACCGCTGGTGTACCCCAAGGCTCAGTTTTATCGCCCACTTTATTTTTAATTTATATCAACGAACTGTTGAAAATCACCAGTAACCCAATAAATAGTTTTGCAGATAATAGTACACTGCACAAGTCATTCGTCCCCCTATCTTTAAAGGGTAAAATGCATGAACGAATAAATCCCGCGCGGAGAGACGCTGCCATAAATGTAAACGAGGACCTAAAAAAAGTAGCCGATTGGGGTGACAAAAATTTGGTAAATTTTAATTCCACCAAAACACAGCTGTTGATCGTTTCCAGATCAAAGACCGAGTTTCCCAACGATATTTCAATTAATATGTGTGACGACCAAATAGACGAATGTGAAAGCATTCGTTTATTGGGAATCACAATATCCAATGACTTACTCTGGAACGATCATATAATGGCCATGGCAAAGAGCGCGTCAAGAAAACGCGGCCTCAATAGATGTAAAAAATATTTTACTTCGCATCGATTACTCCACATTTATAAGTCCTATATTTGTCCCTGTATGGAGTATTGTTGTCAAGTTCGGGGCGCTGCATCTGTTACTATCCTAGTTCTTTTGGACTCTATTCAAAAGCGTGCTATACGAATCGTTGGTGATCGAAATGCGCTGTTGCTGATCTCGTTGTTTTATATAAATATCGTCACCAGCAATGCTCGGATGAAATCAGGTCCATAATGCCTGCGACTTATGTTTTTCCCCGTTTTACTCGTCAATCGGTTTGTGCGGGCGGTCGGACTGTCGAGATTACTCACTGTCATAGTAATAAAATGCAAAGGGATTTCTTTGTGCGTACATCGTACAAATGGAATGCTTTGCGCGAATCAATAGTCTCGAGTGCATTCAATCCACAAAGATTTAAAAAAGCGTCCACCTATACCTCAAGACGCATGTTGTTGTGGGACCTGGGTCTGAAAAAGTATCTATGTGTTGTTGTGACACATTTTGTAATTCCTACTACACAACACTTTTTATTAAAAAAAAAATAACAATATTCTAGTCACTTTTCTCAAAGAAACCAAATTAAATGTTAGATCTAAGATTAGTGATAATTACTGTGATTACAAAATTATAAGGATGGATAGAGGGAAGGACAAAGGTGGCTTTGCCTTTATCATTCACAAAACCGTTATCTACCGTACAACCACTTACCACATTACCTGCAGTACCGAGAATTGATAAACACCTAGAACAACTAGGTATTATAATAAAATCCGGCAACACGGAGATAACTCTAGTCAATATCTATATTCCACCAGTAAGCAGCTTTGATACAGGTTATGAACCGTCCAGGACATTTATTTCATACAAAAGACTGTCTGATTCTCGGCGATGTGAACGCTCATCATGATCTATGGCACTCGCACCTAAACACTGATTCACGAGGTGAAAACATTGCTGATCAAATTGACGGCTCCAATTTTGGAGTCCTCAACGAACCACAACCAACAAGGGTAACAAACAACTCATACTCTTCTCCATATATCTCCCTTGCTAGTATGTCACTAATGCCAATTGCAGAATGGCGAACAGAAATTGCATTGGGATCAGACCACGTGCCGATCATAATCACCTTAAGCCGTTCCATAAATCAAATCAATTCCGAAAAGAAGACATATATTAATTTTAACAAAGCTGACTGGGAAAACTTTACAAATTTTACTGAAATTGAATTCAGTAAGCAATTTTTACCACTTGACGCCTCTCTGGGAAAAAACAATTCAGAGAAATTTTTAATAAGGCTAGAGCTCGATATATACCAGCTGGTAGAATTCAAAAACTAAAACCAAACTTTCCACATGAAGCGTGTGTGCTTTCAAATCAAAGAAATGACATCCGCAAAGCAGATCCAGCTGACTCCAGAATTCCGGACCTGAAGCAAATTAACAAATTGGTCACGGACCATAAAAGAAGTAAATGGAGAGAGTTAGTGAGTAAATCAAACCTGGGTACTAGTAAAAGTCTTTGGAAGGTCATTAAGGGCCTAACTCATTCTCGACAACCACAAAATAAGTGCATGATCTCCTTCGACGATATCCCCATTGAAAACCACAGAAAGTGCGCAAAAAAATTTAACATTCAGTTTACAGAAAAGCAGCGTAAACACGAGAAACAATGAGAAAGAGACCAGATAAGTGTTGAGACACATGCTCAAACTTAACACTGACAACTTGGAGGATATTATATTTTCCGAAGAAGAGGTAATGAATGCAATACGGAAAATTAAGCCATCAAAAGCTATAGGACCCGACGGCATCTCAGACATCATGCTCAAACACATCGGACCCAAAGGTTTGAACTTCCTCACTACTACACTTAATACATCTTTAAATACTCTTCAGATACCAAATATCTGGAAAACGGCCAGAATCAGCCCCATTTTGAAACCAGGAAAACCTGAAGAAAAGGGAGAGTCTCACAGACCAATATCCATCCTTTCATCGGTCGCAAAACTCATCGAAGCACTTCTGCTCCCTCAGCTGACAAGATTCGGCAATTTGGGGCCACATCAACATGGCTTCCGGTGAGCACACAGTACAACCGCCGCGCTACACAGAATACAAAACCAGATCAGTGATGGTCTGAATCAAAAACAACCATGCGCTAGAAAAATTTTAGTTGCACTTGACCTGTCAAAAGCATTCGACACAGTGTCGCACGCTGCTCTATTGGATGATATCTTCAATACTAATCTGCCACGTTTAATGAAGCGCTGGTTGTGCAATTACCTCAGAGGTCGCCAAACTTATGTTGAGTTTCGTAATTGCAAGTCCAAAATGAGAGTGCTAAGACAAGGAGTTCCTCAAGGCGGAGTTCTCTCACTGTCATTATTCAATCTCTACCTAAGCAGTTTGCCTACTCCACCAGAAGGAATCACGTCATATGCAGACGACTGCACAGTGCTTGCAACAGGAAATAACCAGCAACAACTCACAAATATCCTGAATACCTACCTTAATATTCTGAATGATTGGCTTAAAAGCAGAAAACTAAAACTTTCCACTGAAAAGTCTACATCTACACTTTTCACCACATGGACGAAGGAGGTAAATTCAACACTAAGCATCTGCATAGACAACATACTTATTCCCACAGTAAAAAATCCGAGACTGTTGGGTGTAACATTCGACTCACTGCTTAAATTCAACGCTCATGCACAAGAAATAAACTCAAGATTGAAAAACAGGGATAACGCATTAAAAGCACTAGCATGTGGGGGCAAAGATAACACGATCATGGGGCAAAGATAAAAACACGATCATAACAACATACAAAGCAATAGGAAGACCTATTTTAAATTATGCTACATCCATATGGGGACCCCCAAGTTGCCAACACTCACTGGAATAAGTTACAAACAACACAAAATGCTGCCTTACGAACCGCAACCGGATGTCGCCTGATGGCCCACCGAAATCACTTTCACGAGGAAAGTAACATATTGCCGGTCCGTGAACATAATGAAATGCTAACCAAACAAGATCTATTGGCCTGTCACAAAGAGCAACATCCTTGCAATGACACCTTAACTACGATCGAGCCACCAAGAGACATAAGGCAGACAGCAAGATGCTTTCTGCAAGATGTCAGAGATAGCCAGATTACTGGTAACATAGACGAATGTACATATAGAACTGGCTTAAAAACACTCCACAGTCCACACCAAAACGGATGAAAATACAATAAGAATCGAATATTCCAAATCGTGTTTTGAACAGAAAGCCACCAAAAGTCGCTGCCGAAGAGGTCCAACTACCCCGTAGCAGTAGATCCATCCTAGCTCAACTAAGATCCGTTCACGCATTCTAAACAACTACATGAGCAGAGTTGAACCTGAAATTATTGACAAGTGTCCCGCATGTGAGGACACGCCACACGAAAACATCTGATTTAATGTTGTGGTAATGATAGAAGACAAAGGAATATTGTTTTTGAATACAACAGGAAAAATATAGTTACTTAAAGTAAGCATAAAGTTTGGCCGTTATAGATGCAGTGTAAAAACTATGCCAGTTGTACTAAAGCGTTTCCCAAAACTTACGCAAGATTGGAATTAATTTTTTTTTTCAGTTTTTTTGTAAATTCTAATATTTTTTTGAATCATAAATTACATAAAATAGAACTGTCATGCATGGACTGTCACATAGGGCCTTCATACCTTTTCTGGCACATACACACTCTTTAATTTTAAATAGCTCGTTTTCATGAGTCTGAAATGCATTCCTTCAATGCACATGTGGTTGTGGGTTTGGTGGTATAGAGCTTTGACTTCAAATCAGGGTTGTTAATATACACGTATAAAACGTTTTATACGTTACACGTATAATACGTAACGTATAAAACGTATAAAACGTATAATATGATTTTGTGTTTGAAATTCATTCATAAAAAATTAAAAATACTTCTTACTTCAGATATTAATTATATTTTTAGTAAAAATATATATATTTTAGTAAAAATATAATTACGTAGTTATAAATTATTTATATATTTTATAATTTATAACAAAAACTATTTAAATTCTAGATGTTATTTGAATGTATATTTTTATACTTTATACGAAAGACTATGTTACTGTACATTAAACTGGTTAATAATTTTTAATTCACTAGATTTGAATATTGAAAATTTTGAATTATATATTAGAGATTTTTTTGAGCACTTAAATTATTTTTGAATTTTTCAACACGTATACTATATGATTTTCTTTCATTTTGATTCCAAATTTACTTAATACTTAATGGGAAGCATTTTGGATGAGAAACATTTGGCTCATGAACTTAATTATTTACTACATTATTCTAATAAGAACAGCTGCAAATATAATGTTGTTTCAGAATAAATGTCGTTTTTTCATAGCAGTAAGGGAAATTATTAGAGATTATTAGAGAGATGTTTTTAAAAAAATTTTGTTGTATGAATCCGGGTTGCACCACTTCCAATTAATAGACACAGTTTGCAAATAACAGGTTCTTGCAGATTAAATCTTCTTTTTATACAAAAGTTGTAATAGTTAAAATAATATGTATTTACGTCAAACGAAAAAGTTTAGTGAGAAGTTATTGAGTAAATTCATTTTTGGTCATTGATGAATAATAGGTATGGTTGGAAATGTCAAATTATTGCAGACTAAATTCGTTTTGAAAATAAATAATTATATTTTGAAAAGAAGCATTTACGTTAAATGTAGAAGTTTTCTGAACTAATAGGAATAGTTGGGTAAGAAATTATCATGTCGACGCTATATTTTCTAAAGCAACTGTTCCTTAGTATTAGTCCCGAAATCTAGGCTTTATAAATATTAAATATCACGAGTACGATACGAGTTAACGCCCGCGTTAATGTTATATAAATGTATTTTTATTTATTAAGAATTTTACTTTTATACGGTATAAAACGTAAATAATTGTGTGTTTTATACTGTACGTTTTATACGTACGTATAATACGTGTTTTATACGTTACCGTATTATACGTTACAACCCTGCTTCAAATACCCTTATACAAATATCCAGTTATATCACATGATATAGAAAGTCAATTTTAATCACCGAAACGAGAAGGAAAATGTCTGATACTGTTATTGAATTGTTGCACGGGCTATATGACATGTGGTACCGTCTTGTTGAAACCACATATCTTCCACATTAATATCATGTAAGACCCAATGGTGCGTGCCGCCAACTCAAAAGCCGCACCAAATAATGATCCGTTGTGGACGCATTTGTTGCAACAGTCACATGAGTGGTCTCGGAACACCAAATGCGGCAATTAGGACGATTAACGATGCTATGGCAAAACAAGCCTTATCGCTTAGGATGATTTTGCTCTAAATTAGCATACCCTTATTGATTTTTAATAATTTATTCAACGAATTCTCCTCGCTGTACAAAGAGAATAGTCATTAGGCTTCGATTTATGTATCAATTGAATTTTGCATGCATGCGGATGGATTGTTTGTTAGTATTATACGCTAGCGATCTTCTTGAAATTTACAATTCTTGTCCACGTCACCGAAATGATGTTCACCATCCCTTCATTCTCACGCACTGCTTCCATATTAACATTTAAACGATTCGTTATGGGACGGTCAGTGTGTTTAGTATTTCCAATTGATAAGGCCTGACTTAGGCTCGAAAGTCCAGGGTTCAAATCCGGATCAGTGCAAGAAATGTTTTTCAAGCTTTTTTTGAAAATCTACAATAACCCATCACACCACGGTTTGCAAATAACCCTCAACCAACAAAACTGAATAAATTGATGAAATTATGAGGCTGAAGAAATTTGTGAACAGCACTAAAGAATTTTGGGATTGTTGACTGGACAGTCTGAATTCAGCCAGTTCCCGAAAAAAATTCAATAATTGATCCAATCCACATGAAATTTTTAATTACTATCTTCACATTTGACGAAGTTAAATCAATATTCCGACAATTGTTCGAACTGCGAACTGTATTTGCCAAATTTTCTTTACTTTTAAAACATTGTTCAACAATGAAAGTTGTTTTTTCGTATGGCGCTCCATTTTTACTATTCTTAAACCGTCAGCTGTGAAACTGTTTTTACTTTTAATTTTAATGGCGGCAAATTCAAATCTTGCGTAATTTTTAGGACACACATTTATAATAACTGTTTAGCTGAAGTTTGCACCTGTTACAATATTTCTCGCAGACATTTGCCAAATAGACACACTTTCTGTTAAATATTCATAAAAAAAATTTGGCAAATGAAACGATTTTGTACAGAAATAACATTAAAAAGTGTCTCATTGTTTTTTTCTGCTCCAGCAAATGCATTTGCATATCTTGTATTTTTATTTCAGTTAACAACACGAAAATACAAACATACCAATAATAATGAATTTAAATAAATTTAAATTGTAGATTTACCGAAGATGAAATAATACGATTGTGTTGTACATTAACAACTGCAGAATACTGTCTGGAAACAGTACAACAGTTAGAAGATAAGCTAAAAGAAAAAATTGAAAAACGGTTTGTTGACAATATTGATTTATCCGAAGAAAAGGATATTTTCCATAACATCATTTCAACGTGTATTCAGTTACTTGTACAGGACATGGAATATGGATGCGATCCAGCCATAATTGTAATGTCAAAAATACAATGGCAACAAATAAATAATGTTGGTGATCAAAGTCCGTTTGTCAACTCAATTATATCTCATTTTAAACTGACCATTCCAGTTATTCGTGAAAATTTAGCCACATCCCGCAAATACTATACGCAATTCTGTCATAAATTTGTTAATTCATTTATACCAAAATATATAAATAATTTATATAAATGTCGTTTAACCAATGCTCAAGATGTTTCCAACAATATATTAGGATGTGAACAGTTATTACTCGATACACATAGTCTTAAAACGGTACTTCTCGATTTACCATCAATCGGATCACAAATAAATCGAAAAGCTCCACCAAGTTATACGAAAGTGGTTATCAAAGGAATGACAAAAGCAGAAATGATTGTAAAAATTGTAATGGCACCAATTAATCCATCAACATCATTTTGTGAACAATATTTTAAGTTGTTACCAGATTCAAATTTAAATGAATTTCAAAAAATATTGGACATGAAGAACGTGAAACGGATTGATCAAGCAAATTTGGTTGAATTGTTTAAAAAGTTTTCGAATAATATATTATCAGCACAATCTTCCTCGTCGATGTTGTTGCCACAAAATAATAATACAGATGCTGATAATTCTTTGAACAATAATTCAAGTAATCAAGATTCGGATAAAGGTCGAATTAAAAAATTAGAAAAATTAATCAAAAAACGATTACCGAACTAGAATTTGTTTATGTTTTGTAAACTGTAATTAAACTGTAATTTAACATTCCTTTATAGTTGTTAGACAAATTTATCGTTGGATTTTCCGAAAAAATAATTTAAAATATTTTAACTCAATAAACGTAAAAAAAATTATTTAATATTTGTACTTATATACACTATGTATGTTATCTATTTATTGCAATGATTTTTGTTGTATAATTTTATTTATTACCCGATTATTATTTTAAAATAAATAAAATTTATGAGAAAAACTAACAAAATATTTAGTTTTTATATACTTTATCCCGTGAGCTGTTTTTTTTTGATAATATACTTTGGCTGTTTTTTATTTAGAACAAATATTACTGAATAGGAAAGAGACTTCATATAAAAAAGTTAAATTCAATGGATTTTCAGATTAAGAAACATAATAAAGGACAACTTATCGTATATTTTTATTTTATCTAAAAAATTTTGATCTGTACTAACCAATTTCTTCCCTCTAAGGAATTTTACCGATGCGCACAAAAACAAATTGGTGCGCTACTTTTTTCTCAAAAATAAATAAATGCGCGGATAAATCAAACATATATAAAATCAATTTATATAAATATTTTGTTGTTTTTTATCAATTTGATTTTCTTTGGTATGTGTTAATAAAATTTATAAATACTTCTAACTATACAACATACTTATAAATGAGGAATATTTTTCACAATTAATATATACATGTATTATTATGCGGTATGAAAGACGCAAGTATTACAATCTCGAGCCAAATGTGAAAATTGCCCACTTTTTGACATTTCTCGACGTTTCATAACGTGGTCATAACGATTCTAAGACAGCAAAAATTAAAGGCATTTATTAATAAAAGCAAAATAATTCCAAAAATTTATTATTCAAATAGTTGTACAATACTATATTATTGAATTAGGAGCGAAAGTTGTACTTTTTGCGTTGAGTCTATAGTTTGGCGGCCGACCGTAGGGAGGCCGACAATTAGGCCCGCTATACACTTGAGCTAAGCTATGCGAACTATGTTTTTTGTATATAACGTAATCAAATGGATGACTATACACTTGAGCTAAGCTATAAGCATAGCTTAGCTCAAGTGTATAGCGGGCCTTATAGACGAATTACAAAAAGTCACCTTAGCTCCGAATTCAATACACTATTTTTTTAAACGTTTAAATTTGTTTAAAAGTATGAAATTAATGCATCAAATTTTTTATACACATGTTTTAGTTAATAAATTTTCTGAAATTTATTTTTATTGATTTTAATTCATTAAAATGAACTGAAATGCATTCTGTTTTGAACAAATTAATAATATCATGTTATTTTACTTTACTGCCGCCGTAAAAATATGAAAATTACTTTACTGCCGCCGTAAAAATATATATGAAAATTACTTTACAGCCGCCGTAAAAATATGAAAGTTACTTTACAGCCGCCGGCAGAAAAAATAAAAATGGCGTTACTTTTGCAGCCGCCGGCTAAAAAGTAAGACTTTAGCTACTCCCCAGCGGCAGTGAAGTTAAACTTTACAGCCGTTTGCCGAAAAAATTTAATTTTCTTCCCGCCAACCTGTTTTTTCATAATTCATAAACGACATCTAAATCAATTTCGATTTCGGCACTAAGTTGTATTTTAATCCTCATTAAACAGCCTCTTTCACAATCAGCACTGTTAGCTTGAAAAGTTCCACATATTTCCACAAGAAACCTAATTTTACTAAACTCATCACCATTAAGCCCGACGGATAGTAAGCTACTGAATTTTTTAGCAGTTTTTTCTTGTAGTTGTAGTTCTTGTTTCTTGTAGTTTTTCGGCAATTGAAAACTTGAACATGTTGTATTCTTTTAACACTTCTTCTCTTACTTCATCATTCAAGGCATAAATTTCAGAATATTTTTGTCCAAAACTAAAATCTGTTACGTTGGTTGCGATTGCATTGTAATCAAATGCATACCAATCTTTCATCTCTTCTGATGGAAATGGTAATCATAAAAAGTGTTAACGCTTTGTTTTTTTTTTCTAATGATTTTGATAAAACATTTTCTGATTTTCGGCTCCAGAATGGACTTGTGGACTTAACTTCTTCCATGGGGGATAGTTCACTTTTTTGTAGAAACTTGAAGAGCTGCCCTAGTACGTCCAAAACATCATTCAAAACTATTATTGCAAAATGATTGGTTTTGTTTTACAAAGCACTTAAACAATATTTTGAGATTGGATTATTATTTTCTTGGTCTTACTTTACTTCGTATTCAAAAAATTGAATCAGGACCACATAACCAATTTCTTACAACAGCAGCTATAGCAAGCTGTCGAGATACCCTGGTTAAACATTCCAATTCAAACCTATTGAATCCTATTAAATCCAATATAATTTCGATAGGATTAAATCGGATTGAATAGGTTTAATAGGAAGACTTCAATCTACAAATTAAAATTCAATCGGAATGAATGGGATTCAACAGGAAAAGAGGTTCTGTAGGATTATAATGAAAATTTCCAATTCAATTTTATTTGGAAATTAAGAGAATCAGTAGGAAAAAAACTCAACAATCTTATGAATTTAACAGGATTTAATTGGAAAAGATTTAATAGAAATGAATAGTGTTGTGAAGTTAGTTACAACTTAAAAATAATAAAGCTGTCATATCAGGCAACAAAATATAAACATAAGAACACATGTGTAGTAGAAATCAATGTACAAAGATTCTAATAAAATGCTAACAAAATATAAATAAAACTATAAGTAAATCGGAAGTCTTTTATTTAATAAACATAAAGACACATCATGGCGCAGTTGAAGGTATTCGAATAAATAGTTTGTTTTTAAAAAAAAAATTGTAATTCATAAATTGGAAAACACGGTGCGTGTATCGAGAAACATAACCTAAAAAAATACATTGCAAGAAAAATAAAATGGATAAATTAATTCCACAACCTTTTATGCCGACATCAAATTTGTCTGAAAGTTGGAGAGAATTCAAACAAAGATTTGAGATATACATGATAGCGTCTGAATCAGGTGAAAAAGAAGACAAAGTGAAAATAGCAATGTTGTTAAATATAGGAGGGGAACAAATTATTTCAATATACAACAACTTAGAGTTTGATAAGACCGAGAAGGAACAAAAATTAGATATGGTTCTAGAAAAACTAGAACAGTACTGCAACCCGAGAAAAAATATTGTATTTGAAAGATTCAGATTTCACAAAAGAACCCAACTGGATGGCGAAACGTTTGATAACTTTCTCAGTGATATTCAGAAACTGAGTAAATCATGTGAGTTTAAGGATAAAGAAGATCAACTTCGGGACAAAATTGTTTTAGGGATCAGGGATGAAAGCATACAAGAAAAATTGCTTGCAAGTGACAACGTGGATTTTGATAAAGCCGTGAAGTTGTGTAGAGCAAACGAGTTAAACAAAAAGCAAGCGGCAGAAATTCAATCGAACAGTGTTGCGGTCAATCGGATCCAAAAACAGGGAAGTGAATTTAATAAATATTCTAGTGAAGCAAATAAAAATGTAATTAAATCCTATAGTTTAAATGAAACACACCCTTCTTCCCAAAGGTCATCACAATCATATAGTTATCAATCACAAAAATGTACTAAATGTAATAAAAGTCATTGGAAAGGGAAATGTCCAGCATTCGGTTTTAAATGTGCTAAATGTAAATATTTACATCATTTTACGGAATGTTGTAGAACTAAAAATATTAGGATGATTGATACCAATTCAAATTGTGATGACGTTTGCATGAACTCAATTAATTGTCAAATCAATACAAATAATGATGCTGAAGTAAATTTAGTTGAAAGCAACAATAATTGCAATAAAAATAACTATTTTATAGGTCCAAAAGAATATAGTGACGTAAATTGTAATCAAATTTCTACTCAAAATACGTCTCTAAATTCTGATATAAATAATTTAATGAATTGTCAAAATCACAAAAGTCACATTCACAATGGTCAATTAACAGAAACAAATAAAATTCACAATTACTGTAAAATCGGGAATTTAACAGAATTTTTTATCGATTCTATTTTCAAACAAAATAATTGTGAACTAACTAATGATAGTGAAGGTGAATTATTAGCATTTTTTGTTAATTCCATTGTGGAACAAAGGGAAAAAGAAATGTGGGTTGAAAGTTTTTTAATAAATAAAATGCCAGTTATATTTAAATTAGATCCCGGGGCAGATGTAAATGTGCTGCCGATGTCGGTGTTTGAACAACTCAAATCTGAGGAGAAAATATATAAAAATAATATTGTACTTAGAGGGTTCGGGGGATTAAAAACAATACCGGTTGGTTTTGTGTATTTAAAAATTAAACATCATGAATGTGAATATAATGAACCTTTTGTGCTAGTAGACTTTGAGACAGAACCGATACTAGGGCTAAACGCATGTACGAAGATAGGTCTAGTGAAAAGAATTTTCATAATAAATGATGATAAAGATAACCTTATTCGACAAAATAAAGAAATATTTGACGGATTAGGAAAGTTTCCGGACAAATTAAAATTAGTACTAAAAGATAATATAACACCTGTAACAAGACCTCCAAGAAGATTACCAATTGCATTAAAAGAAAAGGTAAAATGTGCACTTGACCACTTGACAGAAATGGGAATTGTGGAACCACTTACGGGACCAACTGACTGGATAAGTAATTTAGTAGTAATTGAAAAGCCAAATGGCTCCCTAAGGCTCTGTTTAGATCCCAAATTTCTGAATGAGGCAATAAAAAAGGAACACTTTATGATACCAAAGTTAGATGATTTTACATCTAAATTAGCGGGAGCTGAATTTTTTACGGTGTTAGATCTCAAAGATGGGTTTTATCAAATAGAATTGACTAAAGAGTCATCAAAGCTATGTTCGTTTAGCACACCCTTTGGGTGTTATAAATTTAATCGTCTTCCATTCGGAATCAATGTTGCTCCTGAGAGCTTTCAACACTTTAATGAAAAATATTTTGGAGATATTCCCGGAGTATTAATATATATTGATGATTTTTTGATAACCGGTAAAACAGAAGCGGAACATGACACAAATTTAAACAAATTATTGAAAAGAGCAAAAGAACTTAATATTAAATTTAATAGCAAGAAAATTCAATATAAAGTGAGACAAGTTAGTTTCTTGGGGCATATATTTAGTAGTAACGGAGTTAGTACCGATCCAGAAAGAGTAAAAGCTATAATAGAAATGAAAAATCCGAAAACAAAAAAAGAACTTCAAAGATACCTAGGGATGATAAATTACATGCGTAGCTTCATACCAAACTTAGCAGAAGTTACGGAACCGTTCAGACAATTACTAAAAAATAACACTGAATTCGAATGGTTGCATCTCCATTCACAGACTGTTAACGCGATAAACACACTGATTACAAACACGCCTGTATTGCAATCGTTTGATGTTAAAAAGAAAACCGTTATTCAAACAGACGCATCCAAAAGCGGCATTGGATGTGTATTGATGCAGGATAAAAAACCAATTGCATATGCATCTAGAAGTTTAAGTGACACAGAGCAAAATTATGCTCAAGTCGAAAAAGAATTATTGGCCATTGTTTACTCCTGTATCAAGTTTCACCATTATATTTATGGACGACATGTTGAAATACATACGGACCATAAGCCACTTGTGAGCATCATGAAAAATGAGATGAATAAAGTTAATTCATCTCGTTTACAGCGTATGAAAATGAAATTATTAAAATATAGCGTTGACGTTCAATATAAGCCTGGAAAAGAGATGCACATAGCAGACCACTTATCTCGATCATATTTAATTACAGAGCCCTGTTTAGAATTTCAGGAGTACGAAGAAGTAGTGCATTCGGTCAATATGTCAGTTGAGAAAAAACTGAAATTTCAGGTAGAAACAGAAAATGATGAAGTATTAAAAACTATTATAACGGTTTACCAATCAGGATGGCCGACAGAAAAAAAAAAATTGCCAGACATCGTAAAGCCTTACTGGAAGTTTAGAAATGATATATATTATGATGACGGACTACTATTTCTAGGAAATCGAATTATTGTACCAAACAAGCTAAAAAACGAAATGCTACACAAGCTCCATGAATCTCATATTGGTATGACGAAAACAAAGCTACGGGCTAGGGAAATATTATATTGGCCAGGAATTGATAGTGATATTGAAAATTACATAAGCAGATGTAGAATTTGTGAAAAATATCAATCGAATAACAGCAAGGAACCATTAATTCCGCACGAAGTACCAAACTGGCCTTTTCAAAAACTTGGTTGTGATATTATGCAGGTTGGAAGTTGTGATTACTTGGTAGTAACTGATTATTTTTCCAAGTGGATAGAAATTATCCCATTAGCAACTAAACAGTCGTTTGAAATTATAAAACACTTAAAAATTATTTTTGCTACCCACGGAATTCCAGAGACACTTATTTGCGATAATATGCCGTTTTCCTCGAAGGAGTGCTTAGATTTCAGTAATTCATGGAACTTCCAAATAAAGACCTCGAGTCCCGAATATGCTAGATCAAATGGTCAAGCTGAAAAATCAGTACATATTGCAAAGAAACTGGTTAAAAAAGCAATCGATGACAATAATGACATTAACTACGCTTTACTAGAATACAGAAATCATCCGGTAGCACAACTTCAAGCTTCCCCTGCACAATTACTTATGAGTAGAGCTACTAACACAAAGATACCTATAAAAGAGTGTTTGTTAAAACCAAAGTTACAAACAGAGGTTACTAATAAATTGTTGCGAAATCAAGAAAAAATAAAACGATATCATGATCAACATACTAAAAATAGAAAATCTTTCAAACCGGGAGACAGTGTAGTGTATTACAAAAAGGGATTATGGGAACCTGCACAAGTTATTAAAAAACATGATACACCACGATCGTATTTAATAAAAAATAAGAATAAAAGAATTTTAAGACGAAACGCTTTCCATTTAAAAACGTCGTCACATACTCCAAAGTTCAGAGATAGAATCGATGAGAATGATTTAGATGAGTACACAGAGAGACCCTCTGATATCTCACAAAATCATCACGACTCTAACGCAGTTAATTTGACTGAAGAAGATAATTATAATAATTTCAGTGGAAGTAGTTTACAACACTGTATAACAAGAGCAGGAAGAATTTCCAAACCACCCGCGTATCTAAAAGATTACGTATAAAAAAGCATAATTTTATTTTTATATATTTTTCCTGAAAAAAAAAAAAAAAAAAAAAAAAAAAAAAAAAAAATAAATGGAATCAATTCAAATAGCTCTTGTATCATAAGTTTTATTTCTTTAATGCTTTAATGCAAATTTAAATATTATTATCATTTAATTTTTATATAACATAAACTTAAAATAATTTTAGTTTTAAAAGAGGGAGATGTTGTGAAGTTAGTTACAACTTAAAAATAATAAAGCTGTCATATCAGGCAACAAAATATAAACATAAGAACACATGTGTAGTAGAAATCAATGTACAAAGATTCTAATAAAATGCTAACAAAATATAAATAAAACTATAAGTAAATCGGAAGTCTTTTATTTAATAAACATAAAGACACATCAAATAGGATTAATCGGAATTCTGCAATGGAAATTTCCAATTAATTCCTATTTATATACATTTCCTATAGAATCCTATCCATTCCGGTTGAAAAATAAAATAGAGATATTTAACAGGAATGAATAGGATTGTATTGGAAATCGATTTTTTGAATAGGAATTAATTGAAAATTCCCAATGCAGAATTCCGATTAATCCAATTCATTTTTCTCAATTGGTTTCAATTGGAATGTTTAATCAGGGTAGCCATCTTACTTCATTTAGGACACAACAACACAACATTTAAAATTCACATTCTATTTTGTCATGGTTCCTTTGCTTAAAAACATTGTAAAATTACATGTTTTACAACGTTTTAAACAACTACAATTTGTTATTAAGCGAAAGTGGTTTTACATTGGTTGAAAAAAAACATTTTTATATGTGATTAAACCTGCATGAAAATAGACTTTTTTATGCTATCGTAGAAAAAACACTAGAGTCACTTAATCTTACAACCACTAAATTTCATTATAAATGTTAATAAAGAAACGTAGAGTTTGCATTGAATTAGCATTAGTAATGTCGTATCATTTAGTCTCCGTTAAAAAAGTACGTATAAAATTATATATCGACAGCTAATTCTAGGGAATGCTTTATACTTATATACTAGAATTTTTAAATAAATAACGTTGTTCTTTAGGCTCCAAGTTTGCCCGAAACAAATCGTCGCTTTAATAATGAAATAACGTATGCCATATATACGTTGTTTTTATATAATGGGTGCGCTGCATTCCCCATAAGGATGTCTATAAAGTGGCATTTTAACATTTTCCAATTTTTTTATAACTGGGGGTGAAAATTAATATATTGTTAATTAACGTACATGCAAATTTGAATTTGGTTAAATATTGAAACAGCGTAAATGCATGTACGATATTTCAATTCCTACAGAATAATAACTTGGGTAAAATCAGTGTCGTATACTTTACATACATTACGATCGCCACACGAAATGGTAAATCTAAAATATTGTATAAGCATCATTCATTACTACATGATATGCCGGTTCATATAAATAAAAAATTGTAAGAATATTATGTGTTATTTCAATAATATTAGTTTTAGGCTTAATCGTCCTTCCATGCAAAATGAAATAACGTATATGAAATATGAAATAACGTATAAGGTACCTGATTGACTTTTCACCCCTTTTTAGGTAGAAAAGCCAGCAGGTGCTAATGTGAAATTTTAATATGCTGTGGGGAAATTAGTCAAGATTAATGGGTAGAAATTTTTTTTCCAAAATCTTTATTCATTCAATTTTGCTGCCGAGTTTACGAAAATCAGAAAATCGAAAAATCTTTAAACCCAATTATCTCGAAACTACACTTTTGCGAATACGTTGTTTCATTATTAAAGCGACGAAATATTAAATTTTAGGTTTTCATGTATGTTTTCAAAATATTTTTAATTTTAACATTATGTTCAAAATTATATTAGTATGTTAATTTTAACATTATGTATGATCACAATTAAAATTATTTGCATATTTTTTTCCTGCGCGCTTATTTAACAAGATGTGCGCGCGCAGCTTAGCGGGAACTTATACTAACGTTCGATTACACCAAGCGAGTTTACTAGTAACGAACGAGTTTCCATAACGCATAACATTCATGGCACATCGTAAGGTCCAAACTTTTTTCGCTAAGGTTGCACCGAAGTCGAACAAGGTTTGTCACCATCCTCCTTCACATGAATGGAATAGAATGTAATTCAGCTTAACGCGAATTTTGGTACTGCCCTGTCTGCAAAAAACATCAACAACAACAAGGTAAAATCAACGAAATCGAACACCTCATGGAAAGACACAACAACATTCAAGGAGCAGCCATATAGGAGACTAAACTTAACTTCAATGCAGATAAGTACCTAGTTAGTTATTAGCAAGGATCGCAACAAAAACGGAGGTAGCGATCTGGCTTTCATCATCCATACAAATGCTCGATACTGCAATTATTTTAGCATTAGGCTCTCAATAAAACGTTGACAGCACCACAACTGACTAGATATGTAAGATGCTGAGAACTAGGGTAGCGGAAACTATGATTGGTGATTATAAAATCAGCCTTGGTACTATAAGTGTCCACAGGGTGGGTCTTATCACCCTTCATCTATCTTAGGTAACTAGGGCGGGCATTAAATGTCTTGGGTTATAGGCGGATTATATAGTCGGTATTGCTAGATATAAGGTCGATAAGCCACTCTGTGATTTTGTACAGAGGGAACGTAATCTGGTATAGAAAGAGTGCACATCTAGAACTAAAACTCAATGTTGAAACGAAACATGATGCTAAAACCGGATGGTATACAAAATCTTGCGGGTAAATATCGAGTCCTTTCTACAACTCTGTTCAAAATGGGTTAAGGCATCCATAGAAATCAGATTTTTTGTTTAAACTTTAAGTAAAACCATAGCTTGGAGATTAACAAGGTTATTTATTGGTATCGACAGCAAAATCTGTACTTGTTTTATCACATGATTCAAGCGATACCCAAACATCATTTCTCTTTACCAAACCAAGTTTATTTAAATGACGTGATATAGTTGAAGAAGTAACATTTAAAGCTGCAGCAATCTCACGAGTTGTCATATGTGGGTCGTTCTGAATCACCAACTTGATCTTTTCCATTTCAGCTGTAACTGCTTTTTCGGAATGTGATATCTCTTTAATATCGTAATTTCCCTCAGAAAATCTTGTGAACCATTTTCTGCAAGTTGTTTCATCCAGTGCATCTCCTCCGTAAACGGAACAAATAACTTTACATGTTTGTGATACATTTTTGCCCTTACGAAAGTTAAAAAGCATAATATGACGAATATGTTCTTTATTCTCGCTCATTTTTTTAATTTTTTCTATAATGTTTTTAAATTTAACCAGTTCAAATGTCACTGTTGTTGACAAATATTCTGTACAACTATGAAGTTGGTAGCGTGTCGTAGTTATTTTAATTTTTCAATTAGTTAAAGAGTTCACCACCAGTTTGAAGATTTCATACAACTGTATGAAGAATTCGTTATTCCGATTTTTTTAGTACTACTTTCTGCAACAAATATTTGCTTCTGTAAATCTTTGAAAACTTTTCTTTTATTTCTCATGTTGTCAAAATGGTTTCCAGGCATAATTCAATATCCAACAACGCCATATGGGTTACAAAATAATCAAAAATCAGCTAATTATGTTTGCTTGATGTAAATATAGATGGAACTGAAACTGCGGTCCAGTTATGTGACGACTTCGAAGAACGTCTGTGGAAATGCTTTAATATATGGTTTGTGAAAGAAAAGTGTTGCTATCTATCGGTTATAATAAATATCAGGAAAAGAATACAGATTTTGGGTAAGTAGAATAATATGTGCAAGCAATCTGGGGACATCATAATATCCATAACTAAGATTTAGAAATTATCCGTCATAGAATTAATCTGTCAGCACCGATAAGATATGACTTTGGCTACTTCTATTGCCAGCGGCAACGATATCATACACACACGTATGTAGCAGGAATTGGAGTACGTCATGGCCAAGACTAAAGTATACTCAACATGAAGCTACAACAACATATAAATCGTTTATATAATAAATAAACCCAAATGAAGCATCTGTTGTGAAAGAAAAACAAGTCAAACATCGAACAACAAATAAAATAAAGAAAGTAAATCAATGCGGCAGAAAGTATAAAAAAGAAGTTAATGGTAAATACGGTAATAATTTTAAGCATATATGTCGATGGTGTTGCGTAAAAGGGTTAATCTGCCTTTTTCTTCTAAGACCAATCTACTTTTGTTTACCTTCTCACAACAAGTACAATGGGCCAAAAAAGGCCAAACTAACTAGAGCTTATATACAACATCATAATATGTGATAACAGATAGGTGGTCCTAGGAAGTTTGAAACTTTTGACTTGCTGTGAAAATTTGTACAAAAGCAGATTGGTCTTAGAAGAAAAATGCAGATTGGCCCTTTTTACGCATCACCATCGATGAGTATTTCAATAAGATCTTGGAATGCTGAAAAATAAACATCCTTCTTTAGATAATATTCACATATATTTCTGATGCTATGCCGAGTGGGTGAGAGCTGCTCAAATCGCTTTTGAATAAATTTAAATACTAATGAAAAGTCAAAAACTTGAAAAGAAGTTAAATAGAAAACACAATTTGTTCGAAGTAGTGTAGATAATAGTAAATTTGAGCAATTTGTTCTTTAATTGAACGTGTCTCACCGCTCACGATAGCAAAAAGAATTTCTTTTAAAACATGTAATGTCGGGCACGCATGTATTGAGTGCAACAATCCGCGACATTTCCGCGGATTACAGATGTAGTAATGAACAATGTCTATAGTTGTCTCAATTCCTGTTTGTCAAGTTTTCTACATGAACGTTCGAATAATATATATTTTGTATATTTTAAGGATAGGATCTGATCTATTTCATTCTCCTTTACTTATGGGCCGAATTAATCACCTTTTTTCTTCATAAGACCCACTCCACTTTCCTTAACTCATTAGCCAAAACAAATTTTTCGAATTTTCTGATTTTTTAGTACTATCCCTAACGTTACCCATATGTTATCATAACATGAACACCTTCTAACGTTAACCATCTTTCTGTTGACAAAACAGATATGGTCCTTATGGATATCAAAATCAGATTTCATATAATTAAGCAGAAACTCCAAATATCTGATCTTAAAGGAATATCCCCAACGTTACCAATATGTTTTTACAGCATGAACATCTTCTGACGTTAACCATTTATCTGTTGACGAACAGGTATGGTTCTTATGGATATTTAAAACGACATTTCGTCGTTAATCAGATATTTCTTCTTAAAGCGATCTATTTCTATGGTACACGTCTCCAAGGTAAACATTGGTCTCAGTCAGCTTTGTACTGTCAGACTTTACCAAACTTGTGTTACCATATGCACTCCTTTGCTTACGCTAAATTTCTGCTTATTCTTGCTTTTAACAGCTACTTTTCGAAAAATGAACTAATATTAACGTTTGTACATGCTAGTTTTGTCTCAGTCAACTTTGATCTGTCAGACATTCAGCATCACCGACGTTACTTTTCTGCTTTTCGTATTTTAAACGAATCTTTTAACCTATGGTACACATCTCCACAAATATTGGTCTCAGGCAACTCAGCTCTGTCAGACCTATATCTCCACTCGTGTTACCATAACTCCATAATTGTTCGTTTCTTTTTCTTTTCTTTTTTTTGCAGAACTCCAATTCGTAAGACCCATAATTTCTCTCTCCACCAACTGGTATCGTTTTCTAAACAACATCTCCAAACTTTTCTTATTCGCTACAGCTACTTAAGCAAAACTCTTTTCTTCTTTCCTCCTCAACTCTACTTAATTTCCTTTATTTATATCGTTGCATCTTCGATGGCACTAGGGGGGGAGTGTTGTGGCGAACATTTAAATTAAACATTTTTCAATATTTAGTAGGCGATGTTTTTATCATTAGAATTTATAAAAAACAAATTTGTTTCAGAGTTCTTGTTTTTTCGATTTGGAAAAGAAGTAAAAAGTTTCCTTCTTTTATTATTTTAAATATAATACTGTTATAAGAGTTTTAAGTATTTAATCTTCATAAATAGAATGTAAAAGAAAATTTGTTGTATATATTAATATTAAACAATGTGGTATGCTGCAATTTTACGTTTAATTAGACGAAGATTATTTCTGGCGTTAATATTTTTACTATCATTAACTTATTTTTTAATTAATGTAATTGGAAATGGTGGACCGATATCATTTGATTCATCGGAGTTGAACAAATATGAAATTAAGAGACATCAACCTTTGATATGGCAAACGAAAACTGAAATTAACTCAACAAATGATTTATCAATTAATTGCCGTAACTCAATACAAGGTAAAGCTTTAATTGTTGATGATCGTGGTTTTGTATGCTCCCGTTCAGAATTATTATGGAATGGATGTTGTAACACTGAGATAAAAGCAACAAAACAATATAACTGTAAAAATTGCATCCGCTTGTCAGACAACTTTCACACAACATCATTCATCAAGAGCTTATAATTATCTCTCTAAGAAGATGTTCAACTTTTGTGCAACGTTACTCTACTCTATAGCTAAAACTAGCTATAGATCTTCATTATTCCAGTAAATCATGTTATTATATTTCACTTTTAAAAAATAACAGCAACAGTAATTAGGGCTGTCTTGTTTTAGTATTTCTTTCGTTCAACACAATACTCCGCTCGTATAGTATATTTGTAAACTGTTCTGCCCTGCATTAACGCGAAAGTAAAAAGAAAAAAACAACTTCCATTCTTTAATTTTATTGTAACTTCGAAATACAATCAACTATAAGTTACTTTTTCTTATAGATAATATTAATTAATTTAACAATTTTAATAGATTATTAAGTTGTTTGAATAATAGTAGATTATCTTGTATAATTGATACAAATTTTATTTGTATCGTAAAATTTTGATGATTATTTCAATTGCAATCCATCATCACATCAACGTTATTTTTTTTTAAATTTAATCAATTTAATTTTCAGTCTTTAGGTATCCGTAGAGAATAGATAGTTAACGTTTACTATACACTAAAAACTTTGAACTAAGTCTGATCATTTAAATTTTCTGTTTTAGTAATATTTCGATTCGTGTATTGTTCCGTTACATTTCCCACTGTCCGACAAATATCTGGATTGGTATTTTGTTCCGTTACACTATTTTCGTTTACTTGAAGTGGTACCCAAACATCAAGTTGCTTCACCATACCAAGCTTACTTAAATGTCGTGAAACAGTAGTTGCTGTAATATTTAGAGCTAAAGCAATTTCACGGGTTGTCAAACGACGGTCGTTATCAATCATAGTTTTAATTTTGTCCACATCTGTGGTAACAGGTCGTCCCGCACGATATGCATCTACAACATCAAAATTTCCCATTCTAAATCTCCGGAACCATTTTCTACATGTTGATTGATCTACTGCTTCGGCTCCGTATACAGAACAAATTTCTTCACAGGTTTGAGACGCGTTCTTGCCCTTTCGAAAGTTAAAAAGCATAATATGACGAAAATGTTCTTTATTTTCAGACATAGTTTATGCTTTCACGACTCAACGTTTATGAAAAAATAAATGAAATGTCATTAAATGACATATCGTACTTTTGTACATGAAGTTTGTAGCGAGTCGTAAAATCAGTGATGTTCGTTATCAAGGTGTTAAGTACAAAATTCTTTGTGCGACACTTACCCTAAAAGAAATTTATCTGCTTCCAGCTTAAAGGGTTCTTGCAAAAAAGCCAATTAAGCATTTACTTATAACCATATTTTTTAAACTACCCTCATTAATCTCAAAGATCAATTCCTGAGAACTATCGCGCAATGACTGTCGCCATGAGATTTAAATTAAACTAACAATACATTTATTTAAATGATATTTCTTAATTATTTAACTACAAAAACCAAATAATCATTTAAAAGTAGTGAGCTTGTTTATAGTTAAATTATCGTTATATTTCTTAATTATTTTAAACATAAAACTGTTGGTGTAATCGCCAACAGTTTGCCATAATTTATATTATTTGCAATTAATTTAGATCAAAATGCTTATAGCATTCATTCAGGCGGCAAAATAAAATTAATGAGCAGATTAATTATAAAAACAATAAAAAAACGGAAATAAATGTTAATAAATGAAAGAACAGAAAAAGGCCCATTTTCTTTGCCACAAATATTTTATCTTATTGTAATATATATAATATAAATAATTGCAAATAATACAAAAATGAAAACTAAATATTAGTTTTTTAATTTTAACTTATTTTAATGTAGTTATTTTGACTAAAACTAATTTAATATACAAGTAATTTCCTTTTTTTTTGTTTCTAAAAATTTATAATTATTTTCATAAATTTGCATGGCCATCAAACGTACTTAAATGATGCAAATATGTAGACTTTTTTTAATAAACACACAGAAAAAAATGATATAAATAAATAAATATTTTATAATTAATTCAGAAATATAAAAAGAAATGAAAATTATTTAATAAAAATAAAATTTGTGTATAGCAAATAAGATTTTGTAAAATTTCTTTAAAATAGAATAGAATTATTTATTCTTTAAAAAGGCCTCGAGCTTTTGCAGTTATTTTTCTAACGCGTCCTCGACTACTTATACTAACTAATTGTTCTGTATCGCTGGCATCTTCTGTCTGTTGACTGTTTCCGTTGTTAGGGTTAGTTGTAGAAGTTTGAGAATTCGACGACCGATTTGGTGAGTTGGATGAACTATTGTTATTTGGTGAGAGTAGACGTTTACGAAATTGAGCCCGATGAATGTTATTCCCACTCTCGTCACTTTCTTCATTATATTGCAGTCTTTTCAAATTTCGAGTTGCACGTAATCCACTGCTTGCTGGCACAGTACTAGGTCCGGCATCCTAAAAAATATTATTTTTTTTTATATAAAACACTAACACTCACACTAAGTAAAAATAACCTGAGCTTCGTCAGAATAATAATGCCTTTTTGTAACACCACCACTTCTAGTATTGTGAAGTCGACTCTTTTTTGTTGATGAAACCATCATTTGCAGTGGTTTATTATCTTCTGGATCTGTATCGTTATCATCATCATCATCATGTACTTGCATTTCGTTATCATTATCTTCGTCATCACTACTTTCTTGATTTATAATAGAATTTTTACTTTGCCCTTTTTTATACTTAGCTCCTAATACAACGTTATCATCTTCGTCGTCATCATCATCACTTTCATCGTCAAAATAATTCGTTCGGAGCGTCGACGAAAAATTTGTTTTTGGAATTCTATTACTATTACTATTTTTACTACTGTTACTATTACTATTATTATTATTATTTACAGTATTTCTTAATCTAAGTCGCGATGATAACGAAGACGACGTTGATGGTTGAGGTATACTGAGTGGATCTTCCATTTCTATATTATCTAGTTCATCGGCGTTCCGTTGATGACGCGATAGCATCCGTCTCGATTGACGTAAAGACGATGGTCCCGGTTCACCATAGTTGTGATCTTGATGTGGCATTACATTTGAACTATGGGATGTGACACTTAAAGCATGTTCTACTACTGAGGTTGGTACGCGGGATGTTGTTGATGCGAATCTAATAGGATAGCGATTAGTGATAATGGAGGAACTAGAAGCAATCGCTGGTGAATCATGATTACGACGTGAATAGTTCATCGGTGATCCATTTACTAGTGCGGTCTGTATTTCTAAAATACAATATAGAATTTGAGCTTTTATTTTAATTTTATTTTCAACATTTTACTTACTGTGATGCCGATTTGATCTTGTTCTACTATTACCATTAATTCGATTTTCGTTCGCACTATCGCCATCATTGTCATCATCGTCAGACTTTTGTACACGATTACGACGATTTTCTCGCGCAGAACGATTATCATCTTCAGGTTTTCTAGCAGTCTCAGATTTTCGTTTTCCTCTTCGACGTCGCATCTAATTAATAAAATATAATTAAAAGTTATGATCAACCAAAATCTTGTAAAATTTATAATTACTGGTGGATGATTTCTAATTTTATTTTCATCATTTGCTTCTTCTAAACTATCTGTATCTCGACCCCAATTTAATTTCGCTCGTCTTGTGCTTCCCCGAGTGGGTCGTGTTGAATTTTCATTTGTAGAATCTGATTCAATAACTGGACGTCTAGTTGGAGGTACATCTAAATGATAACTTTGATCCGATTCATAACGACGATTTCTTTTACCTCTTCTTTTACTGCCGGAACCATTATTTTCACAACCATCTTCACTAGATTGTGAGCTGTTGCTGCGATTCTCACTATGACTTGAAATCTCACGTTTGATCTTAAACAAATGATTACTATTACTATCATTATGGTTACTGCGTCGCTTTTTCTTTGGTCTTTTATCTTCATCACTAGATGCAGCATTGTCATCGTCATCATCGTTATGTCGCTTTCTGTTATACTTTTTAGGAGTTGTAGGCAAACTATGTTGACTTCTGTTTTTGCGTGGTCTACCAACTGGTCGTTTTGTACCATCTTTGTTTCGTTTATTCGGTTTATAACTATCTTCTGAATCACAATTTCGGTTTTTACGGGCCGCCAATTGCCGCTGTTTTTGACCATCACCAAGTGCTGCTAATGGAATTGCTCCACTATCATCACTGTCATCACTGGTTGAAGAAGAGGTTGACGATGTGCTTAAATCACTTCTGTGGTTTTCTTGACTGTTAGTTAATCGTGGTCGTCCACGTCCTCGACGTATATTACTTGGTCCTGGCATTGGTTCATTGTTAACTGAACTGGATACCGTGTTAGATCCAGATGCATTATTAGCACCAGTTCTACGCGGTCGCCCAAATGACCTTTTATTTTGTTTATCTTCATTATCATCATCGTCACTAGAATCACTATTTCTGCCACCTGTACCACCTGTACCATTTGTTGTTCTGGTAGATCTGTGCAATTTTTTGTTTCCTTTGCGTCGTCTCTGTGTTTTCCAATTCGCAAAGATTGATTTAATATAAGCTTCAAATAAAGTACTTAATCGAAGTGTCATTGAATATATCTGAAAATATTTCAAAATTTAAAACACAAACTCATTAAATCTTAAAATATAGCATGAAATATTTCTATAGAATAAATATTTCTTTAGAAAAACTGAAAATGTTATGTTTCTAAAAGTTCAAGAAAACATTGTTGAGTTGCCCCTTACAAAATTGTTATGCATAAACAGACATCTTACCGATAAATGATCCTAAGATATTAAACAACGATGAAATGTAAGCATGAATATAAAAATCATTATTTCAAATATAAAATCTTTTAAATAATAATATAATCAATTTCAACTATTAATAATGTTGAATAAGAAATAAATTAAAGTTAATTCAAACAATTAAATCAATTTTATATTCATGCAGTTTCTTAAAACTATTATATGACAACCAAATCAAAATTCAACGAAAACCTTTCTATATAAATATACTAGTAAAAACAAAATTCATACCCTGGATCTCTTGTTGGTGTTATAATTTCTGGAGTTTTGGAAAATTAATCTCACATCCTTAGCAAAAGCTGTTGGTGTATTGTAATTGCCACCAAGTAAATCCTCTTTTACTGTAAGTAAATCCATCGGCGTATCTATAACTTGATGATAATCTAAATGGAAATAAAAAAATATTAAATCTTTTCACAAAAATAAAAAAGTTATAAATACAAATTACCTGGATGTTCTATAATATCTACAGGTTCTCTAAAAGGAGTTGAATCGTCACATTGCCACATCATTTCTAATAATTGACGGCAATCAGCACGCCAATCACCACTTGACTGTAACCTTTTTGATCTAAAAATGTTCCGAATTAATTTAAACAAAGATACAAAAAATTATAACATATTACCTTCGAGAGCCAGTTTTTCGGCGATCGTTGATTCCAGATGGTCCAGCTTGATTTTCATTCTCTGATTCTGATGATATGTATGTATCGACCAACTGATGGTAGACGGCACCAACATCTAGATCATTTTGATCCCTAATAATCCTTAAACACAAATCTGTTATGATGCGAGCATGCTTTACAATATTACTATGCGATTCATTGAATTTTTCAGCATTTGTTGCTAAATATCGTACATCGAATTGCGCTGAAGTAATCCGCCGATAGAAATGATTCTCAAATCTTGCTTTTATTGTAGATATGTCAATGGGGTACTCAACAACGAAAGCGTAACCCGGATAAATATTCAAATCAACTGGAGCTAAGAAAGGGTCAGCGATGGCAAGACCCATTACTTGTTCAAATCCACTCATTATTCTACGACATGTTGCTTCGCGATCGCCTCGAGGCCATTCCTCAGCTTTTGGTTGGTATAATGTGGCACGTAACTCTTCTGGTAACACTGGCACAGCACCCCCTACTTCTGCGGGCAATCGATTTTCATCAACTGGTTCCATATCCCAAGGACTCATATATTCATATTCGCCATTGTCCCAACGAACACGGAAACACATGAACAACGAATTTAAAAATTGTGTTGACAATGCAGTCCGTGCTTCAATTAGCCCCATCCACCAGCCATCATCAATCATACAACGAAATCGATCTCCTGGCGCCCAGTTGCGATTCACAGCCGTATCGAATGTTTGTCTTAGAACAAGAAAATCTAAAACATCAGGCATATCATGATATTTAATTGTGAAACTATTTCCAGTCAGGTAGCCATTACGATTGATTAAACCTAGCTTTAAGCAACACAATCTCGGTGGTCGAATTTCATATTTGATACCAATAACTTTGCAAAACTCGTGTTCTCCAAGTTCTATGTATGTCCATGGTTCTGAGTTGATATTTAATTTATAGACTTTTTTATTTCGAACAGCTTCTAAATATTGTTGATGACCTTGTCGTAAATAAACAACTTCATCACCCATTTGAGGATAATAGGGGGCCTTACGTGGAATAACTTCAGATAACCATTCCGGTGGTCTATAAAATTCTGGAATTTCTCCATTTGGCATATTAATTTTCTTCCCTCGCGGTTGTCGATTGTTTGTATCATTAGCATCACTTTCGGGTGAATATATCCTTTTTTGCACATGCTTACGTTTCGACCGCTTTGGTGGTTCTAAATTTATTCCTGGTTCATCGGCTATCCAATCTGAATAATCAGAGCTTTCTGTTTCACTACTGCTTGAGCCTGACATTAGTAAAGCTTCATTAGATGTCGATTCGCTTTCACTTGAAACACTTAAAGATTCGGTGTGTTCATGTTCTTCAACATGTTCTCTCTGAACCGCTCTTGTTCTATACGCTGGAGGAACACCTTTTTTTGGTAAACGTCCTCGTCGTCTTGCTCCAAGTGCTCCTGATAGTGAGTTTGATAAAGTGTTTATCATTAGAGGTCGTCGTCTCATTTCACGACGGTACAATTCCATTTCATGTAACCCCGCTGCGAAAACAGTTTGCTTCATCGTTTGGAGTTGTGAATATTTAATTGGTTTAACGAATATTCGTCGAACGAATTTAAAATTTCCCTCTTTTTGCCAATTCCCACTACTCTGACGAACCCCTTCAACATCTCCTGTACGCCGAAGTGCTATTCGATGGCTTCGTGGTGAGTTGTTGTTAATTAGTCTATTTTGTATCTAGAAAAGGTATTTAAAATTCAATTAAAATAACATAAACCGATGATAAGTATATGACTTACATTATTTTCTCTATCATTATTTGACTCAGGCGCTTGTTCTTGTCCTTGGCGATTCGCTAAAGCTTCAATCAAACGGTCTAAATCGGAACGAACTCCTTCCTCTTGAATAATTTCCACACCTTCTGCTCCAAGACCAATGTTAGGTATAAGTTGGTCGCTGGGGCAATTCTCACGACCTGGAACTAACCGTTGTAAAGAAGGTGGATGGGGATTTCCATCAACATCAACTAGAAATGGAGGCGGCATTAGGTGTGGCATTGTTTGGGTTTGTTCATCAAGTACATAATGATTAGCGTCACGAATCAGAGGCCGATAATCGGTGTGGAAGAATAGTTCTTTGGGCAACTGAAATACCAACGAGAAATTTTTCAAAATTATATTGATATATGTTTATATTACTTACCATTTTAAGTTTTTCATGGCCAACTCCAAATCCAAACACTAATATATGACCATGCGAATCGGTTGCAGCTATCATTGTTCCATCTTGAGACCATTTAGCATCGAATACGCCACCATGTCCCTGCCCCTCAATATGATTGGCAAAGCATGCAATTGAAATCTTTAACAAACATTTTTATTTTATAAAAATAAAATATTTAAAAATTAAAGATCACATCAATGTTTACCCCTTCAAGAATATCCCATATCATTATTTGTCCGTCATGTCCTGCAGATAACAGAACATTAGAATCCTTAGGATGTGATTCGAGAACATATAATTCATCTGCGTGACCGCGTAAAACACGTACCAGTTCTCCGCTTACGCTATTCCAAACTTTGATCTAAAAATAAAAAATTAGTTTTATTCGTCGATAACTTTTAAATGGCCGTTTTATTATACCGTGAAATCGTTAGCAGCGGTGATAATCCATTTGTCCGAATAATCCCAAGAAACCATAGTTACTTTCAATTTTTTTGATTCATCATCAGGGGGTGGGCAAGTTGATAAACGATCGGACATATTTAGTTTAAATGATTTCCATTGTTGTGATTCAAAGTGCCATACTTGAGCAGTTCCATCTTTACTACCTGAAACAAATTTTAATCCAGTATGCGCCCATTGAATAGAATCTACGGTGTCTGAATGTGACTCTGTTTCTAGAATCCTTTTCGGTCCATCTTCGGACATAATGTAAACACGAACATAATGATCTGCCGACCCTGCTGCTAAAAATAAACCACCGGGTGAAAATGATGCACAAATCATTTGTGCCTGTCCTGGTCTCAATTTTTCATGATACTGAATGGGTTTGGAAGCGAATCCTGTTTTTCCACCGCGTTGCGTAGTATATTGCCAAAACGCAACTGACCCATCTGTACTTGTACTAACTAAATATCTTAGATCTCCTCGTGGAGATGGACAAAAATTTACAGATGTAATCATTCCTGTGTGAGAATTAAGTACGGCAACAGGACCTGTAGTTTGAAGATCCCATACTCGAATCAATCTATCTATGGATCCAGCTGCTAAAAGCGTGTTGTCTAAATTTATTGCAATATCGGTTATTTCAGCTGAAGCCCCACGAAAAGTGGCCAGTAATCGTCCATCAATTGCACTCCACAGTTTAACCAGAAGGTCGTCAGCGCCCTACAATAAATAAAACATTCGTTATTCTATTCAATAAAAAGATATAA
This sequence comes from Diogma glabrata, assembly GCA_963693315.1. NCBI lineage: Eukaryota > Metazoa > Arthropoda > Insecta > Diptera > Cylindrotomidae > Diogma > Diogma glabrata. The sequence goes on from OY856188.1 coordinate 122,018,659, forward strand.
AAGAATAATTTACAGTGATTATGTATTTTCCAGTCCGATCAAATAGTACACAATAAACCGCCGATAAATGCCCTAACGTTCGTCTCAATAGTTGTAATTTTTCGTAAAAAGTCGGTGGAATTACTAATCGCCTTGTAATGGGTCCCGAACATTCTCTTCCAAAAAGTACTCTTACTAAATTGTGGCTATTTGTTCTTTGTATGCTATCTGCCAATGGTTTTCCATGCAATCTTGTACAATACTCAACTATTCCTTTAGGTCTTGAAATGCTTTCTTTTGTTCGTAATAAAGATTGTCTTCCTGCACCGAGTAATGAAAGTACACCGGCTACACTTGGAGGTAATTCTCGATCCAAAATCGGTGTTACACGACAACATAATTCTAACAAATGCTGTGGCCCGATATGCGAATATTTTCTTTCCTTAAAGAAAAACAGGTTATCATTAAATTTAGTATTTGTTGTATGATTAACTTTAATGGTGTACAACAAAGTTGTGCAATAATTGAGAAAATCTACTATGGAAAAAGAGACAACACTATAAAACCAAACATTCAAATAAAAATATGATTTGAATTGTAAATACTATGAGGTCATTTGCTTAAATAAAAACAACATTAGTAGTTGTAACATTTCAGAATTTAAAAGGCTTCAATTTGGGGTTGAAATTGAAAATGTTAAATGAACAATTTAAAAAAATTAAATGTTAAATATAAATAAAATATTAATATAATCGTAGTTCACTAAAATCTACGAACTTTAATATCTTTTTACTCCTTTCATTAATACTATTATCATTTTCCGTTTTAAATTCCAACCCCTAATTTAGTATACATTTATTCAATAAAAACTTATTTGTATTCCACCATAATAATATCCGCAAGATGGCGGTGATTATCATGCCTTTGTCAAATCAAAATGCTAATGAAAAAATAAAATTGATCAAATAATTTAATAATAAATTTAAGAAATTAAATTAATTAACACTTTTCAATTAATAAAAACCCGATCTAATAATCTTTTTAAATATGTTAATAAAATAAATTAGATTTAAATTATTCCAATTTTTTTATTAAAAATAAAAACATGAATCTTCATTGTTTGATTATTTAAAAAAATTAAACATTAATATAATTAAAATATAAATAAAACTTAATTAAATATAAAAATAATTGAATAAAAAAAAAGTACTACTACAAAAATGGCCGATTTTGGAAGATGATATTGAATAATAATTTTTTCATTTAGATATCTCAATTGAAAGCTTTTTTCATTGTTATTAAATAATTTTATTATAATTACGAAATCAAAATATAAAACCCTAGGTCCGCATTATTATTTATTATACTAAAATCCAATATAAACTCACTTATTGTTCACTAAATTATTTTTGAAAAATTGAACACTTTACGCACTTGGCATCTCTCGTAATAAAATTCAGATAAACTAGTATTTTTTCAATTTTAATGAAAGATTTTATAATAAATAAATACTTAAAATTCCACAAAAAAAAATTTAATTTAAATTCAAAATGGCAACCACAATTTTGAAATGTCTGTCTTCCAAAATACAAAACATATTAAACCGAATTTTTCTGCAATTTAAGAACTGTTTACCAAGAACATTACAATTGCAAATGAAGAAAACCCCGATTGCCGAAACAAATATTTGCTATGGAACAATTCCTATGTAAACCACTAATTATTCTAAAAGGCCACTTACCAATTCTTCGAAGGTTTGCTCATGTTCTTCACCCAACCAGTCAACCCTTTTGGGTAGAACCTGAGAATGAAATAATCAATGGATTCCGCTATAAACTTTGTTATTATAATTTATATTGTTTTTTAAAAATAAAAACAATTTTTTTTAGTTAAATGTCATCAGTTTGACACAAGCAAGCACGTGGGAAACATGTGAGATTAGTCTAATAAACAATATTTATACTTTTCAATGAATTTTGTTCATTTAAAATTAAATGAAGATAAACAAAAAAACTTGCCTGGTGTTGTTCCAATTCTTTTATTAAAATCTGTAAGAAAAATTTATAAAATCAAATTAAAATTAATTAATTTATATAATTAAATAGATCTAATATCAATTTAATTACCTTTGAAGTTTCCTTAAGAGGTCCATCGGACAAAAATTTTGATATTAAAAAATACAATTCTGAAAACAAACAAGAAGACGAAACTCCATTGTAAAAAAGAAAAATTTCATCACCGACAATTATTTTCATTTTTAAGTTTAACTTTTTATATATAATCGTTGATAAGTATAACTATTTATTACCTGGTTCTATAATTGATTGTTTTATTAAACTTGTGTTATTCATTTTAGTATTTTTTCACTTAGGAGAAACATTTATTAATTTTTTATAAAAAAAACAAAATTTCATCTTACAGTAAACATGTTAAGTCATCCGCCATTTTTCTTTTTGTTCGTGAAGCAATCAAAACGATGTAGCTTTCGACGTATGTTATGCGTTTTATACACAAAAACAAATTGTACTAGATCAAATATAAAACAAATTAAAGCATTTTATTGTAAAACTGCGAGTTATAATTAAATTTATTTAAATTTCTTTTTTAAAATTTCGTTTCGGTTTTCGACAAACATTGATGTTCACTTTTGCTAATTATTAAAGTATTTTAACAATTTATGGTTTTCTTTTATGGATTGTTTAATCTTCCTTACCATTACAGCTCTTATAAAACAACAGTTTCATTTCGATTAATTGAAGTCTTTAAATAGTTAGGGATCTTTAGGAACGAATAAATTAACAAGGGGCGAAAATTCGTTATAAAAATTGTCAGCTTAAATCTTTTAAAAAATATCAATTCATTAGAAAACATCGTAGTAAACTTTAAAAAATAAATCACGCTACCTATTTTTAAACATAGCGAATCATCACTGATTCCGTTTAAATTTCATTAAAAATTTACACACCGGTTTAAAAAATTTTGTTATTATAATAATGCAAAATACTTGTATTCGTCTTGATTGAAGTAAAAACATAATCAAGTTTACGAAAAATAACTTTTATGTAGATGTATAAATTTTAATCTTGACGCAAACAAAAACAATCAATTTTTGTAAAAACATGTTATTTACGTATGGGGTTATTTACGTAAAATTTAAACTTTATTTTTTAATCTATAAAATATATTGTTTTAATTTTTTAGTTCAAAATCCTCATTCTGAATGACATATTTTTGTAATATTGGTTTAACTTCATAAAGAATGAAATCGTCAACTTGAACATTGGCCATTCCAATAAAGGTGCTAGGATCTAAAATTGAATCTAATTGATTGATAATTGGACAAAAATATTTATCACTTTTGATTCGAGTAATCAAGTCATTATCTTTGCCATGCTGTTTTACTTCAGTAGCAGCTTCATGTGATAAGACCCGAATTTTTTCATGACATATTTGACGATCGCCACCAGCTTTTACCATTGCCATAATAATGTTCTCGGTAGACATAAATGGTAATTCTTGCGAAATATTGCGTTCAATTACCTTGGGGTATACAATCATCCCTTTACTAATATTCAATAATATTAATAAAATCGCATCGGCTGATAAAAATGCTTCAGAAAGTGTTAATCGACGGTTTGCCGAATCATCCAATGTTCTTTCCAACCATTGAGTAGCATGTGTATTAGCAGCATTTGAATGCAAAGTTATTAAATGTCTAGCCAATGCACAACATCGTTCAGATCTCATTGGATTTCTTTTATACGGCATCGCGGATGAGCCAATTTGTGTTGTTTCAAACGGTTCCTCTAATTCTTTTCGGAAAGCTAAAATGCGAATATCAGAGCACATTTTATGAACAGTGGCTCCAAGACTGGAAAGTGCTGATATTATTTCCAAATCAACTTTACGTGAATATGTTTGGCCTGTAACCGCATAGACTTCTTTAAAGCCAGCTAATTCAGCCACCCGTTTATCCAATGATTTCACTTTTTTTGTATTGCCATCAAATAACTGTAGGAATGATGCTTGAGTACCAGTTGTACCTTTGACACCACGAGCACGAATATCATTACGGCACCGACTCAGAGCACGTTCATCCATTAACAAATCGCTTATCCATAAAGTAGCACGTTTCCCAACTGTTGTCAATTGTGCAGGTTGCAAATGTGTTAAACCCAAAATTGGAATGTTTTTATATTCATTTGCGAAATCAGATAGCAAACTAATGACTGAAGCAATTCGAGGTAGTAGTATATCTAGAGCATCTCGTAAAATGATTAAATCCGTATTATCTCCAACAAAACAGGATGTTGCACCAAGATGAATTATTGGAGCGGCAATTGGGCATTGTTCAGCATAGATGTGTACATGCGCCATTACATCATGCCGTGTTCGTTTTTCTTCTTCAATTGCTGCCTTAAAATCGATTAGTTGGATGTGAGATTTTAGCTCTTGAATTTGTTCATTTGTGATATCTAATCCAAGTTCCTATAATATATTAAAACTTTTATTACTAAAAATATATTTTTTGAGCTATAATCACACACCTTTTCCGCGGTTGCTAACCATACCCAAAGTTTTCTCCATGTAGAAAATTTATTTTGATCACTAAAAAGATATTGCATTTGTTCACTAGCATATCTAGAGCTTAATGGTGAACGATAACCGGAGAAATTTACATTTGACATATTATATTTATTTATATAAAAATTTAAACAATTACAAATCAATTTAAAGTTGTCAGAAAATAGCACGGTACTGCAATCACACCCGCTTGATTTTTTGGTTATGTTTTGTTTTAAAGTTTTTTAAATAAATATTGTTTTAATTAATTAATAAATCCGCTTACAAGGAGAGCTTAAGTTCCAATAACATAAACTCCGATTCCTAACATGTCACCGAGAGAATAAGTGATAAAATTAAATAATTGAAATAAATAATGTTGTTATCTCACTAGCAGTTCTATTCCAATCGGATTTTAATTAATTAAGTGTTTACACTATATATTACTGTCAAGTCTTGCAGTATACACGATCTCAGTAAACGCGACAATGCTGTCGTCACTTTTGTCATGCTGGCGACGAAGATACTGTCATGACAGTTCTGTCGCACTGGGATGCGTTTCGAAATTAACTATATGATTAACCGCGGTTAACATTTATAGTCACTTTCCAATCGAGTGAATTACTGAATCATTCACTTAAACTGATAGTGTATTCTTTTCGGCTGTACCGAACAAGTTCCAACACCGAATTATCGAATTTTGTATTCTTTTGGAATGAATTTCAATACAAAAAAAATAATTCGGTGTTGGAACTGTACTGAAATTTGTTCGGTACAGCCGAAAAGAATACACTATTGCTGTGTGCCTCACACTAGTATTTTTTGCTAAATCACTGACTTTTCTAAATTAATTGCTAGTGCACATATGCTATTCATAGATGTCACTCGTATCAAACGTACAACCTGTGCCTGACCTCATATTTAAATTAGAATCTTTTTAAATGTCAAAATTTGTAAGCATTGTCATTGAAATCTCTAAATAATTTGTTATTTCTTGCAAATTAATATTGTTTTGTGTTGTGTTTAAGTTGTTTTTACTATATTTTTTTTTTTTTTTTTTTTTTTTTTTTTTTTTTTTCCTTTATCTCCATTTAGGAGCATAGGGCGTCTACTAGGCTGGACCATCTGACTCTGTTCGGGGCAATCGCTTTCAGTTCACCCCATGTCTTGCCGATTTGTTTTGCTTCAGCTAGCACCGTTTTCTTCCACGTCATGGGTGGTCTTCCAACTCTCCTTTTACCTTGTGGATTCCACTCTAGGGACATCCTTGTTATATCTTTAGCTGGTTTCCTCAGTGTATGTCCTATCCATCTCCATTTCCTTCGTTTTATCTCGGACTCAATGTCTAACTGCTCTGTCTGTCGTAGAAGTTCCTGGTTACTGATGGTTTTCGGCCAGAAGCATTTGATCAGTCTTCTCAGGCATTTGTTCACAAACACCTGTAGTTGATTTGTGATCTTCTTTGTGTGTTTCCACGTTTCACACCCATATAGCAGTACTGACTTGACACATGCATTGAACATTCGTAGCTTTGTCTTTCTTGACAGGACGGATGCATTCCAGATCTTGTGAAGCATATTGAACGTATTTCTAGCTTTGTTAATACGCTGACTGATATCTTCTTCAGTCCCGCCTGTTTTTGCTACAGTACAACCAAGGTACACAAATTTGTCGACTTCATCCACTTGTGTATTGTTGATGGTAATTGGTGTTATCGTTTTGGTGTTCAATCTCATAGACTTTGTTTTCCTGATGTTAATGTTGAGACCGACTTCATGTGCAAGGGCTGATAGCTTATGTATTTTCTGCTGCATGTCCGTATGTGTGTGTGTAAGTAGACAGATGTCATCTGCGTAGTCTAGATCATTGAGCCGGCTTGTTGTGTTCCATTGGATTCCATTTGGACTTGCATCATCGAGCTTTCTCATGAAACTATCTAGTACTATCAGGAATAGTAGCGGGGATAGTACACAGCCTTGTCTCACTCCTCGGTGGTTGTAGTATTTATCACTTTGCTGTCCTTTGTATTGTATTCTGTTTCCAGCATCCCGATACATTTCTTTGATTAGATCAACTATTTTCTTCGGGACGCCCATTTCACAAAGTGTCTTCCATATCGCGCTTCTGTTAATTGAGTCGAAGGCGCGTTCGAAGTCCACGAAGAGGAGATACAATGGTGAATTCCATTCGTTTGATTGCTCTATGATGATACGGATTGTGTTGATATGATCGGTACAGCTTCTTCCTGGTCTAAAGCCAGCTTGTTCATTTCTTAGTTTCATGTTAATTGATGGGGATATTCTTTCGAGAATGATCATCGCTAGTATTTTCATTATTGTGTTGAGCAGAGATATACCTCTCCAATTTTTGCATTCTCTAAGATCACCTTTCTTTGGGATTGTTATGGTTAAACCTTCTTTCCATTTGGTTGGTATTTTTCCTTCGTTCCATACATCAGCTAATAGTGGTGTTAGAGCTTCTGCTGTTGTGTTTACATCTGCTTTGAGTAATTCTGCTGATATATTATCTGTACCAGCAGATTTGTTTTTACTATATATTACTATATATTCTGCTGATATATTATCTGTACCAGCAGATTTGTTTTTACTATATAGTTACTTATTATTATTATTGTAATAAATTTTAATTCATAATTAATGATTTCTAATTAATGCTGTGTGTTCGAAAAATTATAGTTTTAATTTACGTTTAAAAATACCATCAACATCTCAAGTACATTCGTAGTTTTAATGTGGTTTAAAAATACCAGTTTTGAACATCAATTTCGAAAAAACTGTGACTACAACTAAAAGTTGTAGTTGCGTCTGTCGATATGGCCCTAAATCCCTTTAAAATTTAAATTATATTCAAATTTTAACTACACAAACTTTGCATAACAAACAATGATTTTATGAGATCTCTGTGAATGGGCGTGTCTAATAAAATTGATTTTACGTTGTGGCAACCTTACATTTGAGAAATTAAATGTATAATTAAATTAGAAAATAATTAATTTTGTGACACAAACTTATTGTAAATATATTAAAAATGTATACTAAATTGTTTTTTTAACATATTTTATCAAAATATCCTTACCTGATATATGTAATTTTAGCAGCAAAATCCTTTGCAATTTTGACTATTTTTTACATGTTTTGATGCAACACGCCATTTTTATGAATAAATAACTATATAAACACAATTAATTGTTGTGGAAAAACAGTTTTAATACTAATTTGTATAAAATTGAATTACAATTTAATACTTTAAGAACAAAATACAAAAAAAACTCTTTAGTTTGTTTTGAAATACGACGTAAACAAATGAACTGACGGTTAGTGGTAACCAAAGCTATGGCAACCTAACGAATACATTAAAAAAAATGCTTCACCGATCATTTGTGTACGTACACGTAGCGATACTTCGTTATATATTTATTCAATGGTGTAAACGCTGTTATTCAAATGTGAAGTGTAATATAAAAGTTATTACGTCACAGTTGTTATCTATCTCATTTTGACTTTTGACTTGCATGAAATGAATTGTTACGTTATTCTTTTAATATTGTTTTATATAAAAAGTGTGATTAATCATTATAAGTAGAAATTTTCTGCGGAAAAATGTACATATAGATAGATTTGTGATTTCATATATTGCATTTAGTTTGTGTTCCTATTGCATAGAGGCAATAAAAAAATTGACATGTCTTGGATAAAAGAAAATCATCTTACATGGTATGAGAGGTTAGCGTTAAATGTGGTTAAATCAGGCCCAATACCATACCATGTAGCATTTATTATGGATGGAAATCGTCGTTTTGCCACAAAAGCAAATATAAAAAAAGCTGAAGGACATTATATGGGGTTTGACAAACTGTCAACAGTATTACAATGGTGTTTGTCGCTCGGTATTACCGAAGTAACTGTATACGCTTTTAGTATAGAAAATTTCAATCGAAGTGAAGATGAAGTACAAACATTGATGCAGTTAGCTAAGGAAAAATTTGATAGATTAATACAAGAAGAGGAAAAGTTAAACGAAAATGGTGTTAAGATAAATATCATAGGCAATACATCCTTGCTTCCACAAGACATACAGCAATCAATTGCTAAAGCAATGCTGATAACAAAAGATAATTCAAAATGTCAATTAAATGTTGCTTTTTCATATACATCAAGAGAAGAAATAACTCATTCCATTAAAACTATTGTGGCGGGAGTTGAATCCAACGAACTATGTCCGGCTGATGTAAACGAGGATCTTCTAACTCAATGTTTGTATACAAAATGTAGCAGAGAACCAGATTTATTGGTTAGAACGTCTGGGGAGACAAGATTGAGCGATTTTCTTTTATGGCAGGTTCGTATGGTTATAGAATTTTGTCATGCTGCTCTAATAAAACCATTGAATACTCTATAATTTTAGACTACTTCATCAGTGATATACTTTACAGACACTTTATGGCCCGAATTTACCTTATGGAACCTATTAGGTGCTGTGTTATTGTTTCAACGAAAAGCTGTCAGACTGAAATTGGTGAAACAAATTTTAGAATCGAACAAAGAAATTCCGAAAGATCCACATAAAATTTGTAAATTTTTAGAAAAAACTGAAGAAAAACAACATCTGAAACTGAAAACTTTGGCCGACTTAGAGATAATTTGAAAGAATTTGATTTCTTTATTGTAAATATGGCGTATAAAATAAATAATCATTATTTGTTACTGAACAGTTGATAATTTTCTAAAATGACATCCAAAATCTATAAAAGTACAATAACGAAATAAAATTTAGTGTAAAAATCCCCTAAATTTTATTTCGTTTATTTTCGTTTTCAATTGATTGACAAATTGATTGAAGGTTTGTAGCCTGCTTAACGGTAAATTTGTACGTACAATCACAATGCTTCAATTCGATTACTCTTTTTAACCGTTGAGTAGAGCCAAATGAATTTAAATAAAACGGTGGTGATTTTGTCATGCTATAAATAGTGAGATAAAAAAATTATTTTTAAATGATTTCTTTTATTTAATATTGTTACGTTTTTCCAACCTTACTTCGAATTGGCCTTACTCACAATTCGATAAACGCAATTCCCAAATCGCTTCAGAGTTCGATCACTGATTAGTAGGCACAAACTTCAAGTTTTATTAAGTATTCAACTCCTTAATTGTTCCACAACAATAGGAAAACAATACAGCGAACAATATTCCTAACTAGAATATTCTTTCAACAGCTTTAGAAACTCCAACGGTTGATTGTAGAAATTTCCAGTAATACAACGTTTAAAATAATACACAAATTATTTCTACTTAATAACACTTTAAACTTTATTTACAAAAACTAATTTAAATATCACTTTTATAATTTCAACTTCACTATCGCAGGTTTAAAATAACACTAATTAAAAACTACAAGAGGTAATTTCCTTATATACATTCTGCTTAATCTCTAGAAATTTCGCGGTCACTTTTTAGAAACCTTGAGAAAATATTAGAATATTCGATTATTTTACGTTACGTTGATTTGATTCATAAAATCATTTGTTTTATGTAGACCTTAATTCTAAGAATATGTACAACAACAACAATATTCATTTCATTAACCTGTTCTAGTATTTTGTTGATTTGATTTTCCTAGAAGTGACCGTAATCGTCTAGATTTTTCTGTAATCGTCTAGATTATTCTGTAATCGTAACATTACCCTCCACTTAAGCCTGTTCGTCCCGAACAGGATCTAGATCTCTCCTGCCATTGTTGAATCCAAAATTTTTTTTTCTTTTTCTATTTCCCAGGCTGTTTAGAATTCTCCTTATCTCTAAAGTGCTCCTTATCACTTCCCTTTGAGAGTTTCACACTGCCATGTCTCCGAACCATTCTCGTTTTCGGCTGCGATACCTCCCCGTTTGCAGCTATTTGAACCACATCTTTTACATCGCTCACTTCGTTATGGACTTGGACCTGTTTCCTTTTTAACTTTCGGCGTTTGTTTAAACGTCTGCGTCGGTTGACGTTTCTCTCCCTCATCTGTTTGGATGGTGCTGGATTTTCCTCTGCACTGCGTAGTTCCTCATCGCTGCCAATATCTGTTGACTCTGCCTCATTCACAAGTAGTGGCATCTCAACATTATCAACCTTCAGGATTCCACATCCAAAATCGAGGGCTAATCCCTTCGCCTTCATGAAGTCCATCCCCAAAATGACTTCATCCATAATGTCTGCCACTAGCACCTCTTGTTGATAGCAGTTATTTCCCAATTTTATTTCAGCGATTCTTTTACCTTCTATTTCAGCGCATTCTCCAGTTACTGTTTGGAGTTTCAATCCATCTGATGGTTCCAAAACACCGTCAATTAAACCTTTGCGAACGAATGTTCGAGATGAACCTGTATCAAGTGTCATGAAGCAACCTTTACCTTCAAGTTGTCCGTTGATACCCAAGCTTTCACCATTTACCGCAATTCTTGAAATTGGAATGTAGGCTGCATTCTCCTCACTTTTTGGCTTTACAGTTGCACCTTCAAAAGACTTCCGTTGAATAGGAGACGAAGATCTATCACGCTTCCTGTTCCAGCAGTCCTGTGAGATATGGCCCGATTTCCTACATATCCAGCACAGCAGTTTTCTACTGCTGCTCCTGAACCCTACGTGCTGCTTGTCTTCGACTCCCATATTCTTCGCAGAAAATGACGATCTATCTGCTTTAGTTTTCCTGCACTCCCGTGCCATGTGACCCTCTTCGTCACATACCCAGCATCTGATGTCGCTTCCACTTTTGTGTGCCAATACTTCTTTGATGTTTCCCTATACATTCCTTTTTCTGCATCCACCAGATGGCATACACATCCTCTGTACCATCTCGTATTGCATTGCGTATGCGACTGTTTCATGGAAAGTCGCCTTAGGTGTAGTCAATACTTTGATCCTGGTTTCTGGATCTCGGATACCATCAATGAAGGCCTCGATCTTCATTTTCTCCATAAAATACGGTGGAGTATTCGAGTGTGCCAAATAAACAAGGCGTTCCACTGCCGAGGAATAGTCCTGTAAGCTTTCTCCACTCCGCTGCAAGCGACCTTTTAACACGATCCTGTATAACTCCTTTTTATGGTCGCTGCCATATTTACGTTCCAACGCATTCATCACCTCAGCATTACTTTTCCGGTCATTTTCTGGCACCGCCTGTAATGCTTCAGCTGCTTCACCCTTTAGCGCAACTATCAATGCAGCAAGACGAAATTCTGCGTTCCAAACATTCTGATCTCCTTCGGTTTCGAACTGGAACTTGAAGATGCCGAACGAAGTTGTTCCATCGTATGATGGTGGTTTTAGTTTGATATTTGCTACTTGATGTACCACCTGGGAAATAACTTTAGTCGTTTCAACGTCCTGCAACCTCTTTTCAAAATCATCAACTTTCGTCAACATTTTATGTTAAAATTCTTGAATTTCTGCTTCAATTTTCTCGACTTTTACATCGAATGCAGTTGACATTTGTAAAAGTTTCTCATCCAAATGTTGATGTATTCCAGTTTTCAACTCATTTATTTGCTGGCTCATCTCATTTTTATTTTCAGCCAATGTTGTAGTTATTTCTTCTTTGGTAGCAGCCATTTGTTGATTGATGTTACAGCTAATTTCTTCCTTAGTAGTAGCCATTTGTTGATTCATATTGGCATTTACGGCATCCAGTTGCTGATTCATTTCCTGTTTATTGGCAACCATATTAGCATTCATCTGATGCATGTTCAAATTCATTTGTTGCATCATAGCCATTAACTGCGTAAAATCGCAGTTTCCAGATGGTAATGTTGTTGTTGTTTCTGCAACAAAACTTTTCTTCTCATCAGCTGCCACTAGATCATTATTTGTACTAATCACTCCAAACTGGTAACTTTCCACGTCCATTCCATTGGCTTCCATACCTTGTCGAAGCCGTAACATTAATTCAGTTTTGTTTCCACTTGTTGACAATTTACGTTGTTCTAGTTCTTTCTTTAACTCAAGAACCTTCAAATCACTTAATAAAACCATTATAAACAACTAACTAATCCGCCGATGTCACCAATGTTACGTTTTTCTTAACCTCCTTCGAATTGGCCTTACTCACGATTCGATAAACGAAATTCCCAAATCGCTTCAGAGTTCGATCACTGATTAGTAGGCACAAACTCCAGGTTTTATTAAGTATTCAACTCCTTAATTGTTCCACAACAATAGGAAAACAATACAGCGAACAATATTCCTAACTAGAATATTCTTTCAACAGCTTCAGAAACTCCAACGGTTGATTGTAGAAATTTCCAGTAATACAACGTTTAAAATAATACACAAATTATTTCTACTTAATAACACTTTAAACTTTATTTACAAAAACTAATTTAAATATCACTTTTATAATTTCAACTTTCAACTTCACTATCGCAGGTTTAAAATAACACTAATTAAAAACTACAAGAGGTAATTTCCTTATATACATTCTGCTTAATCTCTAGAAATTTCGCGGTCACTTTTTAGAAACCTTGAGAAAATATTAGAGTATTCGATTATTTTACGTTACGTTGATTTGATTCATAAAATCATTTGTTTTATGCAGACCTTAATTCTAAGAATATGTACAACAACAACAATATTCATTTCATTAACCTGTTCTAGTATTTTGTTGATTTGATTTTCCTAGAAGTGACCGTAATCGTCTAGATTTTTCTGTAATCGTCTAGATTATTCTGTAATCGTAACAATATAATCAATTAAAGACAAATATTTTATCTCACTAGTGAGATAACATAACAAAAAGTAGAGTCTGCGTCGGACCAGACGGTGGAAGTTATACTTCTTTGCCCATTCGCTCGCACACACGGACACAGACAGACAGATAGGATACATTAAAAACAATAACTAAAAAAAAACAAAAATATTATTCAAAAAAAAAAATGTTATTCAAGAAAAAAAATATTATTCAAAAGAAAAAAATATTATACAAAAAAAAAATATTATTCAAAAAAACAAATATAAAAAAAAGAAGCATATTATTCAAAAAATAAATAAAAAAAAATATTATTAAAAAAAAAATTAATATTCAAAAAGTATAAGAACGTATAGTTATTAATTACTAGGAGGTACCCCGCACGGCGATGCCCGTGCTTCCCCGATAAAGTGGTTGAAAACTGCTTTTTTTCAGTAAATTCTCCGATAGTTTTTTGTAATGTCATTTAATTTAACTTATTTTATTAGTAACCCTTGTAAAAAAAATTGATAGAAAACGATAGAAACCGATAGACCGTTTTCTATCGTTTTCTATGCGGTTTTTGAATGAGAATTAATGGGTTGGAATCGTTTTTTCCCATAGAAACGGATGCGGACTCTTACGTTTTACCTTTTGCGACGGACGCAATTTCTATCGTTTTTGGGTGTTTCTTATCGTTATTTTCTGATAGAAATGAAAATCTAGTAAAAAAATAGAACCGTTTTCTATCGTTTCCTATGCGGTTTTTGAATGAAAATGAATGGGGCTGTATCGTTTTTTTCCGATAGAATGTTTGTATCGCTTTAATCGTTTCCTATCGTTTTTTGGTAGATTATCTGAATCGTTTTCAATGGGTTATTTCACATTATTTTTTTTTCTGTCAATTCCTATCCGTTTTTATCGTTTCTTATCGTAAAAGCCGAATTTCAGTGCAATATCCTATCGTTTTGAATCGTTTGCAATGGGCTTTCTCACATTATTTTTTTTCTGTTAATTCCTATCCGTTTTAATCGTTTCTTATCGTAAAAGCCGAATTTTAGTGCAATATCCTATCGTTTTGAATCGTTTTCAATGGGTTTTTTCACATTATTTTTGTTTGTTTATTCCTATCTGTTTTAATCGTTTCTTATCGTAAAAGCCGAATTTTAGTGCAATATCCTATCGTTTTCTATGGGTTTTTTCACATTATTTTTTTTTTCTGTTAATTCCTATCCGTTTTAATCGTTTCTAATCGTAAAAGCCGAATTTTAGTGCAATATCCTATCGTTTTGAATCGTTTTCAATGGGTTATTTCACATTATTTTTTTTCCTGTTAATTCCTATCCGTTTTAATCGTTTCTTATCGTAAAAGCCGAATTTTACTGCAATATCCTATCGTTTTGAATCGTTTTCAATGGGTTTTTTCACATTATTTTTTTTGTTAATTCCTATCCGTTTTAATTGTTTCTTATCGTAAAAGCCGAATTTTAGTGCAATATTCTATCGTTTTGAATCGTTTTCAATGGGTTATTTCACATTATTTTTGTTTGTTTATTCCTATCTGTTTTAATCGTTTCTTATCGAAAAGTAAGGTGACCATCCGTCCTCTTTTGAAGAGGACAGTCCTCTTTTTTGCCCGACTGTCCTCTTTAAAAAACTTTTCCTCTTTTTGTCCTCTTTTTTTAGTTTTTGAATCTTTTGTCCTCTTTTCTGGTTATTGGTAATTTAAAATTAAGGTTGTTACAATTCCTCTTAAAAGTCATAAAATTACAAAAAAAACATTGTAAATTATATTTCTACTAATGTTTCAAGTCTGGTGTTCAAACTTAGAACTGTCTCTATTGTATAACCGTGTAACTCAGCCTTTATGCAAAAAAAATCATATGCAGCAGCGCCTCTTGTGGATATGGTAATAGGCGAAAAGTGTTTTTATTTATTTGTGATTACCAGCGAAATATAACGTATGTGCAAACGAGTAAAATCTAAAAAAAGTGCTAAAATAAAAAATACTGAAATAAAAAAATTTTTATATTGAATTTTGTTTGGAGTATAAAATAATAAAATAAATTAGATACTGAATCAAAAGAACCAAAATATTTTAATATTTTATATATTGACGGTTGGTTTTTGAAGGTTGTTGTATTTGATGTTCACAAATAAACTTTGAATTGAAATTATTTCTATTATTGTTATATTTTTTTCTAGGTAACGAATCATACTTTATTTAATTTTAAGGTACCCAAGCTAAAGGTAAATATGAGTGCCCCAAAAAAGAGAAAGGTGGTTTTAAATGAATTGCACAAAAAAGAGTTTCC
Organism: Diogma glabrata; assembly: GCA_963693315.1. Classification (NCBI taxonomy): domain Eukaryota; kingdom Metazoa; phylum Arthropoda; class Insecta; order Diptera; family Cylindrotomidae; genus Diogma; species Diogma glabrata. The sequence continues at coordinate 122,034,241 of OY856188.1, forward strand.
TCATATCGTTAATGCAAATGACCCTTCCAAAGTTAAGGGCATTATTTGTGGTAATAGTTTTTCCATTGGTGATAAGGGAAAGGGTGACATAGTGCAGCATAACAATAGTCTCAACATAAAAAATATGAAAGTGCTGCAGCTTCAAGTTCAAAAATTACTCTATTTACGAGAACTTTACAAATGGGAATTTCTGAATCAAAACTAGCTGTAGCAGAACTCATATTTTGTTATCATAAAGTGATGCATAATCATTCGTATCGAAGTATGGACTGCACAAGTCATTTAATTCAAAATTTATGGGAAAAAAAATATGGATGTGCTAGAACAAAATCAAATGCAATTGTGCGAAATATTTTGTTTCCTTATGCCCAACAAGTTGTAAAAAAAGCTTTAGATACTAGCGCATTTGTTACAATCTTATCAGATGCCACAAATCATAAGGCTACAAAGATGTATCCAATTGTTATTCAATATTTCAACATTGAATTTGGTGTTCAAACGAAAGTATTGGATCTCTCATGTATAAAAGGCGAAACTTCTGACATACTATCAGATCATATTTACAAAACGTTAGTAAAAACTAACATTACTACTAAAATAGTAGCTATATCCGCCGACAATACAAATACCAATTTTGGCGGTCTTCGTAGAAAAGGAACCCAAAATGTGTATGTTAAACTTCAACAGTTATTAAAGAGGGATATATTAGGAATTGGCTGTAATGCTCACATTGCTTCAAATGCTATAAATACGGCAGCTGGTCAGCTGCCAATAGATGTAGAAGTAATTTTACCTAAAATCTATCTCTATTTTAGAAATTTTACTGTTCGTACAGAGTCCTTAAAAGTTTTTTGTGAGGAAAACAATGTTGAGTATAAAAAACTACTTGGTTATTCTAGCACGAGATGGTTGGCCCTATCCAATGCTATCGAACGAGTGATACTTTTGTTTAGCCCACTAAAATCATTTTTTTTGAGTCAAAACCATATACCAAATATTTTAAAAGTTTTTTTTGAAAAGGAGGAGACTCCAATTTATTTAAAATTTGTGCACAACATGGCCGAAATGTTTAAAATTACTATTTTGAAAATGGAAAAAAATAATTTAAGTGCAATGGAGGCATATGAAATATTAGAAGAACTCAAAGTTCAAATAAAATCACGTTATGATAATAACTATGTTCCTATTATGGTAAGACAGGATATATCAGAACTGGAGAAGTCTGAACCGAATATTCGTAAACAAATTTCTGGAAACATTCAACAGTTTTATGGTACCTGCTACGAATATTTAGAAGAGTGGACAAAACCTCTGCAGATTGTTAGTAAATATAGTTGGATTCTACTCAGGAATAAAATTTCTTGGACAGGTCTAGTGGATTCTAATTGCATAGAAAATCTTTCAACAATGATTCCAATAAATGAATCAATTATATTTGATGAGATCCAAAAAATAAATATATATTGTAATGATGTGAAAATTGCTGAATGGGACGACCATAATGTAGAATATGATCAACGATGGGTTGAAATTTTTGCACACTTTTATAAGGCCAAGATTTCATTGACTGAAATCGTAAAAGTGGTGCAGTATTGTTTTTCACTGCCGGGAACAAATGCAGCCGTAGAGCGTTGCTTTTCAATAGTGAATGATATTTGGACAGCAGAAAAATCCCAACTATCATTAGACTGTTTGGAGGCGGAAATTAATATTAAAATAAATATTGGAAAAAAATGTACAGATTTTTTGAAGGAAATCGAAACAAACAAAGAATTACTTGAAAAGGTGCACAAATCAGGAAAATATTAAATGCTGAAAAGTTCCTATATTTTGAAATCTCATGTTTCTATTATTTTATATTATATTTCTTTTTAATTTATATTCACTAAATCAGGCATATTTAACTTATTTTATATATGTGATATTTTTATTATAATTTATTTATTCACTTATGTACCTATGTGCAATTTGATTGAAATTATATCTTGAATTATTTGTGTTGGATATATGGTTTTTTTTGTAACATTTTGTCCTCTATTTTGTTTTTGAAAATATGGTCACCTTACGAAAAGCCGAATTTTAGTGCAATATCCTATCGTTTTGAACCGTTTTCAATGGGTTTTTTCACATTATTTTTGTTTGTTTATTCCTATCTGTTTTAATCGTTTCTTATCGTAAAAGCCGAATTTTAGTGCAATATCCTATCGTTTTCAATGGGTTTTTTCACATTACTTTTTCTTTCTGTTAATTGCTATCCGTTTTAATCGTTTCTTATCGTAAAAGCCGAATTTTAGTGCAATATCCTATCGTTTTGAATCGTTTTCAATGGGTTATTTCACATTATTTTTTTTCTTGTTAATTCCTATCCGTTTTAATCGTTTCTTATCGTAAAAGCCGAATTTTACTGCAATATCCTATCGTTTTGAATCGTTTTCAATGGGTTATTTCACATTATTTTTGTTTGTTTATTCCTATCTGTTTTAATCGTTTCTTATCGTAAAAGCCGAATTTTAGTGCAATATCCTATCGTTTTCTATGGGTTTTTTTCACATTATTTTTTTTTTCTGTTAATTCCTATCCGTTTTAATCGTTTCTTATCGTAAAAGCCGAATTTTAGTGCAATATCCTATCGTTTTGAATCGTTTTCAATGGGTTATTTCACATTATTTTTTTTCCTGTTAATTCCTATCTGTTTTAATCGTTTCTTATCGTAAAAGCCGAATTTTACTGCAATATCCTATCGTTTTGAATCGTTTTCAATGGGTTTTTTCACATTATTTTTTTTTTGTTAATTCCTATCCGTTTTAATTGTTTCTTATCGTAAAAGGCGAATTTCAGTGCAATATCCTATCGTTTTGAATCGTTTTCAATGGGTTATTTCACATTATTTTTTTCTGTTAATTCCTATCCGTTTTAATCGTTTCTTATCGTAAAAGCCGAATTTTACTGCAATATCCTATCGTTTTGAATCGTTTTCAATGAGTTTTTTCACATTATTTTTTTTTTTGTTTATTCCTATCCGTTTTAATTGTTTCTTACCGTAAAAGCCGAATTTCAGTGCAATATCCTATCGTTTTGAATCGTTTTCAATGGGTTATTTCCCATTATTTTTTTTCTGTTAATTCCTATCCGTTTTTATCGTTTCTTATCGTAAAAGCCAAATTTTAGTGCATGATCGTATCGTTTTGAATCGTTTTCAATGGGTTTTTTCACATTATTTTTTTTTCTGTTAATTCCTATCCGTTTTATTCGTTTCTTATCGTAAAAGCCGAATTTTTAGTTTTGAATCGTTTTCAATGGGTTATTTCACATTATTTTTTTTCTGGTTTGAAATTTATTACAAAATTAACACGAAGCATCAATACGTTGCCGGAAAATCATAACAGATCATAAATTAATATAATTTAGTGAAAAGATGATACAATCAGCAAACTACTCAAAAAACCTCTCCATTTAGCGTTTCGAGAAAATATTATAAAATCACAAATTCATATTTCTTTCGAAATTCCAAAAACATTTTAAAAATTAAATAAAATCAAACTTTTTCCAAAATTCAAAAAATATTCCGAAAATTATTACAAAACCAAAGATTAAACTTTTTTCAAAAATTCTGAAAATATTGCAAAAATTATAACAAAATCAAAAATTGAAACTTATTTCAAAATTATAAAATTATTCCAAAAATTAGAATAAAATCAAATATTTAAACTTTTTCTAAATCTAAATAATATTCAAAAAATTCTTAAAAATTCAAAAATTCAAACTTTTTCCAAAATTCTAAAAATATTCCAAAAATTCTTACAAAATCAAAGATTGAAACTTTTTTCAAAATTCCAAAAATATTTCAAAAACTATAACAAATTCAAAAATTTCCATGTCACATTTACGTCATACAAAGTACAAACAGCTAAATTTTTTTTCCAAAAAATTGGCTAAAAAAGTAAATGAAAATCATTTTTTTGACATACTTGACAATATTTTTTGACAAATTTACTTTTACAATTATTTTTGACAAACTTACTTACAAACAAACTTTTGACAAACGATAGAAAACGTTTAAAAACTTGTTTAGTTTTACGAAAAAATTTCAATCAAAAACTTCAGATTCAGAACGATTAACAACGATAGAAATTCTATCGTAAAAAACCCATTGAAACCAAATCTGAAATATCCCATAGGTGACGAATGATGCCGATTGGTTTGTTTTTCTTGAAAAATTTCAATTGTAAAATTTCAGATTCCAGCCGATAGGAATCTGAAGGCGGAAAAATACGATAGGTTACGATTGGGTGATACATATGGAATGTACGATAAAAAACTATTCAAAACTTGTTCAGTTTTTCCAAAAAATTTCAAGTCGTGATCTTCAGATTTAAAACGATTAACAACGATAGAAATTCCATCGTAAAAAAACCATTGAAACCGAAAAGTAAAAAATCCTATTGATAACGATAGATTACGATTGGTTGATTTCTCCTGAAAACATCTCAATCGTAAATTTCAGATTCAGCCCTATAGAAATCTAATGACCGGAAAATACGATAAGTTACGATTGGTGCTATATATGTAATGTCGGATAGAAAACGATTCAAAACTTTTTCAATTTCACCAAAAAAATTTCAATCGTGATATTCTGATTCAAAACGATTAACTACGATAGAAATTCTATCGTAGAAAAACCATTGCAACCGAAAACTGAAAAATCCTATAGGTTACGATAGATTACGGTGCGTTTTCTATCTGGCAGATATAGTCTATGCGTTTAAAATGATTAAATCCGATAGAAACGGATAGCAAACGATAGAAAACTATTCGTTTTCAATCGTTTTCTATCGGTTTCTTTCGATTTTTTTTATAAGGGTGATTCTTGCATGTATTACTTTACTGTACTTGCTATTGTTGTTATAGCTAGGGTTAGAGCGCTAATATGTAAAGATACATTTTTTTTATTAAAATAAAATAATTTGAGCCAACCCGTCTACTTTTAAGGAAGAAAACAATTTTAAGGAAGAAAGAAAGAAATCTAGAGATCGTAGTCGATATCCTCTAAATGTTAACAACAAAATTTAGAATTAATTTGACGATGAATCAAATCCTCTGTGTTCTAGAATCTAGACGCTAATGTTAAAAAAATAAAAAATTTAATTTTGATATAAACGAAATTATAAAACCAAAATAAAGTTTGTTTAATTTATAATTTAAAACAAAAAGAATACGTATGACCAAAATGTTAATCATATTATTATTGTTCAGTAGTTTAGTTTGTTGAAATTAGATAAAAAAAAATTTTAAAAATTGAATCAAAATTGTGGCAGGAAGGATATATATCAATTAGTTGTACATTGAATTTTAAATTTTCATTTTTCTCCATTTCTCATTTGTATATTATGTAGGGTGAACTTTAAAGTTTTGAAGCTACGAGTTCTTTTGATTCTTTAAGGTAAGCCTTAGGTCACATAAGAGATTTTGAAGCTGGAATTCGCCTGGTGGCAATTCGGTAGAGCAAATAATTTTTTTGTGTGAAAAAGCCCGGTTCAACAACTCCTCCAATTCCGTATATAGATTCAGGACTTTGTTACTGCTATTGGACGGTACCACAAATCTCTCTTCGTCTCGACCGTCACGTTCTCTGGACACATTTCAAATTTGATTTACATCGTGTCGTGCGGCAGGCCCTCACTTGCGGAACATTTGTCATCTGCAAACTAGATTGATTTATTTTATGCAAATCATTTTCAAATAAAAGGATTATTAAAAATATTTCATGAGTTTATATCGTACGCATGGTGCGCAATTTTACTAATTTTGTCATCAATACATTTATTTATTTTCATATAGATATTGTATAAAGTTATCGTCACAATTAATTTATTAAAATAATATCAATTATTACTGTAAAACACAACCTTACAATTTGCCTAAAAGGAAATTATTCTGTGCTGTCTATAAACTATCTTAACACATTACACGATGTTTGCGGTTTATGATGACAATAGTTATAGTTATTGACTTTATTAATTTGATCGTTACATAGACCGCATAACAAATGCTTGGTTGAACGGAATGTTCTTATCGTTAATGTATTTCTTGTATTAAACTGAATTTTTGTTTTAATAATTTCTGCGTGTTCAATAATAACAATTCCATCATTCGAATATACTCTAAAAAAAAAAATAAAAGATGAGAAGTTGCAATTTTCACTTTTGTACGTGTATACAGTAAAAACTCACTTTATTTGCGGTTCTTCGTAATTATTATTGGGGTATCGAATTTCATCCACATGTGCTAAATTAAAGCATTCAGATTCTGTTGATACATATAAATTTGTTGTATCGCTTGGATTAGGACCGACAGTTATAAATGATTCTCCGGCATGAACTTTTAAGTTATAAAATGTTTTATTTTCTATTCGATCATAAACTTCTAAGAAAATTGCTAATATTGGTTCATTTGTACAATCTGCTAATAGTAACAATGAACAGTTATCAGACAAATAATCATCTAATAAAATAGTTTTATCATCAAATGTTTTCAGATGGTTGTTTATAATCGAACATTGCTCTAAAACAAGAATGGGTTATGAATAATAACGATTTCATTGAATCATTGATTACTTTGACTTACGTGAAATTCCAATGTTAATGAAGTATTGAGAATCAGATTCAAATGTTAAATCAGAGATCCAATTTAAATTAGGCAACAAATTCTCCATTTCAAATTCCCGGTCATTTATCGTTACTTCCATTTGATCCTCATCCGGTAAAGCGTGTACGACAAAGTTAAACTTATTCGTTAAATTTAATAACTCAATCTTATCCGGAAGTACGGCTGATAGTAAAAAGCTCACTCTATCTCGGATCTGATCAAATAATTCTTCAAATGGTAGCTTTAATAGAAAAAAAATAAATAAAATTTTCTATTCGATCAGTTATATCTAAAAACGAAATTTTATACGTTTTTGTACTTTATGTCAAGTTCATAATAGTTTATAGTTGACCAATATTTAAAATCATTTGCGTTACAAATATCATCATAGGGTGGTGGGGTGAATTGCAATAAATCGTAAGGGCATTTTTCTTCATCCCATCTATTGTTAGCCAGCTCCTTAAGTTTTGGTGATATCTGTAAAACAAAGTTTAGGTATTACACGATCTAAAATTAATTATAAAACTACAAACATCACGTTTTAATTTTATATCTACTTTAGCGGCGTTTGTTGGACATCCAGTAACATTTGCATCAAAACCAAATAGGAAGCTCATATCTACGAGATCCGGTCGTTCTAAGTACAACATGGGTTCATGAATTATTTTCGCACAAGCCTTAGCAAAAATAAAATTAAATATTATTAAAAATTATAAATGTTCTTCTAATTTAAAATTACTTACTCTAAAATCCTTTGGAATTATGGTCTAAAAAACGGAAAATATTTAAATTATTTTATGGAATGACATCTGTGATATTTTTTTGAAACTATTTCATTCGAAAAAATATTTTGTTTTCTTAAGTTAAATGTCATTTGTGTTATCAACTGTCATGTTTGTGGTAATTTGTAATGATAAGAATACCAATTTTGCATCATCATAATATAAAAACTAGAAGTGTTATTTGTTTTTTATAATTAAATTCCAGCATGACTTCAATCAACGATAATTTAGTGATTGATTTAGAAAAAAATATCGCTAAAAGTGTATATATCGATGCAATTAATGTATTATTAAAACTTTTGGATAACATTGTAAGGGAACCAGACAATATAAAATATCGTAAAATTAAATTGGAAAATAAAATTATAAAAGAAAAACTTTTAGTTCTATATGGGGTAATAAATCTATTAAAAGGAATCGGTTTTATGGAGGTTAGTTAAATTTTAAGTTTGCATTGTCTAGAATCAATCATCATAATTGTTGTTTTCAGAATAGTGAAGGAGATTTGGTTTTGTCATCAAACGTTCTAATAGCAAAAGTTAAGAAGTACCGAGATTTTATATCACAAAGGTTGATTATAGTTAAATCAAATGATCACATGCCATCTGCAAGTCATCAAATCAAACGTCAGGATGTCACTAAAGAAGAACCAACCATAGGTAAATTCAAATTTAAATTCGCTTCAATTGTTTTTTAAAAATATGGTTTTTATGTTTTATGTGCAATAGAAGAGTCTACCTCTGGTGCTGTAAGAAAGCGAAAGTTAAAAAAGCAACTTGTGTGCTTAGGAATTCCATATCTAGAGAAAATAACATTATCAAAAGTGCTTCAAACTGCAAATCATAATTTAAAATATTTGGAACATTTATCTGATAGTTTTATGCAATATGAAGATAAGCAATTACAGGAATATACAAAAAACATCATTCCATTAGAAAAATTAAAAAGAAATACGTTAGAAAGAATTAGAAATGTACAAATAGCAATTGTTAAAGGTAAATTAAAAAATGAACATGTTTTTTTCTTAACATTTATTATTACTTCACAGAAAACAAATCAATCACAGAACCGATATATGAGGAAGTGTTTTTAACGGAGTTGTTAGATTGGTTTAATAATTCATTTTTTACCTGGGTAAATGAAATTAGATGTAAAAATTGTAAAAAATTGAAAAAAGCTACAAATACAACAACTGAGAACGGTATTAGGGTAGAAGTAATTTCTTTAATCTAACTTAGAGTTGGGATAAACGCCTATTAATTTATTTTTGTTCCAGAGTATAATTTGCTGTGGTGTAAAAACGTGCTTTAATCGTTACAATGATGTATCAGTTCTTATACAAACCCGGCAAGGAAGATGTGGTGAATATGCAAATTGTTTTACATTTTTATGCAGATGTTTAGGTTTTGATGCCAGATTCGTTCTTGGAAACTTTGATCATGTGTGGACAGAAGTTTATTCTCATACACAAAAACGGTGGATTCATTTTGATCCATCAGAAAATGTATGCGATGCCCCTTTAATATATGAGCATGGTTGGCATCGTGACGTAAGCTATGTCTTTGGATTTTCGGTTGATGATATACAAGATGTGACTTGGCGATATACCAGTGATTATGAAAAAACAAGAAATATTCGTGATACATACGATGAATCTGAGCTGTTAAAATCAATTATACACATTAGAACAAAACGGCAATCAAACATGTCAGAAAGAAGAAAAAAGTTTTTGAAAATTAGAAACTTAATAGAAACTGCTTCCTTTTTAACTCCACGGCAACCGAGTGAAGATGAAAAAGCAGGACGTAGTTCCGGCAGTTTAGATTGGCGACTGTCTCGCGGCGAACAAACGATCAAAAAAGGATTTGTATTTACTTTAAATCACCCTGAAAAATCGTTAAAACAATTTTCACTCCGTTATTCGTGTTCCAAAAATAAATACGAAAGATTCGTTTACGACACTAAAGAAATAATTGAAACCTATAAAAATTGGGAAACGTGTACATACGAAAGTGAAAATGTCTTTTACAAAAAAGAAAATGATTGGAAAATGGTTTATTTAGCAAGAACCGAAGATACATTTTCTGCTAAACTTTCATGGAATTTTGATTTTAGTGCAGATAAGTTAAAAGTAAAAACGGCTAAATTAATTTTTCAAACAAAAACTTATGAAAATGGAAAAATCAATCTTAAATTCATAAATTATGAAAACCCCAAAACCGTTTTGCATAATATAGAAAAACTTAAAAATTTATCCAAATTTTCGATTCTGGTTGAGATGTCAGGTGGAGTTGGTAAAATTGCTTGGCAGCATACACAACTATTTCGTCAAGAGCTTGATAGTGATGACTATCCCTTTGAGTTGTTTATAGAACTTTATTAAGTTATTTGTATTATGAATTCTTTGATATAAATTAGCAAATTTTTTATTTAAGTATAGAAAAAATATAGAATAAGTTTTTAAATACAGAATAAATAAGTATATAATACAGAACATAAACAAATTAAGTTAAGTGGAAACGGAAACGGAAAAATTCAACATTTTGACATTCGAATAGTTTTTTAGTTCTAATAAAAGAAAATTAATAATATCAAAAGCATTTATCTTAATCCTTAGATATGAGTGTGTATACGTACACTTTTTATAATACCAAACTAATAGATCAATTAAATTCCGTAACGATATTTGCGAATTTTTATATTTGGTTATATTTCTTGTTTTATTTATTCCATAACAGTTATTAAAGTTTTTAAATATATAACCAAACTCATGTTGGGAAATTGGCAAAAATGATGGAAACAAATTTCTATTGCCTTTTTTTCTTCTTCTGACATACGTTTTGCATTTTATTTTTCTGATTGAAAAGTTTTTGCTTTGGTGTTACAACTGATAAGAAAAAACAGGGTTCTACTACGATGGGATCACAGTACCGAAATTGCCAGGGTAATTTCTAACAATATCTTATAAAAATGCAAAAATATCATCAACAAAAACAAAATTAGGTGATACAATGACTGCTAGTAATTCGGAAAGAGATCGGAAACATTGAAAAATTAAATACAAGCTATCTAGAAGCTTGTTCCCTTCCTTAATATACTGAAAAGCACTAGTACACCGACATCATAATACCAAAGCTAACAACAGTACTTCCCAACACAAATTCGGACCCAACGTCGTCTCGGGTACTACAGCTCAACTGTATTGGTTGAATGCACTTGAACCGCTATAGCAGTTCGACTATGATACAAAAAGAATGCAGACTCAGGTAAAATCGATTTGATCAGATCAAATCAGTGATGGATTAAACCAAAAACAACCTTGTGCCAGAACAATATTAGTTGCGCTCGACCTATCAAAAGCATTCGACACAGTGTTGCACGCTGCACTATTAAATGATATATTTAACAGTCCACATCTGCCAGGTTTAATAAAGCGCTGGTTGTGCAACTATATAAGAGGCCGACAAACATACGTTGAGTTCCGTAACTCCAATCTAAGATGAGAGTGCTCAAACAAGGAGTCCCACAAGGTGGAGATCTCTCACCTTCACTATTCAATCTCTACCTAAGCAGCTTACCTACACCACCAGGAGGAATAACCATCACGTCATATACCGACGACTGCACGGTGATCGTAACAGGAAACAACCGGGCACAACTCACTAATGCTCTGAACACCTACCTTAACATCCTAAACGAATGGTTTAAAACCAGAAAACTGAAACTTTCCACCTAAAAGTCCACATCTACACTTTTCACCACATGGACGAAGGAGGTGAACTCAACATCTGCATTGACAACGTGCTTATTCCCACGGTAAAAAATCCGAGACTGCTGGGGGTCACATTCAATCCACTGCTTAAATTCAATGCTCATGCTCAACAGGTGAACGGGAGATTGAAAAACAGAAACAATGCTTTGAAAGCACTGGCTGGCAGTTCATGGGGGAAAGAAAAAGAAACAATCATAACAACATACAAAGCAATAGGAAGACCTATTTGGAATTACGCTGCACCCATATGGACACCGCAAGTCGCTGCCACTCACTGGAATAAGTTACAAGTAACACACCTTCCGTCGAAATTGTTGTGATGGTCCTTGGTCGGAATTGTGTTCCGAGTGCTTCTGTAGACCCGTCCTTGAAAAGCTAAATGGAGGGAGTTAGTGAGAGAATCAAACCTGGGTACTAGTAAAAGTCTTGGGAAGGTCATCAAGGGCCTAACTCATCCTCGACAACCACAAAATAATTGCATGATCTCCTTCGACGATATCCCCATTGAAAACCACAGTAAATGCGCAAACAAATTTAACATTCAGTTTACAGAAAAGCAACGTAAACACGAGAAAGAGACCAGATCAGTGTTGAGACATATGCGCAAACTTAACACTGACAACTTGGAGGATATTATATTTTCCAAAGAAGAGGTGGAGAATGCAATAAGGAAAATTAAGCCATCAAAAGCTATAGGACCCGACGGCATCTCAGCCATCATGCTCAAAAACATCGGACCTAAAGGTTTAAACTTCCTCACTACTACACTTAATACATCTTTAAATACTCTACAGATACCAAATATCTGGAAAACGGCCAGAATGAGCTCCATTTTGAAACCAGGAAAACCGGAAGAAAAGGGAGAGACAATGACCAATACCTACAAACCAATATCCATTCTTTCATCGGTCGCAAAATTCATTGAAGCACTTCTGCTCCCTCAGCTGACAAGATCCTGTAATTTGGCGCCACACCAACAGGGCTTCTGACGAGCACACAGTACAACCAACGCGGTTCACAGAATACAAAACCAGATCAGTGATGGTCTGAATCAAAAACAACCATGCACTAAAACAATTTTAGTCGCACTTGACCTGTCAAAAGCATTCGACACAGCAGTGGCGAAGCGTGGTTCTGAAACTAGGGTAGACACTATAGACATATTCAAAAACTTTATTAATATGCCAACCAGCGCGGTTCACAGAATACAAAACCAGATCAGTGATGGCCTGAATCAAAAACAACCATGCGCTAAAACAATTTCAGTCGCATTTGACCTGTCAAAAGCATTCGACACAGCAGTGGCGAAGCGTGGTTCTGAAACTAGGGTAGACACTATAGACATATTCAAAAGTTTTATTAATATGCCAGTAGAAACTAATTATAGTACATTAAGATAAAAGGACAGAAAGCTAAGGTTTTTGGACGTATGTGGAGTTTGCGAGTAGAAGCGCCAACCGAGATTTGCACCCACATTAAGTTTAAAATGACTTACGTCCGTGCATCATATACTATATTTTTTATTCGCCGCAAGCAAAATATTTAAAAAAGATTGTTCAATCTAAATCAAAATATAAAATTTTAGAAATTTTGAAATAAAAATATTTTTTATTCGCCTATATATTAAAGTATTACTTTATTACTGTGATTTGCGGCTTTAAAGTATCACTTTTCAACTATTTATTTTGTCGTCATAGCTACGTCCAAAAAAGTAAAAATCATTTGTATTTGTTTAAATTCTATGAAAAATAAATTTTTTTATCAAAGCAACCCGCAAATTCAAAATTTCATTATCCAATTAAAATAGTTGTTATCATTTGTTGTCATACAATTTGGAAAAAATAATAAATATTTTTTCAAGGGTTACTTGTTCCACATATTTTTATTTTATTCGGATCTGCTTAAATTTTACATGCAAATTGAGATCCAACTTTGTTTTTGGATCACAAATCATGATCTAAATATTAGTTTAAGTTTGAAAATGTAGGTGAAAAAATATTTTGTATTTTGTAATTGGTATAATAAAAAAACAGAAAATTTAAGAACCGAACGCATGTAAAGCGCCAAGGTCAAATAATGGCCTTTTACAATTCAAATTTTATTATTAACTTGGTAGAGTTTATAAGCGAAACAAATATAAACAAATTCAAACCATGAAAAAACTGCATAATTTGAGTTTCCGCGAATTTAAAATTAAATGTTTTGTTTTGTTTACATTTGTTTAATTAAAAAGCAAAAAATCTTAAATTGTTTTTAAAATATTTTTCTATTTAAGTAAAAGTAAATCTTAATAAGAGTTGAGTTGATTTGAAGAAGGTGAGAAAAAAACATTGAAGAAATCAGTTCAAAGTACTGAGTTTGAATTAAAAGTCTTGTTGAAAAATAAAGTTAAAAGTTTTGAGTTTAAGTTAAAAGTTTTGTGAAGATTAAAAGTTAAAAGTTTCTGAGTTTGAATTAAGAGTCTTGTTGAAAAATAAAGTTAAAAGTTTCGAGTTTAAGTTAAAAGTTTTGTGAAGATTAAAGTTAAAAGTTTTGAGTTAGAATTGAAAATTGGAAATCGAAGATTAAAACTAAAGAGGTGAGGTGAAGCTCAAAGTTAGACGTATTGAGTTTGAATTGAAAGTTTTTGTTAAAAACTAAAGTTAAAGGTTTTGAGTTTGAATTGAAAGCTGAAAGGTGAAGATTAAATTTAAAAGTTTCGAGTTGAACATTATTTATTAAAACTAACCGTTAATCTAAGTGATTAAGGGTGCTTTCCAAACGACGACTTATTTGTGGAACGTAACTTATTCTAAACTTATTCGAATAAGTATGCTGACGAGGTGACTTATTTCTTATCTTTTTTTCCATAAAAATCTAATCTGATATGTCAAATATACTTTTTATTTAATATCTGTCTCTAATTTGATCAAACATTTTTATAAATCAGATTTAAACAGAGATAATTATAGACATTATTGTCTTGAATAATTTTTTTGACATTTTCAATATGGCGGCAAATAAGTAATAAGTATCAAATAAGTCGTCGTTTGGAAGCACCCTAAGAAATATAAAAACTATCAATAAAAATAAAATTGAACTAGTAAGTGAGTTTTATTTACACTTTTAAGATTATGTTGACCCCTATCATCTTGGCCACAACACGCATCCAAAACTAATAAAAATAAAAATTATAAATGAAAACTAATAAATTTAATTTAAAAAGTTTATTCACACAAAATTATTTGTGATGTTCACCAAAATTGTTTGAAAAAACAAATAAACTTTTTCAAAATTCTAAAAATATTCCAAAAATTATAATAAAATCCAAAATTTAAACTTTTTCAACATGCCAAAAATTTTCTAAAAATTATTAAAAAATCAAAAATTGACACTGTTTTTTAAAATTCCAAAATTAATCCAAGAAATATAACAAAATCAAAAATTCAAACTTTTCCTAGAACTCTTAAAATATTGCAAAAATTATAACAAAATTAAAAATTTAAATTTTTCCTAAAATGCCAAAAATATTGCAAAAATTATAACAAAATCAAAGATTGAAACTTTTTTCAAAATTCTAAAAATATTCCAAAAATTAATCCAAAATCAAAGATTCAAATTTATTTTCCAACTGTCCCTTATTCAGAAGTCGTGGAATCGAATCTGCAATCACACAAAATATTGCTCAAGAAACATCTAACTAATAATTACAATTTTTGTCAAAAATGTTTTCCATAATATGTTTCTCAAAAAATTTGGAAACAAAATATATAAACAGAAATAGACATAAACAAAACTGCCTATCCAAGAAGGAACAAAAGTTGAAAATTTGTTGTTGTTTCTATTGCTTATTACGGTAGTCATAATTTGAAACGTCTACTGATGTTTCTCAACAAATTTGGAAACAAAATATATAAACAAAAGTAGACAAAAACAAAACTGTCTATCCAAGAAGGAACAAAAGTTGAAAATTTGTTGTTGTTGCTATTGTTTATTACGGTAGTCATAATTTAAAACGTCTACTTCAAGAAAAACATTTCTGTTTGTTTGTACATGAAACTGGGAAAGGTTTGTATTAAAGTTTCAGGAATATAACTGAATTGTTTTTGTTCTAATTATTGTATTAAAACTTAATGATTTTCTTTAAACATTTGACAAAATAGTATTGAGTCGACATTATGTGAACAATATGAAAATAAAGTTTCATATTTATATTATGTTTGGGTAGACACTGTCTAGTGTGTCTATACCGACGCTTCGCCACTGCGAAACAGTGTCGCACGCTGCTCTATTGGATGATATCTTCAATACTAACTTGCCAGGTTTAATGAAGCGCTGGTTGTGCAATTAACTCAGAGGTCGCCAAACATATGTTGAGTTCCGTAACAGCAAGTCCAAAATGAGAGTGCTAAGACAAGGAGTTCCTCAAGGCGGAGTTCTCTCACCGTCATTATTCAATCTCTAGCTAAGCAGTTTGCCTACCCCACCATAAGGAATAACTATATCACGTCATATGCAGACGACTGCACAATGCTTGCAACAGGAAATAACCTGCAGCAACTCACAAATATCCTGAATACCTACCTTAATATTCTGAATGATTGGTTTAAAACCAGAAAACTGAAACTTTCCACTGAAAAGTCCACTTCTACACTTTTCACCACATGGACGAAGGAGGTAAATTCAACACTAAGTATCTGCATAAACAACATACTTATTCCTACAGTGAAAAATCCGAGACTGCTGGGTGTAACATTCGACCCACTGCTTAAATTCAATGCTCATGCACAACTAATAAACTCAAGTTTAAAAAACAGCGGGTAGTTCATGGGACAAAGATAAAGACACGATCTTACCAACGTACAAAGCAATAGCATATGGACTTCTCAAGTTGCCAACACTCACTGGAATAAGCTACAAACAACACAAAATGCTGCCTTGCGAACCGCAACTGGATGTCAGCTGATCGCCCACCGTGATCACTTACACGAGGAAAGTAACATATTGCCAGTCCGTGAACATAATGAAGTGCTAACCAAACAATATCTATTGGCCTGTCACAAAGAGCAACATCCTTGCAATGACACCTTAACTATGATAGAACCACCCAGAGACATAAGGAAGACAGCAAGATGCTTTCTGCAAGACATCAGAGATAGCCAGGTTACTGGTAACATCGACGAATCTACATATAGAACAGGCTTAAAAACACTCCACACCAAAACGGTCGAAAATGCAATAAAGAACTATATTCCAAATCGTGTTCTAAATAAAAAGCCACCAAAAGTCACTGCCGAAGAGGCCCAATTGCCCCGTAGCAGTAGATCCATCCTAGCTCAACTTAGATCCGGTTGGTCACGCATCCTAAACAACTACATGAGTAGAATTGATTCTGAAATTATTGACAAGTGTCCCGCATGTGAGGGCACGCCACACGATGTAGACCACCTATTTAATTGTCCTGAAAATGTAACCAACTTGACGAAGGAAGATTTGTGGTACCGCCCAAAGGCAGTAGCAGAGCTCCTGAACCTGGACATGGAGCCGGAGGATTAGCACCAAAACTGTCGCAACAACAACAACAACAACAACAACAACAACAACAACAACAACAACAACAACAACAACAACAACAACAACAACAACAACAACAACAACAACAACAACAACAACAACAACAACAACAACAACAAGTAACAAGTAATACGTCGAACTGTCGAGACTACTCACTGTCATAGTAATAGAATGCAAAGAGATTTCTTTGTGCGTACATCGTACACATGGAATGCTTTGCCCGAATCAATAGTCTCGAGTGCCTTCAATCCACAAAGATTTAAAAAAAGCGTCCACCTATACCTCAAGACGCATGTTGTTGTGGGACCTACGTCTTAAAAGGTATCTGTGTGTTGTTGTGACACATTTTGTGATTCCTACTACACAACACTTCTTATTAAAAAAAAAAAAAAACGCAGCGTTGCGAACAGCAACTGGATGTCATTTGATGGCTCACCGAGATTACTGCACCAAGAACGTTACATATTGCCGGTCCGTCAACACAATGAAATGCTCACCAAACAATATCTATGGGCCTGTCACCAAAAGAAACATCCCTGAAATGACACCTTATCCACAACCACACCACCTAGAGACAAGACGTACTGCGAAATTTTTCCTAAGTGATGTCAGAAACAACCAAGTAACAGATAACATTGACGAGCACGTATAAAACGGGCTTAAAAACGATTCACACGAAAGTTGTTGAGGCACATTAAAGAACTATACGCTCCAAATCAAGTTCTCAAGAGTAAGCCGCCACACGTCGTTGCGGAAGAGGTTAAACTACCGTGCAGATCCATCCTAGCGTAGTTAAGATCCGGTTGGTCACGCATCTTAAATAACTATATGACCAGAATTGAGCATAACATTGTTGACAAGTGTGTCATATGTGAGGGCTCGCCACATGATGCATACCACCTATTTAATTGTCCAGGAAAACCAACCAACCTGACGAAGGGAGATTTGTGGTACCGCCCAAGAGCAGTAGTAGAGTTCCTGAATCTGGACATAGAGCCGGAGGAGTAGTACCGCACCGTCGCTACAACAACAACAAAATCGATTTGATTGTCTCAGAAACCCGCTGTTCAGTATTTTTTTAATAAAATGTGTTGTGTATAGTATAAATTGCCAATATTACATGATATGACAGAGGAAATAAAACTAAATGTTACCAATACCATGTTACCGTGAAAAAAACTGAAAAGGAAGCATACATGGTAAATTGAATTTGATTAACTAATTAAAATAATGTTTTTTTCCTTTATCTCCATTTAGGAGCATAGGGCACCTACTAGACTGTACCATCTGACTCTGTTGGGGGCAATCGATTTCAGTTCACCCCATGTCTTGCCAATTTGTTTTGCTTCAGCTAGCACCGTTTTCTTCCACGTCATGGGTGGTCTTCCAACTCTCCTTTTACCTTGTGGATTCCACTCTAGGGACATCCTTGTTATATTTTCAGCTGGTTTTCTCAGTGTCTGTCCTATCCATCTCCATTTCCTTTGTTTCATCTCGCTTTCAATGTCTAACTGCTCTGTCTGCCGTAGAAGTTCCTGGTTACCGATGGTGTTCGGCCAGAAGCATTTGATCAGTCTTCTCAGGCATTTGTTCACAAACTCCTGCTCACAACACAAACACTTTGTCTTTCTTGACAGGACGGATGCATTCCAGATCTTGTGAAGCATATTGAACGTATTTCTCGCTTTGTTAATATGCTGACTGATATCTTCTTCAGTCCCGCCTGTTTTTGCTATAGTACAACCAAGGTACACAAATTTGTCAACTTCGTCCACTTGTGTATTGTTGATGGTAATTGGTGTTATCGTTTTGGTGTTCAATCTCATAGCCTTTGTTTTTCTGATATTAATGTTGAGACCGACTTCATGTGCAAGGGCTGATAGCTTCTGTATTTTCTGCTGCATGTCTTTATGTGTGTATGTAAGTAGACAGATGTCATCTGCGTAGTCTAGATCATTGAGCCGTCTTGTTGTGTTCCATTGGATTCCATTGGAGCTTTCTCATGATACTATCTAATACTATTAGGAATAGTAGCGGGGATAGTACACAGCCTTGTATCACTCCTCGGTGGTTGTAGTATTTATCACTTTGCTGTCCTTTGTATTGTATTCTGTTTCCAGCATCCCGATACATTTCTTTGATTAGATCTACTATTTTCTTCGTGACGCCCATTTCACAAAGTGTCTTCCATATCGCGCTTCTGTTGATTGAGTCGAAGGCGCGTTCGAAGTTTACGAAGAGGAGATAAAATGGTGAATTCCATTCGTTTGATTGCTCTATGATAATACGCATTGTGTTGATATGATCGGTACAGCTTCTTCCTGGTCTAAAGCCGGCTTGTTCATTTCTTAGTTTCATGTTAATTGATGGAGATATTCTTTCGAGAATGATCATCGCTAGTATTTTCATTATTGTGTTGCGCAGAGATATACCTCTCCAATTTTTGCATTCTCTTAGATCACCTTTCTTTGGGATTGTTATGGTTAAACCTTCCTTCCATTTGGTTGGTATTTTACCTTTGTTCCATACATCAGCTAATAGTGGTGTTAGAGCTTCTGTTGTTGTGTTTACATCTGCTTTGAGTAATTCTGCTGATATATTATCTGTACCAGCAGAGTTGTTATTCTTGAGTTTCTGTATGGCATCTCTAACTTCCCGTTCCGTTGGTGAATGGGTGCTGATAGTTTCGTTATAGTTGTCATCCGGAGACCGCAATTATATTCATGTTGGTGGCAGTTGTCCTCGAAGTATTCTCTCCATCTATTTAGCTGTTGTTCATGTGTGTTGTGAGGGTTTGACCAGATTCGTCCTTTATCGATGGAGTGTTTGTATATTTGTTAGTGACCTTTCTCACGCATTCGGGTAGTGTGCGCATATTTCTATTAGCTGCTGCTGTTTCTGCAGTCTTGAGAATGCTTTCTGTGCATCTTCTGCGATCATTCCTTGCCATCTTTTTAACTTGTTTTGCTGTACTTTCATATTTGCTGCGGATCTCGGTTGTGTTCTGGTGACACAATTGCAACTTGAGCTGACGACGCTCTTCAAGCTAATCCATGGTTTCCGTAATTTGTCTTGGTATCCAAGCACAACTGTAGCAGTTTTGACGTTAGCTTCTTTAACTTGTTCCCATTTTTCATCAATGCTGGTGGTTTCGTTGTTTGGTAGATTGAGCTGGACCGATTCTTTGAAGATGTTATTTGTACTTTTGTCGCTCAATCTGTTGATGTTAAATTTCCTCTGACATAACTTGTTGTGTTTTACATCGGCTGGTTTAATTTTGAATGTAGCAATTACCAGTTGATGATGGTCGGGTCGCTGTGTATGTCTGCTCCTCGCTTTGCTCTGACGTCTTGTAGTGAGGATAGCAACTTCTTATTCACCAGTACGTGATCAATTTGATTCTTGGTTCTTCCATTTGGTGATGTCCAAGTGTATTTGTGTATGTTCTTGTGTGGGAACTTGCTGCCTCCTATGAATAGTTGATTTGTGACACAAAAATCGATGAGCCTATCTCCATTTTTGTTACGTGTTGATTCTAGTGCGTGTTTGCCCATGACTGATTCCATTCCAGTGTTGTCGATTCCAATTTTGGCATTGAAATCACCTTGTATTATTTTGATGTCATTTCGGTGTGCACTAGCCAGTGTTGTTCGTAGAATTCATCTTTTGTCGCATCATCATTAGCTTCTTCGGTAGGTGCATAGCACTGTATGATCGTTGTATTTCTAATTTTCGATTGGAATCTTGCTGTTATTATTCTGCTACTGATTGGTTTCCATTCGAGAAGTGCTTTCTATGCGTTAGGTGTTGTTAATATTGCTACGCCTTGTTCGTGTGTGTTGGATTTACCAGAGAACATCATGTAGTTTCCTTCACTTGTTGTTAGCTCTCCGTTGTTTTTCCATCTTACTTCACTGAGTCCTAGTACCTCGATGCTATATTCTTTCATTACTTTCTCAACTTGTGCTAACCTCGATGTTTCTATCAGAGTTCTGACATTCCAGTTTCCTACTCGTGTCGGGGTACGGTAGCCAAGGGTCGATATTTGATTTTTTCCAGTTTCGTTTGTTTTGTTTTTCTTTGTAGTGTACGTTTCTTTAATCATTTGAATTTTGGATTCACCTTTCGGATTAACGGGTGATTAGGCCATCGAATCCTAGCCAGTTTCCAGGGCTGCTGGATAAGGTATACTGGCATACGAGATATTCCTGCTTCAATGTGCTACAATCATATTTCCATATTTTTTCTGATGAAGTTCCCAAGCGGTCACCCATTTAAGTTGTGATACAACCCAGTGTTGCTTAGCTTCCTTGTAAGTGATGTTGTTGACTTATCCACTTCTCCATCTCGCCCACCGAGATAAGCCCACCAATAATGTTGGTAATAGGAAATTTTAGTTGCACCATTAGAATAAATATTATAAACCTCTGATGTAAAACAGAGCTACTTTTTCTTTAACAACAAATTCACTACAATACAAACTAATAGTGAATTCTTTTCTACTTGTTCGCCACAAGTTCCGACTCCGAATTATCGAAATTTGTTTTTTTTTGTGTTGCACTTTTTACAAAAGATTACAAATTTCGACAATTCTGTGTTGGAACTTGTACCGAACAAGTAGAAAAGAAATCACTATAAATTTAACAAAATCTAAAATTCTTTTTTTGAAATAACTCAAGAATTCAAATTGTTACTATAAGGAAGTTTATATTATTATTAATAAAATAAAAATTAAAAATAAACAGTAAAAAGTATATTTTTAAATATTGCATTTTAATTCAAAAGTGACAAAAGCACACAAACAGTGAATAATATGGAAAACCATAATAACACATAAAAAGATTTCATTACATAGAACTTCCGAGTGTTATAGCAGCTTACAATTGGTGAAAAATAACGACTTTGGAAAATGGTTAGCGAGAAATACATTATAGTGAGCAATCGACGTTTAAAAGTATATCAGCTTCAACAGGGCCAAAGGACTATTGCAGGCTTGTGGAACGCTCCATTATTTCCGCAGGCTTGTGGAACACTCCAGTATTTGGTAACAGCCGAATATTTCCGCGTTGTGTTCAACAATTGAAAATAAAAGTAAAAAATCACCAAAAAACTACACATTGTTCGAAATAAAAAGGTCACCGGTACGAAATAGATCATCTACACGATGTATGTAATATATGTTAAAAAGTGAACGTTAATAATACAACAACAGTGAACAACAGTTTCATCATAAAAGTGTTAGTGTTTCATCAGACATTCAAGGACCATGGAATAATAGAAGGTTGTAAACTTGAACAATAGATTACAAGTATGTTGTCGGGTGTGTTCAAAATTGGACATAGTTGAAAAGATGACCATCCGTTGTGATTGTCGAGAATATTCTCATTTTACTTGTGCGGCTGTTACTAAGGACATATTTTAGGCTTTCGAATCAAACTATAATTACAGCTAGTCATTCGCGCTGTAAATAATCCTAAATAAATATAGCTTTTCAATCAAACTATAAATTACAGCTAGTCATTCTCGCTGTATATAATCCTACTTAAAGTTTCAGTGATTTGACAACACTGCTCGTTCTAAAAAGAAAATCCAAAAGTTCTTCCTATTTGAGCCGTAATCCATTTTTAATAATCAACATAGCAGTAATTTAAAATACTGGTGCCTTCATTTGTGATAAGCAATTAATGAAGACAATTGTTCTGTAAACCATATTCAAGGTCTAAATGTTAAACATAACCAAACGTATATTATCTTTCAATGTCTGTCCAATAAATTAGCAAAACTCAAACCCTTAAATTAATTACTTCGGTCTGAAAGACCTAAGTATTACATTCATGAGCTCAAAGTGAAATTCTTACCCCCACTTTTTTTGGCATATCCCGACGTTTTAGGACCTACTGATTCTAAAAAAGAAAAAAATGTGTGTCGGTCTGTCGGCCGGCCGGCCGTCCGTCATTAACTACGCTGCAGGGAAAACGGCTGGAGGGATTTCAAAAATTTTTTTTTCTAAAAATAGGTATTCACAAGGGACAGGTCCGAAAGGACGCTGTGTTCGATAACTGTACCGAAAGTGTGTCAAAAAATCATTATGTGTGCCAAAAATAGCAAATTTTCATATTTTAGGCTTAAAAAACGTTCATTTTAAGTGATTACGAGTAGGAATATTAAATTTGGAGAAATCTTGATGGTCGGGATTGATATGTGGGATCAAAAACTAGATTATTGCATTATAAGTTTGTCAAAAAAATGTTGTCAAGTGTGTCAAAAGAAAGATTTTTATTTATTTTTTTACCCAATTTTTTTGGAAAAAAATAAAATTGTTTGTTTGAAATGAAATTTTATTATTATTATTGAGAATTATGGCATTATAAGTTTGTCAAAAAATGTTGTCAAGTGTGTCAAAAAAAAGGTTTTTATTTATTTTTTACCCAATTTTTTGGAAAAAAATAAAATTAATAGTTTGTATGACATGATATTTTATTATTATTATAGAGAATTATGGCATTATAAGTTTGTCGAAAAATAATGTCAAGTGTGTCAAAAAACGATTTCATTTATTTTTTTAGCCAATTTTTTGGGAAAAAAAATGTAGCTGTTTTTATGACGTAAATGTAATTTAAAATGAAATTGGACATGGAAATTTTTGAATTTGTTATAGTTTTTGAAATATTTTTGGAATTTTGAAAAAGTTTGTATTTTTGATTTTGTAATAATTTTTGCAATATTTTTAGAATTTCGGAAAAAGTTTTAATTTTTGATTTTGTAAGAAGTTTTTGAATATTTTTAGAATTTTGAAAAATTTTTAATTTTTGATTTTATTATAATTTTTGGAATTTTGAAAAAATTTTCAATTTTTGATTTTGTAATAATTTTTGCAATATTTTTAGAAATTTGGAAAAAGTTTGAATTTTTAAGAATTTTTGAAATATTATTGGAATTTAGAAAATATTTAAATATTTGATTTTATTCTAATTTTTGGAATATTTTTGGAATTTTTAAAAAGTTTGATTTTATTTAGTTCAACAATATTTTTGGAATTTTGATTATAATGTTCCGGCAACGTATTGATGTTTCGTGTTAGTTTTGTAATAAATTTTTAAACAGAGACAAAAAAATACTTGTACTTTAACAAAGAGTTATGTTTGATATACATCGCAAAACTAAAAACAATGTCCTCATAAAAGTTTTATGCCGAAAACTATATCAAAATTCTTAACCGAAACCGAAGTCTTGATATCTCAGAGCTGTGAGATTTCAGCCCCTCCATATTTTTGTATTGACCTTAGAAATAGGAATTGTTTAATATACATAAAAAATGAATACAACAATCTATTATTAGTATTATGAATACGATGTAATACTTACTCTAAAGAAAGTGCAGAAGGATCAACAAGAACATGCAGCAAATCTAATATAGGCCATCTACTATCCTATAATTCTATTAGATTATAGTTAACATATTTTTCAAGTATTTTAGCCAAAACCGACAGAATTGCGATTGGTCTGTAATTATGGGGTCAATATTACTACCTTTCTTCGATATAGGCTGAACACTAGCCAGTTTCCAAGAATCGGGAAATATTCCGGTTTTGTAGGATAAATAGAAAATTTTTGTTAGAATTGGAGCTGCCTAGCAAAGTTTTTAAGAATAAGGGGTGGAATGCCATTAGGGCCAGCGAATTTTTATTGATATTTAATGAAAGCATAGCATTTTTCGTACAATATTACACCGAAAAACAATTGGTTTCATTTTTGTTTCAACTGGAAGAGGAATGTAGGAGGATGGGGAGGTTCAACTATGTTTGAGTTTTCTGCGAAAATACAATCCGAAAATCAGACAAGGAATCCAATTAATGAATTACTTAGAAGTATGTTAGCAGAAGTGGAAAGTGTTTTTAACTCGAGACCACTGACAGATCCCCTTGAGTATGATGATGATGAAGCTTTAACATTCCAATAATTTTCTTCTGGGGTCATCAAGCGAAGCAAAAACAGTAGGCGATTTTGATGATGAAAAGCGTGGACGAAGCTGCAACAATATGCTAACAGACTTTTTAGAATATTGGTACGAGTACCAACCTACCTTGACTTGCAGAACTAAATGGTTCGAACCAGTCAAGTCAATACAGAAGGATGATATCGCCGTCATCATAGATTGAAATAGTCCCAGAAATTACTGACCAAAAGGCAGGCTTCTGCAAAATATTAAAGGGTAAGGATGGAAATGTGCGACAAGCCATCGTACAAACTTTAAATGGTATATATAAACTAGCTATGCAACTACCTGTGCAAGATGTCGGATGAGAAGAAGAGGCTAGGGCGACCCAAAGGATCAACTTACCAGGGGGGAATGTCACCAATGCTTCTTATCAACTTTAAATAAAGATACTATAAAAGCTAAACGCAGTAGCATTAAAAAATATTAAAAAAATTTGCATTTTGTTTTTTCTTAGAATATAGAAAGAAGAACAGAACACATGCAAAAATATACATTTGTTAAAAATTTTAACTTATAATCACTTATAATCACCCATCATTTTAAAAACCTTTTCTAAAGAACTTGCACCAACTTTGACTAAAATATTCTACCAATACTACAAATCTGGTATATTTCCCTCGTGCTGGAAGTTGGCAAATGTCCAGCCTGTCCCAAAAAGGGACCAAAATCCGATATCTCAAATTATAGGCCAATAGCTTTACTATCGGTCCTATCCAAAGTCTACGAGCATTATATTAATACACACATTTCAAAATTTCTGGAAAAAAATCATTTAATATCCGACAGCCAATACGGTTTTCGAAACAAAAGATAAACTACCGATCTATTAAACTATGTAGCGCATTGTTGAAACAGCATACTTGATAAAGGTGGTGAAACATACGTTATCGCTTTAGACATCTCCAAGGCATTCGATCGAGTCTGGCATGCCAACTTGATCCACAAGCTCGTTGCGTATGGTTTTCATCCCAATATTGTGAAGCTGATTCAAAATTTTCTATCCAACCGACACATTTCGGTCTCCCTAGACGGATTTTCATCAGAGTCTAAACTAATTAACGCTGGTGTACCTCAAGGCTCAGTATTGTCCCAAACCCTATTTTTGATTTATATCAACGAATTGTTGAAAATCACCAGCAACCCAATAAATAGTTTTGCAGATGATAGTACTCTGCACAAGTCGTTCGAGCCCCTTCCTTCAAAAGGTAAAATGCACGAATGAATTAATCCCGCCCGGAGAGACGCTGCCATAAACGTGAATAAAGACCTAAAAAATGTCGCCGATTGGGGTGACCAAAACCTGGTCAGTTTCAACTCTACCAAAACACAGCTGTTGATTGTTTCCAGATCAAAGACCGAGTTCCCCAAAGATATTTTATTCAGTATGTGTGATGAACCAATAGGTGAATGTAAAAGCGTTCGTTCATTGGGTGTCACAGTTTCAAATGACCTACTCTGGAACGATTATGTAATGGCGATGGCAAAAATCACGTCTAAAAAACTCGGCCTCCTAAATAGATGCAAAAAATTTTCACTCCATACCAATTGCTCCATGTTTATAAGTCCTATATTCGTCCCTGTATGGAGCACTGTTGTCAAGTTTGGGGAGCTGCTTCTGTTTCCATCTTGGCCCTCTTGGACTCTGTTCAAAAGCGGGCTATACGAATTGTGGGTGATCGAACTTTGACATCAAAACTTGATTCCCTAGAACATCGTCGCACTGTTGCTGACCTCGTTGTATTTTACAAATATCGTCAACAGTCCTCAGATGAAATCAGCAGCATCATGCCTCAAACTTATTCTTACCCCCGTTCCACTCGACAATCGGCTACCGCAACCATTCAAACGGTCGAGATCCCACGCTGTCATACTGGCAGATCGCAGAAAGACTTCTTTGTCCGAACTGCATACAAATGGAATAGTTTGCCGGAATCCTTAGTCTCAGGTGACTTCAACCCGCAGAGGTTTAAAAAAAGCGTTCATCATGGCCTTAGAACGCCAGTTGTTGTGGGACCTAGGTCTAGACCTAGGTCTTAAAATGTATTTATGTATTGTTGTGACACATATTGTAAACCCCATAACCCAACGCATTTTATTCAAAAAAAAAAAAACTAGTAGGGTAGGGTGTGACCATAGCGGCCACGCCAAGAACTTCCCGTTAAGTTAAATAGGTAACATAAAGATATTTTCTTAAAACTTTAATAAATTGAAATTCTCTTTCTAAGACTTGCAATTAATCGTCATTTTTTCATCTTTTGGTTACACTGGAAAGAAGATTTTCGCTGCACCATATATTTAAAAAAAACTAGCAGTGAGGTCTACTTAAAGTCTACTTTGTCAACATTGCTAAAATTTTTTCGATTTTTCTCAAACAATATGAAAAAATCAAAACGGTACCCTATTGGTGAGACTTCGGTTTCCGTCCGAATTTCTACATAATCGATTTTCTCAAAAACTATAAGTGCTATCAACTTGAAATTTTTTACAGTTATACAACGTATTTGTCCACGCCTACTGACAATAAGAAAATTATGAATATTATTTTTTATCAATATTTTATGGACATTGATAAGGAGATAGTAAAACAAAAGTAAGTTTGTTTTAAGGAATCGAGCTTGGTTTAAAAAAAATCAAAAAAAATCCAAATATTTCAAAAAGACATTTCAATGAATTATCGACTGCTTAATTTTTAAGTTATTTCCAAAAAAGTGTGTTTATTTTTTTGTCCCCCACCCTAACTTCAAAAGCAAAAAATTGAAAAAATTCAAGGTTGTAGGGATTTAGCGTACAATTTTTTTGTTTTGGTTGTTATAATTTCAAATGTTCATTGGAGGGGCGTGAGAGTAAAAATTACGAAAACAAAATATTTTTGGTCATGTCAAGTGGGGGGGAGGGGGTGGGGGGTATCATATGAAAGGTTATTTTTCTTCTAGTCTAAAACAGTTTTTTTTCTAATTTTCGAAAGCACAGTAATGGACTTATTTTAGAGAAAGTGAAATTCTAGTTTTGTCCCCCCCACTTATCTTCGAACATTACAAAAGAAAAAATTAAAAAAATTCACGGTTGTAGGAACTTGGCAAAACAAAATGTAAAATTTTTTTGGTCGTTATAATTTCAATTGTTCTTTGGAGGGGGTTGCGAGTAGAAATTTTGTAAAAAAAATATTTTTGACTTGGACAAGTGGGGTGTCATATGGAAGGTGATTTTTTTGTAGCTCAAAATAATTTTTTTGTATTTTTCGAAAACACGGTTTCTGACTTATTTATAAAAATGTGAAAATTAGTTTCTCTCCCACTCTTTATCTTCGAACATTACAGAAGCGAAAAATTGAAAAATTCACGGTTATAGGCAATGTTGTAAGGATTGAACGAAAACTATAGCGGTTGGCTCATTATTTCAGATGTTCCTTAGAGGGGGTTGAGAGAAGAAATTTCGAACAAGTTGCAAAACTACTATAAACATTACAAAAACCTTATGCTCTAAGTTTCAACAAAATTAAATGTCAAGACTGAGAAGTCTAAAAAAACAGTTGTTTAATGAACCACAGACATCCTCCCCGACTCCTTTGCCAAATTTTGAAAATAGCTGATTCAAAATAGCACATTTTCCATATTCAAATAAAACCGGATGCGTTTGCGGCTCATTTTAATTCAAAAGTTTCATCAAGTTCTCATGCGTTTGCGTAATGAAAATAACGCCTATTTTTCAAATTTTCTTAAAAAAACTCAAAAAGTAAGATAGCAATTGTTTATACAAATGTCATTATAAATGGCTGACATGATGACAAACAAAATGGAAGGTAAATGATCTTGATAGCATTATTTATTCTAGTAATACTTGCAAGAGATGATATTCAGTTTTTTGGAAACTCCTAAAAAATAAATGAACTGATTTCATTAGAAAAGGACTGGGCTGTAGGTTACGCCAAGATATATCGATTGTGACCATTGAAGTTGATATCGGATCATCCGTTGTTGAGAGAGCGTTGGACAAATGTTTGTCCACATACGATGATACACACGCAAATACCCACACACGCATACATACTGCCAGCTAAAAATAGCCTAAACAGCTTTAAGAGGTCTTGAAACGTAAAGATATTATAAACATTTCGATTTCAAAAATCAACCCAAAAACAATAACTTCTCATATCGGGAAGTTAATAAACAGTTGACCAGGCAATCTACTCTCGAACATCTGACCTTTTTGTCAAATTTAGAAAATAACTCAGGTTTTTGATATTCAAGTAAACCCGGATGCGGTTGTAGATCATTTACATACAAAAGTTTCATCCAGATATCATTCGTTTGCACAAATAAAATAAAATAAATAAAATAAAATAAATAAAACAAAGATAGCAATTGTTTATACAAATAAAATAAATGTCTGACATCATGACAAACAATATGGAAGCTTCATGACCTTGATAGCATTATTTATTAATCTCATGATATTTGCAAGAGATGATTTTCAGTTTTTTGGAAACAACAAAAAAACAAATAGTTTAATTTCGCTAGAAAACGACTGGGCTCTAATTTACGACAAGATACATCGATTGCGACTATTTTCGTTAAAATCGACCCATCCGTTGTTGAGAAAGCGTTGGGCAAAAATTCTCCACACAGCGATATCCACATACATACACACACACACACACACACATACAGACTGCCAGCTAAAAATAGTGTAAACAGCTTCAGAAGGTCCTGAAACGTAAAGATATCAAAAAATTTCGATTTCGAAAATCGACCGAAAAACAATAACTTCCCATATCGGGAAGTTAATAATAATTCTTATTAATCTTGTTAATCTAAAAAACTTGTAAATCGAGTGAAAAAAAACTAAAGTAAGCATACTAGATAAATTGAATTTTATTAAATAATTAAAATAATGTGTGTAATAGGAAATTTTAGTGGCACCAATAGAATACATTTTATAAACCTCTGAAGTAAAATAGGGCGCCTTATTCTTTACAAGAAATTCACTGATCCAAACTAAATTTAACAATAAAACAAGAATTAAACTGCAATTTTTTAAAAAAATTTGCAGGAACAAAACAAAAATTGGGTTGTCTTGATATTCCTCGATCATGTGACACACTGTCTTGCTCAACGATTAAACCACACATACAGAATTAATTATACGCAGGCTAATGTTTTCAAGCAAGCAATAGCGTGTTATTATCAAGGCAGAACTAAGATTGATGGTGCTACCGTTGACTTAAGCAGAGTTAACCCGCCAGAACCCCTAAGATATCATCTTGGTTAGTGATATCTCACTGTTATTGTCAGTGGAATGTGATATTTTACGTTAACTTATGGCAGAGAATATAGAGTTCGTGGAGTTGTCAGACAAAATCAACAAGAACTGATCTTTCGATGCGGAGCTTGTGGGCAAAGCTACTCCATAGAGTATTACAACTATTATTAATCAATTTTAAAGTCTAAAGGAGATATAATTCATTGCTTCTGAGAAAACTGACTGTGAAGATCCGACGGACGTTAATATCTTACCATGACAGTTTCTTGAAACTCTAAAAACTAATATGTATTACTTTTTTAAGCAAATGAACAAGAGATGGACGTTTGAGCCATGATTTTACAGCATCTAAAAATATTAAAATGTTTCATAACAATTAAATTTCTTACCAAAAATTCTGTGTTATCAATTCTCTTAAAATTAGCTGTAATTTTATTTCGTATGTTTTCCACTTGTAGATTTCTTATTATAAGACTCCATGCATAATCGGGATCTGTATTATAATCTCTTTTATTTGCCATTTGTACTTCAATTTTTTGTTTAATTTGCTCTCCCTCTTCTTTCGTTGAGCCCTTAATGATGAACTCAAGAATTGAACTATGCTCATTTTTAACCAAGAACTGTAAGTTTTTATCTGTTCCAAAATGTATTATGTTTAAGTGAATTGAACTTAAAAACCACAAGAAAGATTCTCCATACGATATCTCGCTGAAAACTCTAAGAATAATATAACAATAAAAAACATTTAGGTGATTATTTTTCTGTAACTATCTTACGCAGCATTTGCATGTGTTTTTAGTTTTGAAAATAAACTAAAATAATTCCTTATGCTTGCATCAGAAGAGGTTACTTCAAGCTCAACACCAAAATCTTCAAACGGTAGTCCAATTGTTTCTACACTAGATTCTTTTGCTGTACCATAATACGCTTTCTCATCAATGTAATTGGTACCAAAATCTAAGTGACCAATTGTTCGTGAAACTGTTCGAGATTTTATTGCTAAACCGTTTGTTAAAAGTTCTGGACGTTGAAATGAAAGTCTGGCAAATAAAAGAAAACCGAATAATGTTTTAAATAAATTTGTGTTTCTTTCTAGTCAACTTACTCGGTTGCCAAACTTTTTAAATCAATAGCAAATTCATTATTAAATGGTAAGTAAAAAATAACTCCTTGCTCCCGACATATTGTATGGTCCACATTTACAAATGGATTGTAGGAGGTACTACTTAGTGCAGAATATGCAGTGTATCTGAAAGTAAATAAAGGGTAGGTTAGACATTCTAAAAATATCATATACTCATACCTTATATCCACTTCGTTCGATAATCTTGTTTTTTTACGAATTTGTGTAACATTTCCTCTAAAGTTGAATACAAATGTACTCTGAATGGTTATGTCGATTGGGGTTCCCAATGCTGTTGGTAACGTATGCCTTGTCATATACGGCCAACCTATGGTTTGCATATTGATATGACTATCGTCGGTAAATATTGAATTGACGTGAACTGAAAAGTGTATAGGTATTGTTTTTATGAACAAATAATAGTTGTAATATATTTATATGCATACATCCTGAAAAATTTCTAATTGTTTTTCCATTCAAAAAATATGATAAAACAGTTTTTCCTTCAATTTGCACAATGATTTCTAAATGAAGTGGTCTTTTCCCGACTGTCTTGAAACTCATTGATTCCAAAATTTTCTTTAAATTGGATATATTAATTTCCTTAATTTCTTTATCGGCAAATTGTAGAAGCCAGTCAGTAACCCCTCGGGATTTAATATACAACTGAAAAGTCAATGAAATGTCGATTTATATTATTAGTGTACTTTTATCCTATATTTACCCCAACATGTCCAGTTGTTCTTCCTAGTGCTTCTGTAGCGATTTTGAAAAAACCAATGTGCGGAACATCTGTATGTTCATCGCCAATGAGCATGGCTTGTATTAATCCAGCATTGCCAAAGTTTGAGTCTTTGTAATCTACTATATAGTTAGCAGTTACCCAGTAGCGTGTTGGTATTTCTTGTTTAGGCAAATGTCTCACCATATAAGCAAGCGTTCGACGTCTGTTAAAAGATTGAAGAATAATTTGGGTACTTTAAGTTAAATATTTAGATAGTAGTTTCTGTTCCATGTTTCCAAGTAGGAGCATCCTAATTTAGTACCCTGAATTATTTTTGTTTGTGGTTTTCATGCCCCATGTAGAAGTGTTGCCAAGCTAATCAGCTTCGAATATTCACCACGGTCATTCACAACAGCGGCATAATTACTATATGGCAGTCGATTTGTTTAAGGTCGTTCATTACGTCCGCTCCCATAGTAGTCGTGGTCTACCTTGCGGTCGTCCACTCCCTTGGTTACTTAAGAACCTTTTTTTATCATTCTAGACTGTGAGCCGTCTCATAGAACATAATTAAACCAAACAATCCTATTAGACAGGATACAACCTATTATACCAGGACCCTCAAGAAGGTCTCTGATTTCAAAGTTATATCGGGGTCTATACTCCCCATCGTCTTTCTTAAGTGAATCAAGTATCTTAAGTATCATAGAATCACGCTCAAATACAGATAAATGCGATTCGTCAAATTGTGTAAGGGTCCACGTTTGTGACCCATACATTACCACCGGTCTAATCAATGTCTTGTATAACTTGAGTTTAGTGTTAGTTGACACATAGGTGATCCAAAGAGAGGTTTAATTGATTAAAAAGTTTGGTTACCTGCACCAATTCGATATTTTATATCTGTAAGTATGTTGTTGTTTGATTCAAGCATTGATCCCAAATATTTAAAAGATTCAACTCTCTCAATTTGTTCACTGCCGTACATTAAATCTTTCTTCTTAGCCTCCCTTGTAACATTCATATGTTTTATCATAATTAATTTGCAGAGCAATTTGTCTAGCACCACTCTCAACTTAAGCGACTTTAAGGTCTCACAGGTCTCACTACAGCTTCACTTCGGCCGAGGATAACAACATCTTCAGCGAATGCGATCAACTGTACTGAGTTTATTGACAAGCTATTGTTGTTTAGTCGGTAGTTTCTGTTGACGGTACACATATTTCAAGAGTAGGTTAAAGAGTATAGCATTACCTTATCTTAATTCGGAGTCGGCTTAAAAAAACATTGACATTTCGTTCTATACTCCTACACAGCATTGAGAGTTCTGTACTGTCATTTTGCCTAGTGTTACCAGTTTACCAGGGATTCCCATTGATACTAGAGCAGACCATAGAATCTTTCGTTCGAAAGAATTGTAGGCCTGCCTGAAATAAACGAAAAGTTGGCACACAGGTATATTAAACTCTCGACAGTTTCCAAAATCATCCTAATCGAGAAACGTGTATCGGGGTACCTCGGTCTTGTCCGAAACTAGACTGATATTTTCCAAATGAATGATTTCGGCTAGCAGACTATGAAAAGATCTTATATGCTGTGCAGAGTAGAACGTACTTTGTAGGCGATTGTCTTTTTTGTGGATTGGTCCCAGCATAGCTGAATTCCTATCCTGTGGCATGGCTTCAGTCGTCTAGATCATTCATTTGTACATGTTGCTTGTTGCCCGACTTACTGCTGGTCACTTAAGTTAAGATGATTCTCAAAGAAAGTGGCCCAAGTATCTAAATAATTGTAAGGTCTACTTGTAGCTTCCCATCTTCATATTGAATAGCTATTGATCTAGTTTAAGGTCCTTTCTATAAGATTTTAACCTGTTGAAAGAAGTTGCGCGATTGATGTTCCTTATTAAAGCTTTTAATCTCCCCACACTTTCTCTTCCACCATTCTCTCCTCGTTCGACTACATAGCTTTGTTTCTGATTTTTAGCACGTGATCAATTTGATTTCGAGTGTTTCCATTCGGTGAGATCCAAGTCTGCTTATGAAAAGATCGATGCTGTAAGAAAGTGCTGGCAATGCAAGCTCAGTCAATCACTCGCAAGCCACATTTTCATAAGAGATATCTCTAGCTCTTCCAACTTGCCCATTAAAGCCATCAAGAACCATAATCAAATCGCCTGTTGGTGTTTGTTTCATTACCTCTTCCAGCGCTATGTAGAAATTATCCTTCTTGTCGACGGTCTTAGATTCAGATGGGTACATGTACGGCAATAAGAGAAATATTGTTTTATGTACCACATACCTGTAGGTAGCGAATCCTCTCATTGGCCAGATGAATTTCATCACGGTTACTTATAATCGTTCACTCACAAGGAAACCTATAACAAATTCTCTTCGATAACGTTGACCACTATAGTATAAAGTGTGCTATCCAAATTTTGTTTTCCAATTATTGGCTGTCTAATTTCTTGCAGATCAATGATATCTATCCTATACATCTCAGCCTCTGTTTCTAGACTTATTAGATCATCAGGAGCGCTCAGGCTGCGCACGTTGCACGTTCCGATTCATTAGTCTGGTCCCTTTTCAGGTCCAGATAAAATTCTAATTCTATTTAAAATTCTATTTCATTCTCTTTCTGATTTCTAATATTACCAAAATCCTGGGGTCCGGGACCTCAACCCCAACCTAAATTTTCGTGTGGGTCTATTTTGATCTAATGGTTATCAGAATAACCTTTATACACGTTTCTATCGAAAGCCGCTTGATCCAAGACAGACGCTTGAGAGCAGACAAATGGAGAACAAGTTTTATTGGTTTTAAGGCACCAATGAATCGCCATGCGATGTAGCATCATTGACTAAGCAGTGTTTACTCTGTTTGTCTCCGATACACCAACCCAATTCTGTCAGCATTACCCAGGTAGCACGGCATGGGCGTCGAATTTCGCTACCCATAATAATATGTATGGGGCTAAAAAAATAGCATATTCCTATTATTAAGGATGGAGTATGGAAACCAGAACACAGTAGAATACTCAGAAAAATAAAAAGGCGTACGGTTTGGGTGTGTTCAGGATGTCTCATAAGTCCTAAGCCAGTAGATGGTATATCAAAGAGAAAGATAAAATCGCTAGTTGATTCCATTAGGGCTCAGTTGTTGTTGATTTGCATTGTTTTTTTAATTTTTGATCTACAGGGGTGAAAATTTCGCGTGCTCCTGTCCCTGCTATTAACATATAAGTTAACGTGAGATATCACTAGCTAAGATCTCGCGCTATTGATTGCTCGAAGAAACGAACCTTTATATAATTCTATATCTGAGCTTTAATCATTTAGGAAGACAGGGTGTCATTTCAATAACCCGCTAGTTGGACTATTGATTCTATTCTATTCTATTGATCATTACATTTAAGTTCTGTTCCTGCTGATTTTTAACAAAAGTTGCAATTTACCTCTTATTTTGGTTTTAGTTCCTCTACTCGTTAGAAAAAATATAAAAAAATAAAAAAAAAGTGTGGTCATCAACACCTCAGAACGCATGTTGGTGTGGGACCTAGTTCTTAATAGGTTTATATGTGCTGTTGTAACATCGACATATTGTTATTTCTCTCATACAAACCATTTTATTTAACCAAAGAATAGTGTCTACGACGATGTATTAACTTCCTATGGAGGAACACAATATTTTGCATGGTCTTCACCACGTTTTCACCAGAATTGAGCCTTAAAACTATCATATTTCGGTTAAGTCTGAGTGATTCAGACTGCAAACTAACGGTGGGACTACCAACAGGCATAATCATATGAAACTAATGGAGAGGCAATGACGTATAATTTCGATTCTGTCGTGAATTTGACGAAACATAGTACTTCACATTGTGGAGTCATGCTCCCTGTCTCTCAGCATGCAGAAATTACATTTTGTGATTAAACTTACTATAACTACACCAAGCTTATCAAGGGTTGGAATTTTACATAAATGTTTTTAACTGGAATTTTACATAAATATTAAAAAATAGTATATTTTCCTACAAGAGATGAAAATATTGTTTTTTCGTGAGTAAACATTTGTTCACGAGACGCGCTAGCGTCAGTGAGGAATGTTTACGAACAAAAAACGTTTTTATCTCGCGTAGGGAATGCAATTTTTTCTATGATAGTATATATATAATCTATATTAACTATAAATTATAATATTAGAAATTGAAAACATAACATTCAAAATTCATATTCTAATTTTTCATGGTTGCGTTGTTTAAAAAACTTTGTAAAATTATATGAAAAACCATGGCAACTACAATTTGTTATCCTTTTACACTAGTGGAATAAGAACCCATTTTCTCAGGGCATTAAGCGTGATGAAAATAGACTTTTCATATGCTATCATTGGGGTTGCCACGTGTCCTACTTTAGGTGGGACAGTCCTCCTTTGGAGCAAGAATGTCCTACGTCCTACTTTACTATAAAAATGTTCTACTTTAGGAAAACTGTAATATCTTACACTGAAAAAAATAGATTTTTTTCCAACCTATTTCTCTCAAAAACGCGTTAGCAAAATAAGTAATCGTGATTGCACCTTTACTTATATTAAATTTGTACCCGATTATTTTATTTTATGTCAAAAGGTTAGTAACAAACAATTAAGCAAACAATTTTCATCACTGTGACATATGTGAATATCTATGCTTTATTGCACGATTTATTCCGGTGGTCATTGCTTTTAAATAATTTTGAATTAAATCCACCGTTGAACCTCTGTTTTTTTAAATAACTTTTGTTACAAATTAGCTGTTCTTAGTAGTATTAATAAAATAAATTGACTGAACCGAATTTTGTTATAAAGTATAACATTTGGCTACAGAAAGCTAACGATTTTGAAGGAAAATGTAAATATACAAAACAGAACTATTTATGAGTGCTTACAACATAAGTTTATTAATTTTAATGAAAGTGCCAATGAATCAGCAGACGGTATGTTTAGCTGTATTTCTGTGTCCTTAAAAACTTTAAATTTAAGTTTTTCGAGTGTTACCGCATTGGAGGCTGATAACATAAATGCGAATTTGTATGCCATTATTCATTATAAATAAATCAATTAGCATTACAGAAATAACGCCCATACATTCATACTTACACCAAACCGAAACCTAATTTAAAAAAAAAAAACTTATTTTATAACTGAAAAATGAAGTGGCACAAATCCAACGAGTTTTTTAGTTTAAGACCGTAGGGGTAGTGTGTCCTACTTTGAAACTTTTAAAACGTGGCAACTCTGACTATCATAGAAAAAATATTTTTTCCATCATAATCTGATTTTACCCTGACAAAAACCGACAGAGAGGTATTTTGTGCTTTTTCATCCATTTATGGCTTATGAATCTTCAACCGTTTTCCTAGATAAATCTCATAATAATAAATTAGATAAATAGAAAAACAACTCACAAAACTCGATGACACGAATATGTTGATTTTGATATACTTATAACAGTTGTTTTATAGAAGTTCAACAAATGTGGTGAAACTTCTTGTGTTATAATTCTATGTAAACTTAAAAGTCGTCCAGGACTTGGATTTGATATTAATAAAATGGTAAATGCTGTAATCCGTAATTCAAGTGGATTTGTTTTCTTTTCAAAAATTGGCCAAAATATTTCAAATGATTGTTCACTTCGAGAATGAGATGATGGCATTGTTGCCCACATAGCCAAATATCGTAAATCTGTTGAATATTTTGAGTCACGTATAATTGGAACTAAGTATTGGGCAACATTTCCTATTTGCAAATTGCCTAGAGCCAGTACATACAAAAGTTGTTGGTCGTAGTCAATTGATGCAACAAATAATTCAAAATATCGTTTAACGTAACGATCAAATTGGTTTGATGTCATCTTTCCTTCTGCAAATGTTTTATAAATTAATGTTGCAAAGCTCAATACAGCTACATCTTTTACATCTGGATGATCAGGTCCAAGTACTAGAAATTCTTCACATTTTTCTATTAGTTCCAAACTCAGATCCGTCACATAAAACGGCATCGTCATTAATAGTTGAATTGCTGTGGTTGCTTTAACTCTTTTGTTTACAATTAAATCTTTAATGAGTACTATTGAAGCTTTTGTTCCAATTCTCGGTAATATTTCAAGAAATAAATTTTTTATTGTTTCCTGACGGTATGATGTCCCAATGTTAAATTTTTTGTATAATTTTACAAGCGATTTTTCTTCGATTAACCCAACGATTCGAAATATCTCGGCTGTTGTGTCATCATATGGATGATCAAAATCGATAAACCGAGTTTCTAATGAATCTACTAATTTATGTAATAATTTTTCAACGGCTTCGGAATAATCTGTGATCGATGTTGAGTAGTCATAACTAATATACTCTAATCCAGATATTAAAGGAGATATATTTTTATTAACTTCGATTTGTTCGTCTATTGGTTGTTCACCACTAAATTTTAAACTAATTGATGATACTATAAAATGTGATTCTCCATCGGTTTCAAATGTATGAATTGATGCTTGAGATTTAACTTCTGCTTCTGATAAAATATATTGAGTTTTGTTTGCATCCTGACCACGAGTCTTTAACGTGTATTCTCCTTCTACGCCAATAACCACATTTTCCTGAAAAAAAACACTACAGTAACAATTGTCAGTCTACACATACAAAGTTGCTTACTTCAAATTGAAGAAAATCGTCTCTTCGGCATGCAGCACTAGGCAAGTTACTTCGAATATTATGAACTCCATTAATGAAAGGACGACAACTTGTGAGCTCTGGTGTTTTTTTTACATTCAGTTGATTGGATAATTCTTCGCTTGTCGAAATATAATAATCGATGTTGCAAAATCCGTTTAAACCACTCTGAAAGCATTGTAAAAACAATTATAAAAAATTTTGTTATAAACTAAAACATACTTCATTTGTAACAAATGCTCCTGGACCTTCTCCATGTATTTGAAGTGTGGAAGCGATAGCTCTTTTGATATTTCCTGACCAAGCTGGTTCGTCGTTTTGAAGATTGATTGAAGAAACGACGCCATTTAGTAAATTTATTTTAAATGGATCCTGTAAGCTGTTTAGTCGTTGGTATTGCAACGGTTGTGCCTTGTCGCTGTAACTGGCTTTTCTCGGTATAAACTGAAATAGAGGTTTAAGCAGTTTACCTTAATAGCTTTTGAAATTATTTTCGGATAGTGAGAAGTAATTACACGTTGATAGAAGAGCAGTTCATGTTAAATTTACCAATAAAACAAAGAAAAATTAAATGGTTGAGTGAAGAGTTCGTTTATAACAAATTAAGGGAGAGGAGATAGAATCATAGGAAGAAACGGATATAAACAATTCAACGGATATAAACAATTCAACAGATATAAACGATTAAAAAGAATTCAAACTAATTTATTTCAAATATGCACTTTGTTGACGTCATGGTTGACATTCTTATTCAAACTGGAACATTTGTTTTAAAATCAACAATAATTGTTTATAATTTTGTCAAACAATTTGTTGATAAAATAACAACTTTGGCAAGGGTCATGGTCATATTCAAATCGTTACAAATTGAAATGATTATCTTTTAATATTATTATATTTTCACACTCTGGAATTGAATTTGAAATTAAAAAATATAATTACTTACTGTAGCAGCAATAAAATCGTCATCATATCGTTGAAATTTTAATAATCCTTGTATAGACCACTTATTTGGCTCCGAACCTTCACTTTGTCGTTGATACTGCAATGATCCCACTTCAACAATACTAGTGTAATCGTAAATAAGTTCCTTGTATTTAGGAAATAAATCGAATGCGTTGGCTGAATTTGATAACAGAATTGTACCTTAAATTATTAATGATTTCACTTGTTAGTAGCTAGTTTTTTTTTACAAAACCATAAACTTTAAAAAACTGGGATAAGTAATCAAAATCATAATATAAAAGAATTTCCAGAAAACCGATTATACTATTTTTTATTGATTACTCCACCTACTATTAATTAAATAAGGCTTAGAAAGATTTACTTACGAAAACTATACGGATCAAATACTAATCGGGTGTGTGTAGTTTTTGTCCTAAGCAAATTTATTTTTTAGGGTTTAGTTTGTTTTCAATGAAACTGTATTTAATTAGTTTTTTTTTATATGTATATTTTTATTTTTAATCATTGAAACATTAGCGTTCCCAATTGTTAATAGTGGGTCTATTAATTAATAAAATGACTTGCATAGTGATTTGGAAATTACGTTTATCGAATTGAAAGTAAGGCCAATTCGAAGGAAGGTTGAAAAACGTAACACTATCATTTCTTGTTTGTTGAACTAAATAAATATTTTACTTGATTTATTCTAAAATCAACATGCTTATTTTTCAAAATCAGAGTTCACGAGTTCAAGGCAGTTCACGACAGAGTTCAAGGCTGGACAAGTTTTGGTTTGGATATCAAAATATTGGACTAATAAAACATTGAACTTTTATTTATTACAACAATATTGCACAAGTAGCTATCGCTTCGACAGCGTTGGCTCATTAACTGACTTAGAATAACTATGATTTCAGCTTCGCATTTAATAGTAAAATTTATAAATGTCTTGGATGTTTAACAAGAAATGACTGATTTTTCAGTTAAGAATAGGGTGACCACTTTTGCCGAGGATCACATTCTGAGCTATATCATATTCACCGCCACTTCCTTGATATTTATTAAGACCCCAACTTTATTTTTGTTTCTTGCTTTTTCTTCGATTATCCGTTTAGAAGATATAAGCTCCCAAATTGTGATATAGTATCTGGCGAATTTTGATGCAGAATGCCACAAGGCCATCTCAGAAACTTTTTCAAAAGTAACAAGAGAAATTTTTGGTATTTGACAGATAGATCCTTTTTCGCTACTTCTCGCTACTAAACCTATTTGCCTAATATTTCCTGTTTTCATGCTATCCTAGTTAATTGACGACAAATGAGGGGTTGGAACTTAAATTTTATAGTTATTTTGTCTAGACAAACTCTTAATCGGTGCGTGGTTTTTTTATTATATTGATTATATTAGCTTACGAGATATAAGTTATCAAAATGTGTCACATTTTCTGTCGCACTTTTACTCGCTATATAATAGTACCCTAATATAGTTGTCTAACTCAAAAAGTGGATAATGCAGTGACTATATTGGAAGAGATATCTCGCCATATACTAAAAATGCTCAGAATAATTGAATTATTCAAAATAAGTTCAGAATAGATTGATGAGAATTTTGTAAACCGCAATGCATAAAAATAAGTCAAATTTGGTCTTCCGCTTGGTCTTCCGCCTTGATTTTATAGGATATAACAGGGAGCCCGGAGATTACGTTCCATAACCGTGAGAGATGCGGTCATCCTAGTTAAGAATTGAGGGAATAATAAAATAGGTCAACATTTCTGAAACCACCCAAAAAGTATCGATTTTAGCGTATCTTCTCTATTCAGTTGAGCAGAGATAGTATCGGGTCAGTTTTGTTGTTTTAGTTGAAATTTTTTATTTATGTTTTTGATATATACTTTTAACACTGAAAATGACCGAACTAATAGTCGCAAACGTTTTTTACACACTCAGTAGCTAGTTGGTTGAATTAGGTATCATCCATTTCCATTTTCAATCACAAAAACACTCGTCACAATTGGTCGTTTTTCACAAAAATCACATTTGAATTCTTTAGTTTATATTTTAAAAAGTGGTTTATGTAGTAGGGATTATAAAATGTGATTATAAAACGACAACACAACGATATCTTTTAAGATCTAGGTCCCACAACCTGTTGGTTGTGGGACCTAGATCCTAAAAGTTATTTTTGTGTTGTTGTTTTATAATCACATTTTATAATCCCTACTACATAAACCACTTTTTATTAAAAACAAATATAAAATTATATAAAAAGAGGAGAAATCTCATTAAAAGAAAAATCATTCGCATCATTAAATTCACACGAGCTTGAAAAACTCCATATCCTTTTAACTGTATTCGTTTTTTTACATATTAACTTTTTAGCTAAATGTTTAGGTGCCAAACTTTATACTCTTTAAAATACACTAGAAAAACAACGTTTTGCAGGACAATGCCAAAAGAAAAAGCCGTTGAATTAATTTGTTTGACAAAAAAGAGTACAATCAACCATTGCATGCATGAATGTATAGACAATACTAATGTTTTGAGACGGCCAATACAGTGCCGGATCAAGCTATTTCAGCGCCGGGTGCAGATTAGGTAACTGGCGTCCTCAAATTAAATTATATTGTAAGATAATATATTCAAAAATCAATGCAATACTTGTTTTAATACGAAGTGTTGTGTAATCGAAATTAGAATATGTTTCAATACCTATGTCACACCAACACATGGAGAGCTTTTAAAATCTAGATCCCACAACAACATGCGTTCAAGTATTCAACGCTTTTTATAATTGGATCAACATTTTCTTTTATGCGGTGTTTCAAATGTTGGATATTTAGACAATAAATCTTATCATATAAAAAAATACGATATATTCCAAAATTTCATGATAATATGTGGAAAATAGAAACAAAATAAAAATTTATTTTTTTTTAAATGTGAAAAACATAATTAAAACTAGGTTACTAATACTCTAGCTGATGGAATACTCCTCATTCATGTGACGTACTCCCGTGGTCAATGCTTAAAGTTCACAAATAGAGTTAGGTATATATA
Source organism: Diogma glabrata (assembly GCA_963693315.1). Classification (NCBI taxonomy): domain Eukaryota; kingdom Metazoa; phylum Arthropoda; class Insecta; order Diptera; family Cylindrotomidae; genus Diogma; species Diogma glabrata. Next base: position 122,076,805 of record OY856188.1, read on the forward strand.
AAGAGGAGTATCTTCGAGCAAGCAATTGCACAGTAAATAAAAATTTATTTTAATAAATAAGAAATGTTATACAAATTTATTTCAAATACTGTAACGATTATGGAGTGCGATTTAAAAAAATCTATTGATAGTTTTCTTACTGGAAAATGGTTCTGCTAACGCAATACAAACTGAATAACACCTAAATAAGTTTCTAAAGATAAAAATAGAATTCAATAATTTTATATAATACGAAAATAAAATAAAAACTACACAGTCTATGATAGAGTAGGTAAATAAACAAATTAAAAATTGTAGATTTCACACCTAGGTGCGAAGTTTCGAAGATTGTGTTATGTTTTTTGCTATTTCATTTTCGACTAGCATAAAAAAGGTTGCGTTGGCGATAGATTAGTTCAAAATAAACGTTTGTTGAACATTAACGGTGACAGAAGCTATTGATAATATAGCAATGATACGGTATAATTATATGGGATAGTCATAAATAATTTACACAATGTGATATAAATAATAGTAAACTGATTAAGAAAGAGGAATAAGATAAATGGAAGAATAATATTTATAACGTAAAGAAAATCCATTGTTTAAGTTTATTAAATATAGAAGTCGAACCGAATATAAGCAATGGCCGAGTTGTTCTACGTTAGAATATAATAAAAATTATGAATAAATGTGAAAATAAAAATAACATTAATTTGTAAGAAAGAATAATTATAATATGAAAATCAAAAAAACTATACAATTCATATATACAAATAAAATTGTATTAAATAAAGAATCACATACATATATGTTCACTTTTATGGCTTTATTTTCAGAAAACTCTTTTATTGCCGGTTCGTATTTTCATAAATAAGAAATTTCAGATTCAATTGATATAAGAGAAAAGGCAACTAACCTTTCGCGGCACATGCCCCATCACCTGGTGTAATTTAGAAAAGCTCCTTTCAGCGGCAGCTACTGTTAATGACAGTATCTTGGCTTTAAATAAAGTCGGAAAATATCTTGCATATTTTGCAAATATAGAAGGTGTAAAATTTTCTATAGAAGTTTCAAATATTTTAAAATCTAATCCTTATCTTTTAGGTAGATTTCATATCAAAATCTACCTATTGCAATGTGCGTGATGTCGAAATTTCGGAAAAACTTTATATAAATATATAACTTTATATATATATATATATATATATATATATATATATATATATATATATATATATATATATATATATATATATATATATATATATATATATATATATATATATATATATATATATAAATATATATATATATATATATATATATATATATATATATATATATATATATATATATATATATATATATATATATATATATATATATATATATATATATATATAATATATATATATATATATATATATATATATATATATATATATATATATATATATATATATATATATATATATATATATATATATATATATATATATATATATATATATATATATATATATATATATATATATATATATATATATATATATATATATATTAGGGTGTTCCTTAGCTATATGGGGAAAAAAAAATTATGATATTTTTTTGGTCTCATCCCCTAAATCGGTGTGTTTACATATAAAAATGAGCTGCAAGAAATTTTAGGTCAATCAAATAAAGTTAACCCGTGCCGACTTGAAGTTGAACTTTGGTTCCATATGAAATCATCTGTTTTAGATGTTACTCAAACTTTGTGGAAATGTTCTTTAGGGTTCGGGAAATCAAAATCCACAAGGATTTAATTTTCGCACGCGCCACCTCCGGACCACACAAAATAAAGCACTTGAAAAGTCGTATTTTTGTGTTTTGTGGTTTTAGCTGTAAAACTTTTTCTATTAAAGATCTTGATTCGATCAAGGTGACATTATACAGCTGAAAGATGGTAATTTTTAAAACAAAAATAAAAATGTAAGAAACTGTAAGCTGTAAGTAAGAAGCTGTAAGCTGTAAGAAACAAATGGTTATATAATGTTGGCTTCTCTTTAAACGGCTGTACACCCGCATCAGAAATAAATAAAAAACCAAACTTTAAAGTTTTTTAAAGTTAAAGGTGAGAACTGAATATCCTGCTAATTTCAAGTTTTTGTCTTTTACCAAACACGTCCAAATTGTAGCCTGAAATATGCAAATTGCTGAAATTTCAAAATTTCAAGTAAAGAGTTTTTGCATTACGAGTTGACTGAACGAGTCGATTTTAATTTTTTATACTATAACAATATGTGCACTTTGATATTTGAGAATGTTTAGACTTTTATATTCAACAGTGCAGACACTGGTGTCAATTGAAAATCGCAAGAAATCAATAAAAAAACACGTATTTTCATCACTCTTTCATTTTTTAAATATATGAATAAAGTCAATTTTTACTTTTGTTTTAAAAACTACCGTCTTTCAGCTTTATAATGCCACTTCGATCAAATCAATAGCTTTAATAGAAAAAGTTTTACAGCTAAAACCGCAAAACACAAAAATACGACTTTTCAAGTGCTTTATTTTGTGTGGACCGGAAATGGTGCGTGCGAAAATTAAATCCTTGTGGATTTTGATTTTTTGAGCCCTAAAGAACATTTCCACAAAGTTTGAGTAACATCTAAAACAGTGCAACAACAATTTTTTTTTTCTTCGATGATTTCATATGGAACCAAA
>OY856188.1:122079695-122142615 GCA_963693315.1 Diogma glabrata
TGTGCATATGACTGTCGGGAATGAGTTTTTTTTGTTCTGAAGGAAAATTATAAAAATGACGTTATAAACTAAGAGATTTTTTTTTATGTTAAATATCAAATATTTTATTATTAGATGAACTTTTTAAAATATTATAAAAATTATATATGTAGTACAATAAATAAAATAAATACAATTGTTAAAAATGATTTACTTATTTTACTAACAGAAGTTTCTTTTGAATAGGAAAGCACTTCTGCAATTATTTTCTTTGTATTAGATGTCATGAAAAATGAAATGTTTATTTATAACTTTTAGTAATCACTTGTCACCAGCGTTGCCACTCAAAAAAATTAAAATGTATCCAATTTTATAAAAAAATGTATCCACATTTTTGAAAAAATGAAACATGATTATTTGATATTGCTAAAGGACTAATTACAATATATGTTTAGTACAATTCAGTATCCTGATCACATTTATTTATAATATAACAACAAAAAAATCACATTAATTTAAATTTTATCTGATGATTTTTATATGTGTTTTATTTGATGAATAAATTCCATATACATTTTTTGCACAGTTTTTGTCACCTCCAAAAATTCCTCTTTTTCCAGTTTATTGTATGCTAAAAATGATTGTACTGCATCCCATACTTATTTCAGACAATTGTATATGATTTTCTTTTAAATTATTAAAAAACAAGTGATCGATTTTCAAAAATTGTTTAAAATTAGTTACACTGCTCGCCAATTTCTGATACTTTTTCTTTCACAAAAAGAGAATAGACGAACAATATAACAAATTTCATAAACATTTTCAAAGTTTTTGGAAATCCAACACAGCTAAAGGCATATTAATAAAATGTATCCATTCTAGCAGTTTTGTGATTTTTTTGTATCCAGTATCCATTTAATAAATTTTTCAAATAATGTATCCAAATGGATACAAATGTATCCAAGTGGCAACGCTGCTTGTCACTCTTATAAAAAATTATTTGACAGTCTTGACTGCAAACAAAAAAGCCGTATAAACTAAATCTATTTAGGAACTTTTGACTGGAGAAGCATTTTGTTCGTATTATGTTATTATGGAATCATAAAGTAAAAGATTGTTTTTCAACATTAAATTACAAATATTTTATTATTGAATAAACTTTTTAAAATATCATACAAATTATATATGTGAAAATAAATATAGTTATTAAAAATTATTTACTTATTTTACATTCAAAAGTTTCTTTTGAGTTGGAAAACATTTTTGCATTTATTGTCTTAGTATTTATTGGTACAAACGAATGAAATTTTTCAGTTCCACTTATAGTAATCGCATTTTTATATCGATTTTGTAATTTTTTTTTGTTAATTGATATTCATTTTTATCGGCGTATCCAAAGTTCATGGTAGATTCCCATTTTAAAGCCCATTCGAAAAGTTTTTTTTTTGTGTATCAATAATATTATCTTCGCTCGCCATACTATAACGGTGTGCAGCACGCTTCAGTGTACCAGCAATTCCATCACAAGGTCCCTTTCCATGGCTGGTAGCATGTAAATGCCATTCTGCATCAACCTTAAAGTCTTTTTTATGGTGGCATAAGTTAATTAGGTTATGTTTATTTTTGTATTGAGAAGGTGCACCGTCAGTGTTATAAATTATTTTTGTAATATTAGAATTTATATGCGTTTTGATGAATTCAATAAGTTTTGTAATGAAAAGATGGACTGTAGTACTGTTGTGATCGTTTATATCCGAAATGAGTATAAAACTTCGGTGCTGTATATATTCACTTGTGGCACTTTTAAAATATATGACAAATGGATGAATAGTAGCTTGTGAATTATTATAATAATAGCCTTGAACCGCATTCTGAATTATGAAGCCGTAGTTTTCAGAAAAATCTCCTTGAACGAAGCACTCTCCTGCTTCTAAATTTTTTTTTTTCCTCAATGAATGTAGATTGCTGTTTTGCTATAAAGTTGTGAGGTATCAAAATTTGTAAACGGTAAATAAATTTTTTCATAAATTCTTCTACAGTTTCTATTAAAGTATCCAAATTGCATCGATCAGTGGTATTCCATTGTTGATATTTGACTTGAAGGATTCCTTTAACGTCAAAATCATTTAGTAATTTTTCTTTCAGTTGTTGAAGTTTTTTTGAACATTCATTGCACTTCAAATTATGACAATCTTCTGTTAATTTACCACATGAAACAAATTCAATTAATGTTTTATAATTTTGGAAAGCAGCATCAGTAATCCAAGACATCTTAGAGTGTTGAATCATTAGTTTTATATTTTGAAATATGGTACACACGCACACATTATGAACTCCTTGGGATAATTTTATACATTCTTGTGGTCGAAGGGACGTGAATTTAGTAAATCCTATTTTCACATCAGGAAACTTATTTTTAAACTCCACATAAGCTTCATTTAATGTACATAGCAATAAGCGCTTTTGTTTTTTTATGCGCTCCTCTCCTGTTTTAAAAGATATTGCATCTCGTTTGCCTGGCAATAATCTACTGATTTCATCACTTTTATAGAACTGCTCCACAACATTTATATCTGTTGTGGTTACACCTCTTTTATCCGTCGCAGATGAATGCTGAAAATTATTTTCATGTAGAGTTTTACTTTTTTCAACCAAATGACGCGTATAGCATTACTTCCAAATATATCTTGAATCTCCTGCATTTTCATTTCTTGCGGTAAAATTGACAACATTTTTTGTTTTTCAGCATAATGCCCATTGTCGAAATGTATCTTTAGGTTTCTAATAATTTCTTCATAACGTTGCCTTATTTTTGCATTTTCAGACAACTCTAATACTTCTCCAGTCAAACGTTCCTGAATAGACTTAGTTATTTGAACGGCTTTTTGTTTTCTGTAGTCGAGACTGCCACACAAATTTATTTTAAGAGGTGAAAGATGATCCGATATATGCGGCACAATATGTTCGTTTAAATTATTAATTAGCACATCACGCTCTATGGTAATCAAGTTTGGTGTTTGAACATAATCTCGAATAAAGCTGGCACCAATCAGTTGATCGGTTTGCATTTCATCTGATGTTTCATTTGAAGATGTGTCATTGGATACTGCATCGTCACCCACTGTTAGTGATGTTGATAAATCTGAACCAGAAGGTAGTGTTGACTGATTGATTAAATTTAAATAACAAGATGAACATATTCGCTTATTCTCCATTGCACTAATCCCAAGAACATCTACATGTTGTCGAACATTCTCTGTGATTTTCCTTTTATTTGAAGAACACTTAGAATTTGAAAATGGTTTAACGCATTTACATTCACTAATTTTAGAAAAATTAAATTTTGAAAGTTTTTGTTAAAGTAATAGAAATTAACTGATTGTGACCAATTTAAACCTTCATTTATATAACAAAAATGGGATTAAAAATAGTAATGCAGGCATCAATAAAGATTATATACGCCTATTTTTATGACCAAATATAATTACTCTACATTTACTACTCTACAGCATCTATTCAACCTTTTGAAATCTTTGTCTTAATTACAGCCATATATAATTTAAAATCCTTAAGATGGTTTTTATTTATTTTTAATCCATATTAGTTTACGCCTATATTCACTTAAAATTAAAAGTAGGATTTTCAAATTTTTCAATCATGCATATCTAAAAAAACAGCCTCATTTTAAAGGATTAACGGATTAACAGGCAAATTCACAGGTAAATAAAAATAAAATTCAATTTTATTTAAAAAAAAAAATAAAAAAGTGGGATTAGATGCTAGCTTCATCTTTTAAACTTGTTTTCTTATGTAACACCGTTGAATAGGATTAAAAAACTAACAATGCACAATTTCAAAAGTTTCTTTTTAACACCTATTCTACGACATATCATTTATATTGTTATTATAATTATATTATTATATTTAAAAATATAATAATTTATATTATTATATTTAAAAAAAATTCTACTTGAAGCCGTATTTTTCATTTATCAAAGGCTATCTATAAACTAAAAATAAACCAAATTAAAAAGGGTCGAGTCAAAATGTCGCAAAATTTTGCTGAACTTGACTGAAATTGCTTTTTAAAAACTTCATTTAATAATAAAATATTTGATATTTAACATAAAAAAAAATCTGAATCTAAAAATCGCCATTTTTATAATTTTCCTTCAGAACAAAAAATACTGATTCCCGACAGTCATATGCACAACGAATTCTGTCTTTAAAACAAATAATAATGCATCTCCTAAACTTTCACAAGTGGTTAGATATAAAATAAGCTTCAATTTAGTTTAAAAAAAGAAAAAAAAAAGGCTATGCCATCTTTTTTTCAATTACACCGTTTTTTTCTTATGTTACACCGTTAAAAATTATTTCAAAAAATTAACAGTGTACATTTTTAAAAACTTTGTTCTAATACCTATTCAACGACATATCATTTATGAAAATCGATTGAGTAGTTTTTCTACAATCGCTCGTCGAAACGAAATGCACTCACATCACAAAATAACAAAAAATTGAGGGGCACCCTGTGAAGACCCCTCGTCGAAAAAAAAATTCTAAGAGAAGTTGTATTTTTTATTTATAAAAGACTATCCATAAACAAAAAATAATCAAAATTAAAAGAGGTCAATTCAAAATTTCCCAAAATTTTGCTGAACTTGCGTGAAATTGCTCATATATATGTATATATATATATATATATATATATATATATATATATATATATATATATATATATATATATATATATATATATATATATATATATATATATAAATATATATATATATATATATATATATATATATATATATATATATATATATATATATATATATATATATATATATATATATATATATATATATATATATATATATATATATATATATATATATATATATATATATATATATATATATATAATATATATATATATATATGTATATATATATATATATATATAATATATATATATATATATATATATATATATATATATATATATATCTGTAGGTGGGAGGTAAACTACACCAAGTCCAATTTTTTCAAAATACGTTTTTTATACTGTTAGAATCAGGATTTTATTCTCTACCGAGAGGTTAAGAGCACTTAGTCCTAACTAGTGTAGTTTTTGAGATAGAACAATTTTAAATAGTCCAAGTCCATAGTAAATAGTCCATTTTCAAACAGTTTTTTGGCTTTCCTGTAAAATTTTAAAAATGTGACTTAGTGTAGTTTACTTCCCACCTACAGATATATATATATATATATATATATATATATATATATATATATATATATATATATATATATATATATATATATATATATATATATATATATAGCTTGAGAACTTCCATTTATACTTTAGTTATCGCTTCTTTGCGTTTTGTTATGATGACATATAGGTAAGTATAAAGTTAGAATATTTTATAAACGAATTTGTTGGACATTTTTAAATTAACGTATTTACAAAAATTGTACATTTTGTCATTTATTTCCTGGTCCGGTTCAAGTAGGGCTGCCTGATCTGGTTTAAATAGTTTGAGGCGTTACATTACTGATCAGGACCTGTTCAGGGTGCCTGATCCGGACCCTATCAGTGGTAAGGAAAGCGATATCCGGCCCAGATCTGAGCCCTTACATAATGGAAGTCAGGGTGCGGGCAGATATGGCAATTAAAACTACGAAATTGTTTCAACAACTGTACTGTTATAGAACGATGTAGTTGAGACAATCACACGTAATATTTATGTGAAAATAAAATATAGTTCAATTAATTTTAAATACTTTAATTTTAAAATAAAAAATCCATGATATAAGGCCAAAGAAAATTTGTTTCATGGAACTAGTTATTAACTTTATTCAACTACTATTATATTGGATATTATAACACTTCATATTTTAATAAACCTAATTCAGTTGTCAGGAAAATGTTATCTTGTAGTTGTTCCAATCACGGTGAAATTGTTTGCAAATATTTTTTCTTTGTTTGAATAATAAACTGCTAACTTCGAGATGAGGTTGTGAGGTTTGTCATTACTTACATTTTTTTTTCAATGCAGAAAATTTTTGTTCAAAAAATTTGCAGGAACAAAACTAAAATGGGGTTGTCAATAATCCAGCTAGTGGCATAATCCTTGTTTATGTGACACACTTTCTTCTTCAATGATTAAAGCACAGATATAAAGTTATATGAAGCCTCTTCGAGGAAGCAACAGCGTGCGATCATCAGGGATAAACATAGCTAAGATTGAGGGTGCCACCGTTGACTGAATACAGTTCATCCGCCAGTACCCCTAAGAAAACACCATAGCTCGAGATATTTCACTACTACTGCCACTGGTATGTGATATCTCTTGTTAACTCATATGCCAATGGTAGAGACTGGAGTACGCGGGATTAACACATCAGTGTCATACAGAATAAAAATATTTGCAAATTCATCTCGACATTTATTGATGTCATATAAAGTAGCTGCATGAATTTTAGATATTTAATCTAATCTAACAATTCATTTAATTTATTTTTTTATACTTCCTAAACATAATGAACTATTTTGCTTTATATACTTAGATTTGCGTAAAACATTACTTTTTCGACCTCTATTACTTTACGCCCTCTATTACTTTACGCCCTTTATTACTTTACGCCCTATCATAATTACTTTACCCGCCCTCTGTTACTTTATGCACTCTTGTGGTTACTTTACGCCCTCTTCGAGCAAGTAAAAAAAGGTGTATGTTCCACAGGTATTAAGTTAATTCGAGTTGTTGACGACAAGCGTGTTGTTGACAACAAATTCTCACTCGGGTTGGAATTTAAAACTTTACACCTTTGCTACATAAATAACTATTAAATGATTGAAGTTTTATGCAATTAAACTATGTAGCGCATTGTTGGAACAGCATACTTGATAAAGGTGGTGAAACATACGTTATCGCTTTAGACATCACCAAGGCATTCGATCGTTTCTGGCATGCCAACTTAATCAACAAGCTCGTTGCGTATGGTTTTCATCCCAATGTTGTGAAGTTGATTCAAAATTTTCTATCCAACCGATACATTTCGGTCTCCTCAGACGGATTGCCTTCTGAGTCTAAACTAATTAACGGTGTTGTACCTCAAGGCCCAGTATTGACCCCAACCCTATTTTTGATTTATATCAACGAATTGTTGAAAATCACCAGCAACGCAATAAATAGTTTTGCAGATGATAGTACTCTGCACAAGTCGTTCGAGCCCCTTCCTTTAAAAGGTAAAATGCACGAACGAATTAATCCCGCCCGGAGAGATCCTGCCATAAACGTGAATAAAGACCTAAAAAATGTCGCCGATTTGGGTGACCAAAACCTGGTCAATTTCAACTCTACCAAAACACAGCTCTTGATTGTTTCCAGATTAAAGACCGAGTTCCCCAAAGATATTTTATTCAGTATGTGTGATGAACCAATAGGTGAATGTAAAAGCGTTCGTTTATTGGGTGTCACAGTTTCAAATGACCTACTCTGGAACGATCATGTAATGGCGATGGCAAAAAGCGCGTCTAAAAAACTCGGTCTTCTAAATAGATGCAAAAAAATTTTCACTCCATAACAATTGCTTCCTGTTTATAAGTCCTATATTCGTCTCTGTATGGAGTACTGCTGTCAAGTTTGGGGTGCTGCTTCTGTTTCCATTTTGGTCCTCTTGGACTCTGTTCAAAAGCGGGCTATACGAATTGTGAGTGTTCGAGCTTTGACATCAAAACTTGATTCCCTACAACATCGTCGCACTGTTGCTGACCTTGTTGTTTTTTTACAAATATCGTCATCACCAGTGCTCAGATGAAATCAGCGTCATCATGCCTCAAACTTATTCATAAGCCCGTTCCACTCGGCAATCAGCTACAGCAACCAGTGAAACGGTCGAGATCCCGCGCTGTCATACTAGCAGATCGCAGAGAGACTTCTTTGTCCGAACTGGGTACAAATGGAATAGTTTGCCGGAACACTTAGTCTCAGGTGGCTTGAACCCGTAGAAGTTTAAAAAAGCATTCATCAACAACTTAGAACGGCAGTTGTTGTGGGACCTAGGTCAAGACCTAGATCTTAAAAGGTATTTATGTGTTGTTGTGACACATATTCTAAACCCTATTACACAACACTTTTTATTTAAAAAAAAAAAAAATTACCAATTCATTGAATTTTTTAATTGATTTTGCGAATAAGTTTTTGTTTTATGTAAACAAAGACGAAATACTCAATGAATTTGATGAATCATTGAATGAGTTAAAATTTTAATTATCATAAAATTTTTGTAATGAATAAAAAGAATATAATTTTATGAAATACATATTTCTTTAAATGAATTGGCCAAAAATAAGATGATATATCATTTAATTTTAATTACAAGTTTTAACGAAACCAAATGTTTAAAAATTAAAACATTAAAATATTATAAATTTCACTAATAAAATTAAAATAAAATCGCCAATTTCTTGTTAACTAATAGTTTTTATTTACTATATACGTATTTCGAAAGCTATGCTTTCATCGACAGTAGTATGTATCAAAAGTGTGTTTTGATATATCAGGGTTGTTAATATACACGTATAAAACGTTTTATACGTTACACGTATAATACGTAACGTATAAAACGTATAAAACGTATATAACGTATAAAACGTATAATATGATTTTGTTTTTGAAATTCATTCATAAAAAATTAAAAATGCTTCTTACTTCAGATATTAATTATATTTTTAGTAAAAATATAATTACGTAGTTATAAATTATTTATATATTTTATAATTTGTAACAAAAACTATTTAACTTCTAGATGTTATTTGAATGTAAATTTTTATACATTATACGAAAGACTATGTTACTTAAACTGGTTAATAATCTTTAATTCACTAGATTTGAATATTGAAAATTTTGAATTATATATTAGAGATTTTTTTGAGCACATCAACTCAAGCAATTAAATTATTTTTGAATTTTCAACACGTAGGTATACTATATGATTTTTTTTCATTTTGATTCCAACATTTACTTAATGGGAAACATTTTGGATTAGAAACATTTGGCTCATGAACTTAATTATTTGGCATCATGAAATGTTATTGAATATATAAAATATGGTTCAATTCAACTTCAGCTCCTCCCATCTAATAAGAACAGCTGGGAAATATTATGTTGTTGCAGAATAAATGTCGTTTTTTTTATAGCAGTTAGGAAAATTATTAGAGATTATTAGAGAGATGTTTTTAAAAAAAATTTGTTGTGTGAATCCGGGTTGCACCACTTCCAATTAATAGACACAGTTTGAAAATAACAGGCTCTTGCAGATCAAACCTTTTTTTTATACAAAAGTTGTAATAGTTAAAATATAAAATATATCTTTGATTTTCATTTATTTTTATTTTTAATACAAGGGGAACGCAAGAGAATACAAGACAGTATACAGTTAAAATATGTATTTACGTCAAACGAAAAAGTTTAGTGAGAAGCTTATTGAGAAAATTCAATTTTGGTCATTGATGTATAATAGGTATGGTTGGAAATGTCAACTTATTGCAGACTAAATTTGTTTTGAAAATAAATAATTATATTTTGAAAAGAAGTTAAATGTGGAAGTTTTCTGAACTCATAGGAATAGTTGGGTAAGAAATTATCATGACAACGCTATATTTTCTAAAGCAGCTGTTCCTATTAGTCCCGAAATCTAGGCTTCATAAATATTAAATATCACGAGTACGATGAATAATACGCCCGCGATAATGTTATATAAATGTATTTTTATTTATTAAGGATTTTACTTTTATACGGTATAAAACGTAAATAATTGTGTGTTTTATACTGTACGTTTTATACGTTTTATACGTACGTATAATACGTGTTTTATACGTTACCGTATTATACGTTACAACCCTGTGATATATACTACTGTCGATGAAAGCATAGCTTTCGAAATACGTATATAGTAAATAAAAACTATTAGTTAACAAGAAATTGGCGATTTTATTTTAATTTTATTAGTGAAATTTATTATAATACTTGTTAAGTTTGAACAAACAAAATTATTAAAATGTATTAAAATATTTTAGTAAAATATTATAAAAGTTTATAGTTTTGTTTTTTTTTTTAATAAAATATGGTGTGGAGTGGGCAATACAATATGTGTCACAACAACACATAAAAACCTTTTAAGACCAAACTCCCACAACAACATGCGTTATATAAAGCACAAAGGTATACACATTGAAAAAAAAATAAAGTAATGGCAACCTTACATCGAAGTTGATAGTTATTCAAAGAAAAATATTTCACGGAGTTTCAAACAATTTCACGGTGATTGGGACTACACGCAACACATAAACATTTTCCTGACAACAGACTGAGGTTTATTTAAAAGATAAAAGGATACATGGAATATAACAGTAGTTACAGTTAATAACTATTTTCATGAAACAAATTAACTTTGGTCTTATATGATTAATTTTTAATTTTAAAATTGAAGTATTTGAAATTAATTAAACTATATTTAAACACTACGTGTGTTTGTCTCAACTACAGTCTACATCGTTCTGTACCTGTACAGCTGTGGAATCAATTTCGAAGTTTGATTCGCCATATTTGCTCTCACGGCCAGAGGTTGAGACAACTGCATTTCGATAGGAAAAATAAATGCTTTTTTCAGTGCATTTTCAACTCATATTATAATATAATTAGATGAAAATGCGACTTTATATTTTTCTGTGTACTTAAACTAAATAACAAAACTCACATCATCTAACACGATAATCCAATCTGCTTCTTTTAAAAAATGAGTTCGATGTGTCACTAAAATACGAGTAGCTCCATTTTTACATAAATATCCATTAGTGCCAATAACTTCATTGTATAAATGATGTCCCACATGCGTATCGACGGCTGACAATGGATCATCCAACAAATACATATCTGCATTTTTATAAACTGCTCTTGCTAAACTTACTCTAGCTTTTTGGCCACCCGATAAAGATACGCCGCGGTCACCAACAAGTGTTTGATCACCATGTGGAAGCTGTTTTAAATCAGTTGCCAATGCGCAACACTTTATAACTTCATCATAATGTTTTCTTTTAAACGGTTGCCCAAAAAGAATATTGCTTTTAACCGTACCTGGAAACAGCCACGGCTCTTGAGCGCCATAAGATAATGTTCCTTCAATCACAATATTGCCAGATTGAATTGGTATCTCTCCAAGTATCAATTGCAATAAAGAACTTTTTCCTGATCCAACAGGTCCTATTATTGCACACAGTTTTCCGGCTAAAGCTTTAAAATTAACAGCATCCAGGGTTTTCCGCTTCGCATCACACCATGATGCAACGACATTGTTTACTTCTAAAATCACTTGATTTTTTGCAATCGATGTATTTTTGATCGTAACTCCCCCATGTAATGTTGGATCATGTTCATTTAATATTAAAAATTGTTCAATTCTTTTAATAGAAACCAAACCTTCGGCTACCATTGTTAATGCGTTTGAGTACCCAATAGCTGCAATCATTTGTAATAAATTAAAATATTGAGCTAAAGAAAATACAACATCAGCAGTGATTTGTATTTTGAAGTATAGCATTGCAAGTATTGTGATAAATAGTGTTGAACGTTCGGTGAAAACGGCAGTTGAACTTGCAATTCCAATTATATATGATGCATACCGAATTTGTTTGATTTCCAGTCTTCTAGCTTTTGCAACAACTGCTTGAAATGGTTTTTCCCATGCATACATTTTTATAACATGAATCCCATTTATAAGTTCATTCATTATTCCAACACGTTTATCTGTACAAAGTGCAACTTTCAATCTAAATTTTGAAATCAGTTTGGTTAGAAAGCTATGAACGGGAATTGTTTTTAGCAATAAGCCTAAAACGCCAACAAAAGAAGCAGGTCCGATAATATTGTATAACATATAACATATTATAATCGAATGTACTGGTGTAATCCATAAATAATGACTAAACAAGAAAGCATTATCTAAACGAGAAACATCGTTTGACAATAAATTAACAACATAGCCAGCCGATGTTGCTTCATTCGTACTTTTTGATAATTTTAATATTTTACGATAAATCATTGAACAACAAGCCACTCTCAATCGAGAGCCGAGCAGTTTTTGTCGTAACTCATGATGATGGAAGAATACAACAGCTACAAAAGTGGAAATTATTAATAATGTTGTTAACCATATTTTATCATGCCACATGTCACTAAAATAACTCAAGATATTTTCATGCAGAGAATTTGTAGGTTCCCATGAAATTGAAGGAATTGATTTTGTGTTGTTTTCATTATATTCATTTATGGGTAAAACTGTTGAATACTGGTAAAGTTTTAATAATTTTGCTAATATTACTGGAGAGCAAGTTCTGAAATGATAAATTTATTTATTTTTATTTATTTATTCAGTTAGTTTATAATACCTCGCCCAGATGCATGTGTACATCAAGACACCATTGCATGTATAAGATTTATAATATGCTTTCCATATAGCATTCCTTAATCGAGGCTTCTTTCCATTTTTTTGGCATTTCTCCTTTTCTTTTGTCCATAATCTGAAAACAAAAATGAACCGTAAAAGCAAACTAAATGTTCAAAAATAACAGATAATATAAAATGTTCTAGATTTTATTTAAATTTATATTTCTGTATATGGGTCATTCTTTTACAAACCGACACCTTTCTGACCGACACATTTTTCATTTGGCTGAAATTTTTTAAAGGGTCTTATATCGAAAAAAAGATGTATGTATGTGTTTGAGAATTTTTTTTTTAAATAGAGCGGTTCTAAATTCTGAGAACTTCGTAAACTTAGGCTTGCCGACTTATTTTCAAAAAATCATAACTTCGGTTTTATCAAAGATAGAAACTTCTGTTTTGTTTTATTTTAAAACTGAAAGATGTTTTATAAAAAAAAATAAAATGAATAAAAATTATTAACAAATTCCCATTGTTATAACTTATAAGTTGTAGCCGAATAAAATGTTAAAATCGATTTTTAGTCATTGCCCCAGCAACGTAACGATTTTTTAGTAAGACCATCGTATTCTATCTTCAATTTTTTATAAAAATCGTATTTTTAATTAATGGAGAAATAATTTTTACTGTTAGAAATAAATTAATTTATCGAGCATGGGAGGACAAAAATTCCATAATTCCCACCTGCTTTCCCAAAAAACAAAAAATTTTCGAACACGTACGTACATATATCTTTTTTAGGTAGATTTCATATAAAAATCTACCTATTGTAATGTGCCTCATCTCGGAATTTCGGGAAAATTTTTGTGCCAAACTATATATGATAAGCGGAGACGAAAAAACAAACAAAAAATTTATATATATGTATATGTATATATATATATATATATATATATATATATATATATATATATATATATACATATACATATATATATATATATATCTATATATATATATATATATATATATATATATATATATATATATATATATATATATATATATATATATATATATATATATATATATATATATATATATATATATATATATATATATATATATATATATATATATATATATATATATATATTTATATATATATATATATATATATATATATATATATATATATATATATATATATATATATATATATATATATATATATATATATATATATATATATATATATATATATATATAAACGATACGAGATATAATGAAAACGACCGGCACTCTAACGGTCGCATTTGATGAGGTAGATAAAAAAAATTTCTGTGCATGTGTGTTTTATTAATATCTTGGACAAGTTCGTGAACCAGCAAAATCCGACACGTGGTTAAGAAACTAGAGGCTTTTTTCTAAAAAAAAATTTATTTTTTAAAACCGTTATAACAGCCGTAACTAATATTTTTAATAAATTAACAAATTTAGATTTTTTGGAACCTTTTTTATCAATTTGTTTTAAAAATAGACCTCTGCAGTTAGAGGTTTCTAAGCGAGCGGCTCCAACAAAAAGTTTGTAAAAAAATTTTTTTTTTGAAACAGCCGGCACTCTCACGGTCGTATTTGTAAGGCCAGAGCAAAAAACTTTTCTAAAAATGTGTGTTTTATTAATATCTTGGATGAGTTCGTAGATCAGCCAAATCCGACACATGGCTAAGAAACTGGAGGCTGTTTTTTAGATCCGTTATAACGGCCGTTTGGATTCTAATATTTTTAAAACTTCATAAATTTAGAGTTTTTGACAACTTTTTAATCAACTTCTTTCAAAAAATGGACCTCTGCAGTTGGAGGATTCCGAGTGAGCGACTCCAACAAAAAAGCTTGCAAAACACATAATGCGTTTGAATCAACTGGCACTCTCACGGTCGCACTTGTAGAGCCAGATCAAAAAACCTTTCTTGAAAATGTGTGTTTTATTAATTTCTTGGACAAGCTCGTAAATCCGAAAAATTTGACACACGGTTAAGGAACTAGAGGCTTTATACTAGAAAAAAAATTGGTTTTTTAAATCCATTATAACGGCCGTTTGGATACTAATATTTTTAAAAACTTCATAAATTTAGAATCTGTGGTAACATTTTAATCCGTTTCTTATAAATATAATCCTCTAAAGTTAGAGGTTTTTGACTTGTTGGCTTTGCAACAAAGTTTGCAACAATCCATAACTACAATTTTCCAAAACCTTATAACAGTCAAAGAAAAAAAAAATAAAAAGATTTAAATAGAAGAAATTAATTTTTTTTCTTAGAAATAAACTATTTTGAAATTGTGCAGTAATTGCATGACATATGATATAGAGCAGGTTTGTGTCATAAATTGTCACACATATGTTCTGTAGTAGATTTGATATTTTTTTGTTTCAAAATTGGATAGATATAGTTTTGCTTATATGTAGCTATTTTTACTTTACCACAATTTTAAATTGTGTGAAGTAATGCAATCTATCGTGAAAAAAAAATCTTACATACCCCAAATTTTTATTCTTCTTTTGTTTTGGACCATCTTCTATCTAAATAGCCAAAAAAAATTTTGGTGTACGTCTGTGTGTGCGTGGATGGGTGGGTGGGTATTTTGGGTGAGTTTTCTGCATAGGATCTTGATGAAACTTTGGCAAATGATACAAGTTCACTTGAAAATGGAAGATATGGATTCATTTCAAATTTGGACAAAATGGCGGGGGGTCTCCGGAACACCTCTAAGTTTAAATCTTGAATAACTTCTGATCCTGGGCTATAATCTTATTGAAACTTAGTATATAAGGTTTTAGTACTGTTTCCAACATTTCTGCATACCAACTTCCGGTTTGTCACTTCCGGTTAAAAAGTTTTTTTTAGGTGTTTATCCCTACTGTAGCCTACAATTACCGATCGATTTTCATGAAACGTTGGTAAAAGCTTTCAAATAACATGAGAAAGATTTTATCAGCTTTCGGAGCACATTGGATAAAGGGTTGGGGGGGTCCACCCAGCGCCGGCGCTAGCGATTTTGGCGCCTGGTGCAGTTTTCAAAAATGCCGCCCTAAAAAATCTATTTGTCGTAAATAATTCGTTTCCACATCACCCAAAGGGTAGGATATGCAATGCATTTTTTTTAACGAGGTACCCACGTAGGTATAGTCCTCAAAAATACACATTAAAAAATAAATAAAAGATTAAATATTGTTATCGTTCTAATACAGCGTACGAATTTCAATAACAAAAAATTAAAAAAATTGGATAAATAGCACTAAAATTCAAGCGTGTATTTTTAAATTGTAAAATATATTAGTTAATTAAATTTAATTTTACGCGCTTTGATTCTTGCAAAGTCGTCTATCAAGTCACTATAATCCAAGTTGCTCAGAAATTCACTTTCAATAGATATTCTAGCTAAATCTACCAGTCTTTCTTGTCCTATTGTACTACGTAAATAATTTTTATTAATTTTTAATTTAGAAAAGCTACGTTCCCCGGAAGCTACTGTGACTGGTATTGTCAATAAAATTCTAAGAGCTACAACTAGATTTGGTAATATCTGGTCAAATTTCTTTTTAAATATAAAATCTTATGATTCTATAGGGCTTAAAGCTCCTGAAACTATACTTTGGAATGTTTTAATTTCGTCCCATAAATCTAAACCTACAATATCAGACTTTGAATTAAAAGTTAAATGCTTTTCTAGGGAAAGACAATTATTTAAAAGATTAATGAAGCCACAGAAATATTATGCAAAAATTTGAAAATATTATTGTGTTCCGAAATTTGATCAAACCGTTCGCTAACAGATTGAATCGCCTGATCAAGGATTTGAAAATAAAATTCAACTTCAAATTTTTGTTCAAGATTTGATATAATTTCGTCTCTACCTTAGTACGAAAAAAGTTGAGGTTTTCGACTAGGGCGCCTTGGAGCATCCGGGAAATTTGGTGAAACATCTAATTTTAAAGCTATTTCTTTAGCTTGCAAGATAAACCCCTGAAATTTTTCCTCATTTCGTAAGTTCGTCAAAAACTCTTTTGTGCCCTCTAACAAATGTACTGCCGTCGTTAAACAAATAGCAGGACTTTGTAAATATTTGCTAAATATATTAATTTTATCAAGAATATTATACCAAATAATTAATGAACAAAAAAATTCAAATTGAATAATTTTGAGAGATAAACTATTCGCGTTATTTCTTGTTATTCCGTCCTTATCCTTATCACTTCCTATTTGAACTAAAGCGTCATAAATATTACCTAACCTACATATTAAGGGTTTTAAAGCTTCTATGCGGCTTTCCCATCTTGTCGTACAGAGTGGCTGGAGAGTTAATGTTTTCACATTTTGTTTCAAAATGTCCCATCTTGAAACAGAACTAGAAAAAAAACATATAAACATTGGACAGTATCAAAAAAATTTACAGCTTGAAGTGAACATTGAACTGAATCCAGAAGGACTAGGTTAGCTGAAGTGATGCGCATGGCACAAAAAATGCTTGCGGTTCTATTTGTTTAATTTGAGCTTGCATTCCAATTCGTAGTGAAAACGTGTTCGTAGAATAAATATATAAGACAAAAAAATGACACTAAAAATGAATTAAAAATAATTGTGATGCTAAGTCGATCTTCCCTAAACAAATTTTTATCTCGTCGCTCGTCGAGTTGGTTAAATGGTTAACCATATAAACTTTGATCAGAGGGACGCCGGTTCAATTCCCGAACCGACCGGAATTGAGATAAAACTTTTGTTACGGATCTTTCACTTTTCAAAGCAATTTTTCATTCTATTCAATTGAATACATTCATTTCTAGTGTCTTAGAATTCTTGCATTCCAATGTTTTTTCTCTTCATATTTGAGCCATTATCATAGCCTTGCCCTCTGCAATCACTAATTGAAAATTTTAGAGAAGCTAGTCGGTCTAAAACTGAATTCGTTAAGCCCTTACCCGTCGTATCTGTAGCTTTTAAAAAACCCATAAAAAGCTCCTTAATTTCATGTTTGTTTTGATTTCTATGAACAACTCTAACAGTAAGTGATAATTGTTCATTGCGGCTCTGATCTGGAGTACAATCAACAATAAATCGAAAAATATTTTGCAGCTTTTATCATATCATCGATTTTATTTTGAATAACTCTAGACACGATTGAAATTAGTTCATTCTGAATGCTTTTATGCAAATATTTGTTTTGCGTCTCATTATTAGTTATCCGTCGTAGGTGTTCTGAAAGAACATTGTCAAATTCAGCAATTGCTTATACTAATTTGAGAAAATTACCATTATTTTTGTCATTTAACCTGTCTGACCCACCCCTGAATGCCAAAGATTGCATTGAAAGAAATTTTCCAAAAAAAAAATATGAGAATTTTTACACAGTGAAAAAAATATTTTTGGTAATAAATTTCGGTAATTAAAATATTTATTTTATTATTTTAAATTTATTTTTAATAATTGGGTTTTGGCGCCCTCCAATTTTAGCGCCCCGTCAAACTGTTCGTACTGTTCCATGGAAGCACCGGCCCTGGGTCCACCATACAGCAGGTGGTTTTTCCACAAAGTTTTTATGTTTTTTGGGAGCATAAAACATTCATTCGTGAATGAATTTTGATGACACTTTGGAAAAAGATGCAAACATGTATGACAAGGAACTGATTAGTTTTTGAACGATAGTGAACAAAGTGGTGGGGGGAGCACCCTGGAGCACCTGTTTTTTTGAAAGCTCTATAACATCTGTACCTGATAAGCGAATTGGATGAAACTTGGTACATGAGTATGTAGTACGGTTTACAATAGTTCTGCATCCCAACTTCCGGTTTTTCACTTCCGGTAAAAAATTTTTTGTACTTTTTTGAAGTTTTTTCAGTGTCTTTATGCACACTACAGCCTACAATAATGAAGTGATTATGATGAAACTTATGGAATAGGGCTCCAATTAGTGTGAAAAGATAACTATCATGTTTTTGGACACTTTGACCAAAGTGGTGGGGGGGTCTACCATACAAATGCTGACTTTTCACAGTTTGTTTCTTAAGTTTGTTGGGAGCATACAGACTTCATTCATTAATTTATTTTAATGACACTTTGGAAAAAGATGGAGACTTAAGTAACAAAGAACTGATTAGTTTTTGGATAATATTGGAATAAGTGGTGGATTAGTTTTTGGATAATATTGGAATAAGTGGTGGTGGTCCCGAACACCTGTTTAATGTGTCACACTGTTTTCAATGTTTGTTGGGAGCGCACAGCATTCGTTCGTGAACCAATTTTGATGACACTTTGGAAAAAAATGCAAACATGTATGGCAAAGAACTGATTAGTTTTTGAGCGATAGTGAACAAAGTGGTGGGGGGTGTCCCAAATACCTGTTTTTTTTAAAGCTCTATAACCTCTGTACCTGATAATCATATTGGATGAAACTTTGTACATAAGCATTTAGTATAATTTACAAAAATTCTGTATCCCAACTTCCGGTTTTTTACTTCCGGTAAAAATTTTTTTTTTTAATTGTTGGCAGTATTTTCAGTATCTTTATGCACACTACAGCCTATAATAATGAAGTGATTATGATAAAACTTATGGAAAGGTTTCAATTAGTGTAAGAAGATAATTATCATCTTTTGGGACACATTGATCAAAGTGGCGGGGGGTCTACCATACAACTGCTGACTTTTCACACTTTGTTTTTAAAGTTTGTTGGGAGCATACAGATTTCATTCATTAATCAATTTTAATGACACTTTGAAAAAAGATGAAGACTTTAATGACAAAGAATTGACTAGTTTTTGGACAATGATGGGATAAGTAATGTGGTCCTCCCGAACACCTGTTTATTGTTTCAATGTTTGTTGGAAGCATATAACATTCGTTCGTTAAGTAATTTTGATTACACTTTGCAAAAAGATGCAAATATGTATGGCAAGGAGCTGATTAGTTTTTTTAGCGATAGTGAACAAAGTGGTAGGGGGTCCTCCAAGCACCTGTTATTTTGGAAGCTCAATAACTTCTGTACCTGATAATCGAGTTGGATGAAACTTGGTACATACACATTTAGTACGGTTTACAACAGTTCTGCATTCTAACTTCCGCTTAGTCACTTCCGATAAAATTTTAATTTTAACTTTTTCTCGTAAAACAGAATTTATGTTTGTTGGGATACTACTGCCTGCTTTAATATTTTTATTATTAGAACTACGAAGTCCATAATATTGGTTAGCTCTTAATTAAAGTATTTTACGGATATAAGCTCATCATATATCCAGAACACTATGTTTCCAGAGCTGTGGTGAAGTCAGCGTCGCAATATTTTTTAAATTAGTTCGATATCTGTTTGTCATTAGTTTGTTTTGTTTAAACTAATCTGATACATCAGATTCTACTGGCACACAAAACTGTCTGATCTCGAAACCTACCTATTTCTAGCGGATATACGTGCCGATTGGATTTTTTTATATAGAACCAGTAAAAAATTTTTCAGCTAACTCCAGCACGTTAGCAGCAGCAACACAATTACTTTCAAATATCAAGTCTATAACTTGAATGGCAATATAGTCACGTCTTGTTTGTTTACAGACCTGAAAACAGCATTTGATTCTGTTAAGAGATTCTGTCATATTATTAGTAAAATTTAAAAATATTGGTATCATGTGATAATTCTGTAAAACTTCTTGGAAATTATCTTGCCGATAGAAAAAAAATTCGTTCAAACTGACGGTGGACAAAGTATTGAGCTAACGATGAAGAGTGGAGTCCTTCAAGGCTCAATTATTGCGCCCGTTTTATGTAACACCTTTTGGAAGGATGTATTTGATTTAGATCTGAATGGTAATCTTATAATGTATGCAAACGATATGCTTGTGTAGAAATATAAAACAGTAAATGAATTGAACGAACTTATGGAGAATGATATAAATACCTTAAACGAATGGATGAATGTCAACATTTTAACAATAAATGTCAAAAAGTGACAATATATGGTCTTTTAGAGCAAAGACAAGATAATCAACGATGATAGTCTAAGCTTGCATGTAGATGGTCAGATTTTAAACAAAGTAGACATTTACAAGTACAAGTTGATTGAATAGAGTTCATCCGCATGCACTTCAAATTTTTCAATTTGGCCATAGTGATAACTCACTGTTATCGCCAGCGGGTATGTGATATCTCACATTAACTACTATGCCACTGTGGAATGTGAAGTTGTCACGCTCGCAGATAAAAACTTAAAAGTCAATTACAAATCGACAAAACCTGATCCCTCTGTATTTGTATATATAATGGTAATTTTTTTTATCAATATTTTGAATGCTGTTAATTTCATAGTGACAACGCATTTTGTGAATAACGATAATAATACAATATTTGTTGACATCATGTTTAACACAAATAGTCAATTTGCGATTATATACTATAAACCGGCAACAATAAGTTCATTCCCATTTCTTGTAAATCGATTAATAGTATGATTAAAAGAGAATTATTTTAATAAGTCTTTTAACCGAAAAGATTATGATCCCCAAAAAGTCAGATGGAACCCGTAATAAGCTTTTGTTTATCAAATAAAGCCTGACTTCCAACTAAGTGCTGAATTGTACTAAACATGTAAATCAATTTAGTCAATTTTGTACTGGACTAAATTAGTATTATATTTTTTTATTACTGTAAAGAATGGATGTTTTTATCAACATCTGACAATTTAGTCACATAAATTTAAATTAAAAATATGGAGGGGCTGAAATCTCCCAGCTCTGAGATATCAAGACTTCGGTCTGAGTTAAGGATTTTGATATAGTTTCGGCAAAAAACTTTTATGAGGACTTGGTTTTTAGTTTTGGGCAGCGATGTATATCAAACATAACTCTTTGTTAAAGTACAAGTATTTTTTATCTCTGTTTAAAAATTTATAACAAAACTAACACGGAACATCAATTCGTTGCCGGAAAATTATAATCAAAATTCCAAAAATATTGTTAAATTAAATAAAATCAAACTTTTTAAAAATTCCAAAAATTAGAATGAAATCAAATATTTAAACTTTTTCTAAATTCCGATAATATTCCAAAAATTCTTAAAAATTTAAACTTTTCCAAAATTCTAAAAATATTGCAAAAATTATTACAAAATCAAAAATTAAAACTTTTTTCCAAATTCCAAAAATTATAATAAAATCAAAATTTTAAAATTTTTCAAAATTCTAAAAATATTCCAAAAAATTCTTACAAAATCAAAATATGAAACTTTTTCAAAATTCTAAATATATATATTTATATATAAAATTTGAAAATTCTATTTTTTTCATAATTCTAAAATATTGCAAAAATTCTTACAAAATCAAAAATTGAAACTTTTTACAAAATTCCTAAAATATTCAAAAAATTAGAATGAAATCAAATATTTAAACTTTTTCTAAATTCCAATAATAAATAAATCTAAATTCCAATAAAATCAAAAATTTAAAATTTTTCAAAATTCCAAAAATTATAATAAAATCAAAAATTAACAATTTTCAAAATTCTAAAAATATTCCAAAAATTCTTACAAAATCAAAAATTAAAACTTTTCAAAATTCTAAAAATATTTCAAAAACTATAACAAATTCAAAAATTTCCATGTCCAATTTCATTTTCAATTACATTTACGTCATAAAAACAGCTACATTTTTTTTCCAAAAAATTGGCTAAAAAAATAAATGAAATCATTTTTTGCCACACTTGACATTATTTTTTTTGACAAACTTATAATGCCATAATTCTCTATAATAATAATAAAATTTCATGTCATACAAACTATTAATTTAATTTTTTCCTAAAAAAATTGGGTAAAAAAATAAATAAAAATCTTTCTTTTGACACACTTGACAACGTTTTTTCGACAAACTTATAATGCCATAATTCTCAATAATAATAATAAAATTTCATTTCAAACAAACAATTAATTTTATTTTTTTTCCAAAAAATTAGGTAAAAAAATAAATAAAAATCTTTCTTTTGACACACTTGACAACATTTTTTTGACAAACTTATAATGCAATAATCTAGTTTTTGATCTCACATACCAATCCCTACCATCAAGATTTCTCTAAATTTAATATTCCTACTCGTAATCACTTAAAATGAACGTTTTTAAGCCAAAAATATGAAAATTTGCTATTTTTGACACACATAATGATTTTTTCGACACACTTCCAGTACAGTTATCAAACACAGCGTCCTCTCGGACTTGTCCCTTGAGTATACCTATTTTTAGAAAAAAAAGTTTTTGAAATCCCTCCAGCGGTTTTCCCTGCAGCGTAGGTAATGACGGCCGGCCGGCCGACAGACAGACATACATTTTTTTTGCTTTTTTAGAATCAGTAGGTCCTAAAACGTCGAGAAATGCCAAAAAAGTGGGGCTAATACTTAGGTCTTTCAGACCGAAGTAATTGCATGGTGTTTACTTTTTTCAAAACGAAATATATTATTTAATTTTATTTTTCAAATGCCGAGTCGAACTTTAACTACGATTAAAGTAGTCGACATTCTCAAATGAACCTAATTTAATTCTCTTCATTCTTAATTAGAAGTTTTTAGCCACGATAAACTGATTAATTCCTACAAATTCTATATAAAAATACTATAATTAACATCTAATTAGAATCTCAAAAAACTATACTCGGACTACTGATTCTTAAAATACTACTGTATGTGTTAAGGTAACCATTTTTCATACTATAAAAAGGAGGACGGAAAAATAAAAAAAAGTACAACGTAAATACTAGTCACCGGACCCTCACCCCTTTCATTTGATGATTACCACATATTTTATACTTCATGAGACCATTGGCGAGTCTGACAACTTTTTTATCTGCCATTTTCCTCGATTCGACCGCTTTTTCGCTAGGAATACTTCATTACAGAGTTTTCCAAGGTTACGTCGGGGTAACCTTGTCCGGCAAAAATTTGTCTGCTATTGTCGAATATTCGATAACCCAAACATGCCAAAAGGTTAATGGTCGTACTCGACAATATAGCAGACAAACTTTTGTCGAACAACGTTAGCTTTATTTTCTTAAACACATTTCCACCCCTATTAATAAAAAACAAAATTGCGTTAATAAATTTACAAGACCCTGAGAAATCGCCATGTTTCGGAGTTTTCCAAGCGAAAAATCGGCCGAATCGAGGAAAATGGCAGATAAAAAATTTGTCGGACTCGTCAGACAGTCGCTTTACGAAGTATACAATTTGTGGTAATCATCAAACGGTGGTGGTAATCATCAATCTCTAATATTTAGAGACTTGGGCCGCTTATTTTGAAAATCTTCTCAATTTAAGTGACCAGAAACAAGTCGGCCGACGAGCAAAACTTATTCCTGCGTCAAAGGTACATGTAGATGAACCAGCCAAAGAGGAATTCGAAGCGGCGCTGTCAAAATTAAAACGGAATAAGGCATCTGGTATCGACGATATAACATCCATAATGATTGTATATGGTGGCGAAACTCTATCCTTAAGATTGTTTGAACTTGTTCAAATGATCTGGAGGACTGAAACCATGCCACAGGACTGAAACACAGCTATGCTGATACAAATCCATAAGAAAGGTAATCGCCTACAATGTGCAAATTACAGAGGAATCGCTCTCCTCTGCACAGCGTATAAGATCTTTTCCTACATGTTGCTATCCAAAATCAATCCTTTTGCTGAACAACTGTTTGGAGAATATCGGTGTAGTTTCCGGCGGTGCCGAGGAACTACCGATTTTCTCGATAAGGATGATTTTAGAAAAGTGCCGAGAGTTTAACATACCTGTGCACCAACTCTTCATTGATTTCAGGCAGGCCTACGACTCTCTCGAACGAGAGACTCTATGGTCTGCTCTGGTGTCAATGGAAATTCCTGGTAAACTGGTATCACTATGCAAAATAACAGTACAGAGCTCTCAATGCTGTGTACGAGTATAGAGAACGAAATATCAAAGCTTTTTAAAGTCGACTCCGGTTTAAGACAAGGTGATGCTATCTCTCCTATACTTTTTACTTTAGCCTTGAAATATGTGTGCCGTCAAAAGAAACTACCGACTAATAACAATATCTTGTCAATAAACTCAGTAGTACAGATGATTGCTTACGCTGATGATGTTGACATCATCGGCCGAAGTGAAGCTGTTTTGAGTGAGACTTTCAAGTCGCTTGAGAGTGGTGCTAGAAAAAACATATGAATGTTTCAAGAGAGGCTGAGAAGAAATATTTGATGTGCGGCGATGAACGAATTGAGGGAGTTGAATCTTTTAAATATTTGGGATCAATGCTTGACTCAAACAACAGCATACTTACAGATATAAAAGCTCGAATCGCTGCAGGTAATCGAAATTTCTACTCAATTTAACATCTCCTTGGATCACCGTACTCCGTATGTATCAACTAACACCAAACTTAAGTTATACAAGACATTGATTAGACCGGTTGTGATGTATGGGTCACAAACGTGGACCTTTACACAAAATGACGAATCGCATTTACCTGTATTTGAGCGTAAGATCCTACGCTGCATTTTTGGTCCACTTAAGACAGACGATGGAGAGTATAAAACCCGATATAACTTTGAGATCAGAGACCTTCTTGAGGGTCCTGATAGGTTGTATCCGTTCTAATAGGATTGCTTGGTTTGGGCATGTTCTACAAGCCGATTCACAGTCTGGAATGATTAGAAAAATGTACGTTAGTACCGCAGGAAGTGGGCGACCGCGAGGTAGACCACGATTACAATGGGAGAATGACGTAATAAACGACCTTAAAAAATCGGCTTCCATGGTAATTATGTCGCTGTTGCGAATGACCGTGGTGAATATTCAAAGCTGATTAGTTAGCCTGGCAACGCTCCTACATGGAGTATGAACGCCTTTAACAACAAAAAAAATATTGCGACGCTGATGCATAGGCTGACTTCACCACAGCTCTGGAAACATAGTGTTCTGGATATATAATGAGCTAATATCCATAAAATACTTTAATTAAAAGCTAACCAATGTTATGGACTTCGTAGTTCTAATAATAAAAATATTAAAGCAGGCAGTAGTATCCCAACAAACATAAATTCTGTTCTACGAGAAAAAGTAAACAAAAATTTTATCGGAAGTGACAAAGCGGAAGTTAGGATGCAGAACTGTTGTAAACCGTACTAAATGTGTATGTACCAAGTTTCATCCAACTCGATTATCAGGTACAGAAATTTTTGAGCTTCCAAAATAACAGGTGCTTGGAGGACCCACTACCACTTTGTTCACTATCGCTAAAAAAAACTAATCAGTTCCTTGCCATATATATTTGCATCTTTTTGCAAAGCGTAATCAAAATTACTTAAGGAACGAATGTTGTATGCTTCCAACAAACATTGAAACAATAAACAGGTGTTCGGGAGGACCCCCACCACTTATCCCAATATTGTCCAAGAACTAGTCAATTCTTTGTCAATAAAGTCTTTATCTTTTTTCAAAGTGCCATTAAAATTGATTAATGAATGAAATCTGTATGCTCCCAACAAACTTTAGAAACCAAGTGTGAAAAGTCAGCAGTTGTATGGTAGATCCCCCGCCACATTGATCAATGTGTCCCAAAAGATGATAATTATCTTCTTACACTAATTGAAACCTTTCCATAAGTTTTATCATAATCACTTCATTATTGTAGGCTGTAGTGTGCATAAAGATACTGAAAAAACTGCCAACAATTAAAAAAAATTTTTTACCGGAAGTAAAAAACCGGAAGTTGGGATGCAGAATTTTCGTATATCATACTAAATGCTTATGTACAAAGTTTCATCCAATTCGCTTATCAGGTACAGATGTTATTGAGCTTAAAAAAAAACAGGTGTATGGGACACCCCCCACCACTTTGTTCACTATCGCTCAAAAACTAATCAGTTCTTTGCCATACATGTTTGCATTTTTTTCCAAAGTGTCATCAAAATTGGTTCACTAACGAATGCTGTGTGCTCCCAACAAACATTGAAAAAATGATGACACAGTAAACAGGTGTTCGGGAGACCCCGTACCAGTTATCCCAATACTGTCCAAAAACTAATCAGTTCCTTGTCATTTAAGTTTCCATCTTTTTCCAAAGTGTTATTAGAATTGATTAATGAATGAAGTCTGTATGCTCCCAACAAACTTTAAGGACAAAGTGTGAAAAGTCAGCAGTTGTATGGTAGACCCCCGCCACTTTGATCAATGTGTCCCAAAAGATGAGTATTATCTTCTCACACTAATTGGAACCCTATTCCATAAGTTTCATCATAATCACTTCATTATTGTAGGCTGTAGTGTGCATAAAGACACTGAAAAAACTTAAAAAAAGCACAAAAAAATTTTTTTTACCGGAAGTGAAAAACCGGAAGTTGGGATGCAGAACTATTTTAAACCGTACTACATACTCATGTACCAAGTTTCATCCAATTCTCTTATCAGGTACAGAAGTTATAGAGCTTTCATAAAAACAGGTGCTCCAGGGACCCCCCACCACTTTGTTCACTATCGCTTAAAAACTAATCAGTTATTTGCCATACATGTTTGCATCTTTTTTCAAAATGTCATCAAAATTCGTTCACGAACGAATGCTGTGTGCTCCCAACAAACATTGAAAAAAGTGTGGCACATTAAACAGGTGTTCGGGAGGACCCCCACCACTTATTCCAATATTATCCAAAAACTAATCAGTTCTTTATTACTTAAGTCTCCATCTTTTTCCAAAGTGTCATTAACATAAATTAATGAATGAAGTCTGTATGCTCCCAACAAACTTAAAAAACAAAGTGTGAAAAGTCAGCATTTGTATGGTAGACCCCCCACAACTTTGATCAATGTGTCCTAAAAGATGATAATTATCTTTTCACACTAATTGGAACCCTATTCCATAAGTTTCATCATAATCACTTCATTATTGTAGGCTGTAGTGTGCATAAAGACACTGAAAAAACTTCAAAAAAGTACAACAAACATTTTTTTACCGGAAGTGAAAAACCGGAAGTTGGGATGCAGAACTATTGTAAACCGTACTACATACTCATGTACCAAGTTTCATCAAATTCGCTTATTAGGTACAGAAGTTATAGAGCTTTCAAAAAAACAGGTGCTCCAGGGACCCCCACCACTTTGTTCACTATCGCTCAAAAACTAATCAGTTCTTTGCCATACATGTTTGCATCTTTTTCCAAAGTGTCATCAAAATTCGTTCACGAACGAATGCTGTGTGCTCCCAACAAACATTGACAAAAGTGTGACACATTAAACAGGTGTTCGGGAGGACCCCCACCATTTATTCCAATATTATCCAAAAACTAATAAGTTCTTGGTTACTTAAGTCTCCATCTTTTTCCAAAGTGTCATTAAAATAAATTAATGAATGAAGTCTGTATGCTCCCAACAAACTTAAAAAACAAAGTGTGAAAAGTTAGCATTTGTATGGTAGACCCCCCACCACTTTGATCAATGTGTCCCAAAACAAGATAATTATCTTTTCATACTAATTGGAACCCTATTCCATATGTTTCATCATAATCACTTCATTATTGTAGGCTGTAGTGTGCATAAAGACACTGAAAAAACTTCAAAAAAGTACAAAAAAAATTTTTTTACCGGAAGTGAAAAACCGGAAGTTGGGATGCAGAACTATTGTAAACCGTACTACATACTCATGTACCAAGTTTCATCCAATTCGCTTATCAGGTACAGAAGTTATAGAGCTTTCAAAAAAACAGGTGCTCCAGGGACCCCCCACCACTTTGTTCACTATCGCTCAAAAACTAATCAGTTCTTTGTCATACATGTTTGCGTCTTTTTCCAAAGTGTCATCAAAATTCATTCACGAATTAATGTTTTATGCTCCCAACAAACATAAAAACTTTGTGGAAAAAACCACCAGTTGTATGGTGGACCCCCCAACCCTTTATCCAATGTGCTCCAAAAGCTGATAAAATCTTTCTCATGTTATTTAAAAGCTTTTCGCAACGTTTCATGAAAATCGATCGGTAATTGTAGGCTACAGTAGAGATAAACACCTGAAAAAAAAACTTTTTAACCGGAAGTGACAAACCGGAAGTTGGTATGCAGAAATATTGGAAACAGTATTAAAACCTTATATACTAAGTTTCAATAAGATCATAGCCCGGGATCAGAAGTTATTCAAGATTTAAACTTAGAGGTGTTCGGGAGACCCCCCCGCCATTTTGTCCAAATTTGAAATAAATCCAGATCTTCCATTTTCAAGTGAACTTGTATCATTTGCCAAAGTTTCATCAAGATCCTATGCAGAAAACTCATGCACCCACCCACCCAGAGATCTGTGAATATAGAGATTAACAGATTAGTTTTAAAATATCGAAGATGATGACAGCTAGGAGGACATATTCCGAGGAAGGACATAACCTTCAAAAGAAGGACTGCCCTTCCAAAAGGAGGACGGTTGGTCACCTTATGTATACACCTAAATAAGCCTGCATGCAAGAATTTTTCAACACCTTACTACAAAGTACTTATCATTTTCTAAAAACTTGGTTGGTCCGCTCAATTCTATCAACGTACAAAATTAACATCTCATTTGAAGCTTAAAAAACTATTTACGATCAAATCCGATCGATTCGGATCATTGTTCTTAGGTAAACGAAACCATTTAATAAAGTCGGTTGTTAATCAGACATCATTGAGATTAGGCATTATTTCGGGCAGATCTAATAATACAACATACTATGACTAATAAGTTTCAATATACTTATTAGAACCTAAATATTCTACCAACAAAATAGATAGAATATATATATAGTAGAGTTAATAGGACATGAGCTTTTTAAGTTATTTAGGACCAAAATAGGAGTTTATTTTTAACGCCTATTTAACAACTCAACCGCGATTTTTTCCCGATAACTCGTTTTTGAAGGTGTTATATAGAGGTTATTACTTCGGTCTGAAAGACCTAAGTATTACATTCTCGAGCCAAAAGTGAAATGATTGCCTTCGTTTTTTTGCATTTCTCTACGTTTTAGGTCATAACGATTCTAAAAAAGCAAAAAAAGTATGTGTGTTTGCCGGCCGGCTAGCCGTAACAACCGACGATATCAAGAAAACCACTGGAGGGATTTCAAAAATTTTTGTTTTTAAAAATCGGTATACTCAATGGTAAGAGTCGAAAGAACGAAAATCATATCTTTATTATTTCATTCAATACATATTTCGTTTTTTGTCTCTTCTGAAAAGTTATAAAAGGTTGACATACCCCCTTTCTGCAGTTAGCGATTCAAATAAGAAAATATGGAGGGGCCGAAATCTCAAGTTCTGAGATATCAAGTCTTCGGTGTGGGTTAAGTTGTTTGTATTAATCATATCTTTATTATTTCATTGTTTTTAGTTTTGGGCAGCGATGTATATCAAAAATAAAACTCTATGTTTAAGTACAGTAGAGGCAGAAAGTATGAGGCACCCTTTAATTTTTAGTGAAAATGCAAAAATTAAATATGCACTACATTTTATTGTGTTACAATAATATTGAAATATAAAACTTTAACTTTTTAACACCGAGGTTAAAGAAATTTAGCCCACATTTACGTTTATTTAGCCCAATCTTGGACTTAAATAACCACCCATTTTTTAAATAATTGCTGCATCAATTCTTGGCATTCTATTCTACCGACTAATTTGTCAAGACATTCTGCATCCAAATTATCCCACACTGACTGGAGTATCTCCCAGAGATTAATAATAGATGCAATATTTGTTTTTCGAACCTGCCGATCCATTTCTTCCGATAGTAATTCGATGGGGTTGCAATCAGGAGTTTGTGGTGGCCACTCCAATACTGTGAGCACTCTTTTCTTTTCCAAATTCTTTAAAAATTGCGTGCATATCTTTCTTTTACGTTTGGGGTAATTGTCCTGTATAAAGAATTATTGATTCCGAAATATTTTCTTAGCAGATGGCACAACTTAGGTTTCCAGAATGTTTCTATACATTTTTTTATTCATAATCACCACAATTATGTGCAAGCTACTTGCCGCCAAAGCATCTCCATACCATAACGGATCCTCAACCATATTTCACAGTCAATCAAGTCATCCTGTGCAGTCATCTAAATCATTCTCCATCCCTGCGTAGTACGGAAATTATTCGCTTGGTTCCAAACATTAGAAACTGCGGTTCACATGGCTTTCCATCACTGTCGAGGAGACCAATCTTTGTGTGCCAGTGTTTATTTTAACCGTTTTTCCTTATTTCCTGATTGCAGTAATGATTTCCGTGCGGCAACTCGTTCATTAAGACCTTTTTCTCGAATACTACTTTTTATTGTAGAGACACTAGCTTTCGGATCATGGAATTGATTGTACTTCAGAGTAACATCGCTGGATAGACGTCTATTTAATAGAGAGATATTCACTATTTCAATTTCTTAACGTTTTGATGTATTTTTTGGGCAGCGAGAACGTTTTTTTGAGTCGTGAGTGTCTGTAACACGATAGCGCGCAAACGTACGTTGGACAGCTCAACGCGAAATATTCATTTTTAAGCATTTTATGCTTGAGAATATCCTTCTTCGTGATAAACAAATATTTTCTCACGTTGAATTATCGATAATTCTTATCTTTTAATATTTTATCGCTGAACATTGTAAAAAAAAGTCCTTTATAGACTAAGATTAAAAAAAAATATAGATTTACCGTTATTTCTTAATATAAATATGTGTACGTACGTTAAAGAACCTCAGTTTTATTAGAAAAAAACACAATAATTTTATGTACAGGTACATTAATCACTTTATCAAGATATTTAAGAAATTTTTTGCATATTTTCAAGAAATGTCTGTTTATATTTTTTTAATTTTTTTAAATCACTCCTGAAATATAGTTATATGTTCAACAAATTGTGGTTGTTAAGACAAATTTAAATATATAAAATAGTTGCAATATGTATACAACTTCAAAAGTTATTTTGATTTATTTAACATGCCTCATACTTTCTGCCCCTACTGTACATGTATTTTTTATCTCTGTTTAGAAATTTATTACAAGACTAATACATCAATACGTTGCCGAAAAATTATAAACGATCATAAATTAACATAATTGAGTGAAAAAATGATACAATCAGCAAACAGACCAAAACCGCTCCATTTAGATTTTCGAGTTCTTCAATATTCCAAAAATTATTACAAAACCATAGATTGCAGAAACTATTTTCAAAATTCTAAAAATATTGCAAGAAATTATAACAAAATCAAAAATTGAAACTTTTCCCAAAATCCTAAAGATATTTAAAAAATTCGAAATCTAAAAAACTTTTTCAAAAATTCTAAAAATATCGCAAAAACTATTACAAAATCAAAAATACAAACTTTTTTCCAAATTCCAAAAATTATAACAAAATCAAAAATTTCCATGTCCAATTTAGTTCAATTACATTTCATACCATACAAATAATTAACTTTATTTTTTTCCAAAAAACTGGGTCAAAATTTTTTTGACAAGCTTATAATGCAAAAATCAGTTTTTGGTCTCACGTACCAATACCGACCATCAAGATTTTTTCCACATTCAAAGTTACTACTCATTATCACTTAAAAAAAGAACGTTTTTTAAACAAAAAATATGTAAATTTTCTTGTTTGGGTACACTTGACGATTTTTTTGACATACTTCCGGTACAGCTATCGAACGCATCGTCCCTTCAGCTCTTACCTATTCTTAGAAACAATTTTTTGAAATCCCTTCATCCGTTCACTTTTTTGGCACTTATTCTTAAATATGTGTTTTTATTTCACAAATTTCACTGTTACTATACTTTCACTAAGTTCACTATAAATTTCAAACCTTTCAAACTAATCGGTTTTTTTCACAGTTATATTTTATAATTTTGGATTATGTTTATTTCATTCAAATCGAAAATCAACGAACTTGAGCTTATAAGGGTTGTTAAAAATATTTAACAAACGTATTTGTTGAAAACTTACAATTAACAGACATATTTGTAAAAACAATCAAAATCAAAAAATGTGTCCTTTAAATAAATTAAGCCGACCATTGTTTGTTGTATTTTACCTACAATAATTGCTTCAGTATAGTGGGACTGGGTGAGTGTTTCGTGCTAATACCAAAATTTCAGCATTAAAACTATATTCCCATTTCTCAATAGCATAATTAAATACTAGTTTGGTTACTCGAGCAGAAATTTGCTAGGCCTCAAGTAAGGCCCTGATCAGGGTTGCCCTAACCCGGATCAGGAATTGATAGGGCTGCATGATTGGGCCCTGATCATGAGTGTAACGCTTTTGCCCTATCAGGTCCTGATTGGGATTACCGGATCAGACCCTGATTGGGATAATCGGATCAGGCCCTGTTTGGGATATCCTGACCAGACCCTGATATATATTTATATATTATATACATAAATTAATCAGATTAAAATAAAAAAATTACAATCGAAAAAATTAAAACATACATACCACCTTAATGACTATTATTATAGTTGTTCAGCTGAGAAGCTACAACTAAAATGTACATGAAACGATTTTAGCTATATATTTCTAAAATGGATAATACTCTGGTGAATTTCAGCTAGGGATCAAATACGAAAAACCTGATCAGGGCCGGATATATTCAAATAAGGTTAACCCTAAAAGGGTATTCTAAATCAGGCCCGGAACAGGCCCACATCAGATTGCCCTAATAGGGATTGCCCCTGTAGGACTGACCAGGCCCTGATCACGCCCTGACTGTATTTAGGTTTTCCCTAACTAATTTCTGCTCGGGTAGAGAATAACTTCAATAGTGATGAAGATTTTTTTAGAGAAAAATAGTGGACTAAACCTTAATTTAACAAAACACATGATGAGGCAAAACACAAGAAATTTCTTTATAATTCACTATTGTTATGTACCGATTCGGTTTTTAAGTATTTTTGCAATGTTAGCTAGCGTTGATGAGAAGTTGCAAAGCTTTCAAAGCTAAAATGTACTTATTTTTACCAAAATTTTCTATTTGTCTTACAAAACCCAGGTATTCCCGAATCTTAAAAACTTGGTATTGTTCAACCCATATAAAAGAAAGGCAGTAAGATTGACCCTTACATACAATTCGGTTGGTTTTAGCTAAGATATTTGAAAAATATATTAACTATTATTAAGAATATTTAGATGTGTCATGAATAATCGATTATAAGCAAGCAGTATGTCTTTCGTAGAAGTCATGATACAGGTGACTTGTTAGTCTATATGTAACATATCTGTGTAACAAATATTTGGAGAGCTATGGTGAAACGTTTAGTATTTCACTGTTTATTTTTAAACAATTTTATAAAGTAACATTTGTTTAACACTTGTTTTTTACGCATGTTACGCACTTAACGTGCGTAAAAAACAAGTGTTAAACAAATATGTTATTCAACGAATTACGCCAAGAGCCTACGGCAAAAAGTGTAAACTAAATTTTATGAAGTGTTTCATAGAATCTCAAAGATAAATTAAAACGTTATGGCCTAGATGATCTTACTGTCTCGTGGATTTATAGTTTTCTTACAGGCTACTAATTTCATGTCAATTTAGATGGCACCATATCCAAATTTTCACAACAAATTCCGGTTGTTCCCCAAGGTTCTGTATTTTCATCCACCATGATTCTTTTGTATTCATAAATAATTTGCTGATCTCCACAGTACACTCCATCCACCAGTTTTGCTAATGGCTGTGTCTCATGCATCTCCTAAGCTTCGATCACGTGGAGCAGTTGTCAATGATAGAGAGTTGTACATAAATTCTATCAATGAATTTAATAAAATGAGGGCGGTGTTTTCTTGTAGAGTTTAACCCAACCAAAACCAAATTACGTCGCATTTGGCAAATGTAGCGACAAAAAGGCTTACATATTAATAAAAATAATAAGGAATCACACGAGATCGACTCAATTAAACTTCTTGGAGTTGTTATCGAAAATAACATGAAAGGTAACAAATATGTGATCAATCTTGCTAAATCTGCAATAGAAAAATCGGATTTTCTGGGCCGATGTGATACGTTTTTCAACTCCCAGAAAATTTTGCTGATCTGTAAGTTATTTATTTGCCTATGTATAACAACAGTAACCTAACAGTATAGCCATACCGTTGTCATGTCTTGTCATAAAATGTCTAAACTGTGTAGTGAGAAACGCTATACGGTTTATTGATAATACAATAAATACTACTCAACTTTGTTCAATTCAGCAAATGTGACTGAAATGACAATAAATACAACTTTGATGATTCGCCCTTTAAAGAAATTTAAAACATTCTTCTATCGTGTGTGCAGTTAGCCGTCAAAGATCTTCAGAAATGTCCCACATATTTGTGGTCAGAATTCACTAATGTGGAACCTTTTATTTTCAGAACGATTTTTTTAATAGAGTAGCGAAATGGTGAAATTCCTCCCTCTCCGTTTTTGCGGACGAAGTTACACCGACGACATGAAAAAAAATGTCCATCGCCATTTTAAAAAACTAGCCCTACTATTTTAATATCCTTATTCGTTCGATTTTTCCAAATTCCTTCCTTTTCTATTTGACAATCTATCCTTGGCTATTCAAAGAGTCTAAGTAATGAATATATCATATTTAGAGTGCTATACATGTCTAACTAAATCATAAAAAAATTAGCTCGAAACATTGTGCGACCAGAGAATTGTATGGAAGACAAAAATATTTATATTGCTCAATTCATATGGTTTGATTCAGATCTTATTATTAATGATGATAATTTTTCCACCGGAGTTATAATATATAACGATAAATTTGAAGCATTTTGTAAACAAAAATACAAACAACGTTATTAAGATAAGAAATTCGTTTCACGCCGTCGATTTTATACCTTATTTGTTAAATATTATAATTTACTAAATTACTCACTAGGAAAATGATAAAAGCAAAGATTGCTTCCACACCGGAGCTATTAAACTCCACTAAATATGGGAGAGGAAAATATGGGTAACAAGTAGCAATTAAAAATTAATTTGTTTGAGAAATATAAACATACCTCTCCAATTCATTTCCAAGTTGTTCAGATTCATCGATGTTTAAAGTTTTTGTTAAATCTGCTTGTGTTAAGCCTGTTCTTAATCCCTTATACAATAAATGCCAAATCCATGTAATTACAAAAATACTAAAACAGTTCGCAAGTTTTCGAGGATTTTCTTTTGAAGGTTTTGATGAATGGTCCATTATCACTTTTATTTTTTATAATTGAAAAATTATTTACACTAAACAAATTTCCACTTCCAGCTTACATAGTCCGGTCAATTTAGACCAAAATATGAGAGTGAAGTTACATAAAGTCCCAACAAGCTGAATTTCAGTGAAATTGTTCAAAACATAATTATAAACAATGTATAGAAGTTCCCCATCATTCCCGTGTATGGAAAAAATTTTATTCAAGGTCAAAGGTCAAAAAAATGAGTTTTTCGCGATTTTCAGCAAAACGGTAAGTTTTATCATAAAAGTACCTCAGACAAAAATTGTAGATCATAAAATTATCTATAAAAAATGTGTCAATACTTTTTTTCTTACAAGCCACCGTTTCTGAGATATAACGATTCAAAAAGTTATAAAAGTTGTTATCGTCATAATATGCATGAGTACGCCACGTATATACATCTAGAGTTGTTATATTTTATATAATATATATAAAACTAACGGTAAAATGAAATCAACTAACTGAGATGAGAAAAAATAAATATAAAAAAGAAAATAAATTTCTAAGTTTCGTTTTTGTTGTTCGTTGTTCTATGCGACATACATCATTGACGGAGGATACTTACTACACCGCGTTGTGGGGGATAGCGAAGAAACATTCAACGTTATCTTAGATAAATACGTTCAATATGTACGTAGACATTTTGGTTCCAGAGTTACTGTCGTATTTGATGGCTATGATGATTGCACGAGAAATATCAAAGGTGCAGAACAACGTCGTCGAACTTTAGCAACATCTTCATTTTCTGACATTTTATTTGATGAACTTATGACAGTCCCAACCAGTCAACAGACATTTCTTGCAAATACCCACAACAAGTCTCGTTTCATTTCAATGTTGAAAGAAAAGTTTACGGCTGAAAATATATTGGTAAAACAAGCTAATAATGATGCTGATGTATTGATTATTGAAACAGCAATAGAGCAATTCAATTTGACAAATACAACTATTGTTGTTGGTGAAGATGTTGACTTACTTGTATTACTCACTGCTCGAACGCCAACTGAAAAAAACTATTTTTTTCTTAAAACCAGGAAAAGCTCAGCATCAATCAGAAATATATTCATCAAAAAGTTTATTTACTTTTGTAAAGTGTCAAGATCATGTACTATTTTTACACGCAATAACTGGCTGTGATACGACATCTGCATTTTACAGGAGGGGTAAAACAGCAGTTTTCAAAATGTTTGAAAAACAAGATTTAATTCAATGTGCTGAAGTTTTTAAAAAGAGTAATTCAACTCAACAAGAAGTTATTACCAACGGCATCCGCTTTCTTCTTTCTATGTACGGAGCTCCTAAAAAAACTACCTGTTTAGATAAGCATCGATATGCATGTTTCGTTAAAAATACTAAAAATAAAAAACAAGTTCAATTAGCTTGTCTTCCTCCAACCTAAGTTGCTGCTCACCAACATCTTTTTCGAGTATATTACCAGGTTCAAGTGTGGCTTGGTTATCAGCTAGACCCTACAGACTGGGGTTGGAAGTTGGTCAACAATATATTAGAGCCAGTTCAAACTTTACTTCCACCTGCGCCGGAAAAACTGCTGAACACTATTTTTTGCAACTGCAAAAAGGGATGCAGTGCTAAATGTGGTTGCAAAAAAGTCGGACTGTTTTGTTCTTTGGCATGCACAAATTGTCAAGGCCGGTCGTGCTCTAATATTGAATCACAAACAATGGAGGATTCGTTTGACTCCGACGAAGTATCATGCGATACATCGCTATTGACGCAATTTACTTGCATCCAAAATGAAGATGAAGAAGAAGCAGGAGAAGAAGAACAAGAAGAAGATCAAGAAGAAGAACAAGAATTTGAAACTTGCGAATAAGACGAATGAACTTCCACACTTTTTTTTAATTTACATCGCTTTTATCTTTTCCAATCTTTGAAAATTTCCGTTATTTTGCAATAGTTTTACATTAAATAGGATCACAACTGACCCGAGAAGTAGGCCTACTGGGGAAAACGCGCTAAGTACACTACCTCATAGGTGGCGTGGAAACGTGTGCATATTATGACGATAACAACTTTTATAAC
This sequence comes from Diogma glabrata, assembly GCA_963693315.1. Lineage (NCBI taxonomy): Eukaryota > Metazoa > Arthropoda > Insecta > Diptera > Cylindrotomidae > Diogma > Diogma glabrata. The sequence continues at coordinate 122,117,439 of OY856188.1, forward strand.
TTTTTGAATCGTTATATCTCAGAAACGGTGGCTCGTAAGAAAAAAAGTATTGATACATTTTTTATAGATAATTTTATGATCTACAATTTTTGTCTGAGGTACTTTTATGATAAAACTTACCGTTTTGCTGAAAATCGTGAAAAACTCATTTTTTTGACCTTTGACCTTGAATAAAATTTTTTCCATACACGGGAATGATGGGGAACTTCTAGACATTGTTTATAATTATGTTTTGAACAATTTCACTGAAATTCAGCTTGTTGGGACTTTATGTAACTTCGAATGTCTAAATTGACCGGACTAACAGCACAATTGTTAAAATAAAAAAATTAGTCTCATATTTCTATTATATTATTTATCTATTGATTGAAATATTTTGTCCACATTAATTTTGATTATTAAAAAATAAAAATCAAATATTTGCCTAAATGTATTCAAAACATGTTCCATAAATGTCAACTGAGGCACATTTAAAATAAAAAATAGTCAATTTATTAAAACTTTTCAAAATTTTTATTTTGTTATTATTATTATTATATTGTTATTGTTATATTATTATTATTATGATAGAGAACTTTTTAAATCTCGATTTTTTAATTCTTTAACAAATAATCAATCTTAATTCAAAATTGCGATTGTGATTGAACTTGCATTGTGATTGAACAAAATTGTGATTGAACTTGCATTGTGTGCTCGCGTATAGAATATTTATTTTCTGAGGCTAGATTTATTTATTGTAACTACAGATACTATATCTAACTATAAGCATTTTTCAATTTTGCCAATTGACTTTTAACGTCGAATGGTATCTTAAGACTGGCAATTTTTATTAGATTTTATATTATGAAAAAAAAAAATGTTTAAAGTAGTTATTAAATTAAGCTTATCTTTTGTTTATAGATAGCGATAAAAAACTAGAAAATTCAAAAACACGTTTAGTGTCGATTTTGAAAACACGCAATTTTAGTGCACGCCAATGTCGATGTGGAAACCCCGCGTATTGCTGTGCTTGCTATTGACATACGAGCTAACGAGAGGTATCATCATATTGCTGGCAATAGAAGTGAGATAACCACTAGCCAAGGTGGTATCCTAGGAGTGGTGGCAGCTGAACTGTAATCAGTCAAAGGTAGCACCCGATATTTTAGTTATGGAAAACTCCTCGATGACTGCACCCTATTGCTTTCTCGAACAAACGAGTTTTCATATAACTGCACTCCAAAAAACAAAGGGAAAATATGGACGGGCTGAAATCTCACAGCTCTGAGATATCAAGACTTCGGTCTGGGTTAAGGATTTTGATATAGTTTTCGGCAAAAAACTTTTATGAGGACATGGTTTTTAGTTTTGGGCAGCGATGTATATCAATGTTAAAGTACAAATATTTTATCTCTGTTTAGATATGTATTACAAAACTAACGCGAAATATCAATACGTTGCCGGAAAATTATAACAGATCATAAATTAACATAATTTAGTGAAAAGATGATATACTCAGCAAACTACTCAAAAACCTCTCCATTTAGCGTTTCGAGAAAATATTACAAAATCACAAATTCATATTTCTTTCACAACTCCAAAAATATTGTAAAAATTAAATAAAATCAATCTTTTTTCAAAATTCTAAATATATTCCAAAAATTTTAAATTATTACAAAATCAAATATTGAAACTTTTTTCAAAATTCCAAAAATTATAATAAAATCAAAAATTTTTAATTTTTCAAAATTCTAAAAATATTCAAAAAATTCTTACAAAATCAAAAATTCAAACTTTTTCCAAAATTCTAAAAAATTTTGCAAAAATTATTACAAAATCAAAAATACAAACTTTTTTCAAAATTCCAAAAATATTTCAAAAACTATAACATATTCAAAAATTTCTATGTCCAATTTCATTTTCCATTACATTTACGTCATAAAAACAGCTACATTTTTTGACACACTTGACAACTTTTGACACACTTGACAACATTTTATTGACAAACTTATAATGCAATAATTCTCAATAATAATAATAAAATTTCATTTCAAACAAAATTTTAATTTAATCTTTTTCCAAAAAATTTGGTAAAAAAGTAAATAAAAATCTTTCTTTTGACACACTTGACAACCTTTTTTTGACAAACTTATAATGCAATAATCTAGATTTTGGTCTCCCATACCAATCACGACCATCAAGATTTCTCCAAATTCAATGTTCCTACTCGTAATCACTTAAAATGAACGTTTTTTAAACAAAAAATATGCAAATCTCCTTGTTTTGACACACTTGACGATTTTTTGACACACTTCCGGTACAGTTATCGAACACAGCGTCCTTTCGCCTCTTTCCATTGAGTAAACCTATTTTTAGAAAAAAAAAATTTTTTCAAATCCGTCCAGCGGTTTTCTAGATTTCGTTGTGACGGCCGGCCGGCCGGCCAACATACAGACATACATTTTTTTTTTGATTTTTTAGAATCAGTAGGTCCTAAAACGTCGAGAAATGCCAAAAAAAGTGGGGGTAAGAATTTCACTTTGAGCTCATGAATGTAATACTTAGCTCTTTCAGACCGAAGTAATTTTACAAAATTTTTATAAATATGCAACACACAAAATTTTTGAAGTCAAACTCCTTCAGGCGCGTTATGAGAATTTTGCAACGGAAGTTATCATTTTAACAGATATATAACCACATATATTCATCTCTATCATACCACAGTCTGATTTTGAATTTTAAACATATACATGTAATTCCCAAAAAACGAAAATAAAAATTTAAACACAATGAAATAAAAAAGAAATTAGAAGTAAAGCAGCAAAACCCCCGATATAGAAGCCTTCTTCATTTTTTAGCACAGTAAAAATCGTGAACTTGTAGCGCCATTTTGAAATTAAAACTCAGTATAAAAAAAATTCAAAAAATCGCCATAACGCCATCTGGAAAAATAAAAAAAATTCAAAAATATTTAATCAAAAACACTAATCCAATTTTTTGCATATGGCAATGTTCATTGTTTATTGCAAATAGCGTGAATGGGTGGTAGGGCTATGATATATCGGGGGTTTTGAAAAAAAGGCAAACGAATATTATGTTCGACAAGTATGCGATACAATTCGATTATGTGTATTTTATTTTTTGTACACTTATTCAGTATCGTACTAAATGTTATATGAGTTGGACGTGTCGATTTTAGATTTAAATATCTAATAATATAATATTCGTAATATTTTATTGAGTTTCGTAATTTTTAAATTTATATTTTGAATTGTTTTAGTTTTCATTTGAATGATTTAAATTGTGTTCTATTGATTAGATTGATTTCGAGAGGATCCCATAGTTTTCTATGATGTGAAAAATATCGTTTTTCAGAAAATTGGAAAAACCCGTATTTTTATGTATTTTAGGCGATTTCGTCAAAGCATGTTAATCTGTTTGGATAGTTTGAGTTGTATTATTTTGCTATAGATTGCGAGGTGGTCCTAAATAATTCTCTATGACTAAAAATATGACGTTTTTTCAAAAGTTTATTTTTAAATAAAAATATTTGTGTTGATTAAATCTGTTTTGTTAAATAGAAAAATGAGTGCGTGTAATCTTTACACGAGGATGAAATAAATTTCTTTGTCTACTGTGGCAGGCATTAATAAAAAGATTAAATATAAAACAAATATGTCATATTGCAATTTAGAGTTTCATAGCTTGATAATATAATTTACAGCATATGTGTAATAAAAAGCAATATTTACATAATGTATTGCAAAGTCAATTCAATTATTGTCATAATTGCAATATGAAATTAGTGGTTTATGACAAATTTGCTAAATTTATAGAAAAACTGCATCAATTTTTGTACCAAATCTTGTTGTTAAATTAAGTGAACATGTATTCATCGTGAAATTTAATTTGTAATACGTTGTAAGACTTTGTAAAACATGTATGGCTTTTTATTACACATTGTTGTAAATTATATTATCAAGAAAATTAGAAAGAAACTCTAAATTTCAATATGACATATCTATTTTATTTTATATTTAATATTTTTAGTAAAACGTGCTGCAGTGGCCAAAGAAGTTTTACTTCAACAGCGTGTTACGCACTTCATTTTTTGATAAAACTACAAATTTTTTCAAAAATTTCTAAAATTTACTTAGATTTTTTTTGAGTGTGTATATCTGGATTTTACTCATTGAGACAAAGTGGCACATATTCAAGGAATATCCAACTAGCTGGATTATTGTCAATCAAATTTCAAATTTTGTCTGTGCAAATTATTTTATTTTATTTATATTTTATTTTTTAACTTTTTTTTATTCATCATGAAATATTGACCTAGAGTTCGATTAGCAAAAGAACCTAGTTCTGAAAAATACACTTTAGAGAAAATAGTTCCACTAAAAGAATAAAAATAAAACCCCTTAATAAAATTATTGAACAAGTGACAGCTAAAATGTTTTGAACAAGCCATTTTAATATATATATTTATATGTATATATATATATATATATATATATATATATATATATATATATATATATATATATATATATATATATATATATATATATATTTATATATATATACATATATATATATATATATATATATATATATATATATATATATATATATATATATATATATATATATATATATATATATATATATATATATATATATATATATATATATATATATAGGTCTAATTCATATTAAATTCAAGTAAAACGGGCAATTTTCACATGAGTGCTTTGGAATCTCAAATTTATCACATGTATTCTGTTTGTTATCAAAAAAAAAACTATACGTATTTTTTTTTCCCTTGAAAAACAGCATAAGTGTAAAAGTTAAAGAACAAACAAAAGTTAAAAGAAAAAAAATAATTCGTTTTTAATGATTTGTATCTCACTCAAATATTAGTTATAGAAATTAGTTATAGAAAAATCGATTTTTTTTTAATGGAAAATTTAATTTTGTCCACTTTTGCGGATGATATTTCTATAACTAATATTTGAGTTAGATACAAATCATTAAAAACAAATTAATTTTTTTTTTAACTTTCGTTTACAAAAAAAGATTTAGAATTAAATTAGCTATCCATTTCCAAGTTATTTGGGGCCAGTCGAAAGGTGTTTTTTTTGACAAAATTTTATTTTTTTTACACTTATGCTGTTTTTCAAGGAAAAAAAAAATACGTATATTTTTTTTTTCGATGACAAACAGAATACATATGATAAATTTGAGATTTCAAACCACTCATGTGATCCAACTTGAATAAAAAACTTTTATGATGATATGGTTTTTAGTTTTGGGCAGCGATGTATATCAAACATAACTCTTTGTTAAAGTACATACAAGTATTTTTTATCTCTGTTTAAAAATTTATTACAAAACCAACACGAAACATCAATACGTTGCCGGAAAATTATAATCCAAATTCCAAAAATATTGTTAAACTAAATAAAATCAAACTTTTTTCAAAATCCCAAAAATATTTCAAAAATTAAAATAAAATCAAATATTTAAACTTTTTCTAAATTCCGATAATATTCCAAAAATTCTTAAAAATTTAAACTTTTCCACAATTCTAAAAATATTGCAAAAATTATTACAAAATCAAAAATTCAAACTTTTTTCATAATTCTAAAAATATTGCAAAAATTATAACAAAATCAAAAATTGAAACTTTTTTCAAAATTCCAAAAATATTCCAAAAATTAGAATGAAATCAAATATTTAAACTTTTTCTAAATTCCAATAATAATCCAAAAATTCTTAAGAATTCAAACTTTTTCCAAAATCCTAAAAATATTGCAAAAATTATTAAAAAATCAAAAACTGAAAGTTTTTCAAAATTCCAAAAATTATAATAAAATCAAAAATTAAAAATTTTTCAAAATTCTAAAAATATACAAAAACTCTTACAAAATTAAAACTTTTTCTAGAATTCTAAAAATATTGCAAAAATTATTACAAAATCAAAAATACAAACTTTTTCAAAATTCCAAAAATACATGCGTTCCTTTGGAACGAAATAGCTGCTCAAAGCAGCTTTTGTGTAAATCACCAATGGAACGCCGAAAATTGGGGAAATTTTCAAATATAGCCTCAAAATTTTATTATTCTCAAAAAATTTTATCTTGGACTGTTGTTTAGATCTGAGTGGTACCTTTTATTATTAAAAATATCAAAACAAGTTTATAAACAATCTAAATGAAATCGAAAAATAAACTGCTTTTCAACTACACAACTTGTTCGAGGTAGAGTAGATCAAAGCAAATTTGAGTAAGTTTGATTTTCAATGGAACGCGCCTATTATTTCAAAAACTATAACAAATTCAAAAATTTCCATGTCCAATTTCATTTTCAATTACATTTACGTCATATGTTTTTATGCTACATGCTACATTTTTTTCCCCAAAAAATTGGCTAAAAGTATAAATGAAATCATTTTTTGACACACTTGACATTATTTTTTTGACAAACTTATAATGCCATAATTCTCTATAATAATAATAAAATTTCATTTCAAACAAACAATTTTATTTTATTCCAAAAAATGGGTAAAAAAATAAATAAAAATCTTTCTTTTGACACACTTGACAACATTTTTTTGATAAACTTATAATGCCATAATTCTCAATAATAATAATAAAATTTCATTTCAAACAAACAATTTTATTTTTTTCCAAAAAATTGGGTAAAAAATAAATGAAAACTTTCTTTTGACACACTGGACAACATTTTTTTGACAAAATTATAATGTCATAATTCTCTATAATAATAATAAAATTTCATTTCAAACAAACAATTAATTTTATTAATATATTAAAACAATTCGTCTTATACACTTCAAAATTTTTTATTTAAATATCCTAATATTTTCAAACTCTAAGAGTCCTTCCTCTGGGATAATTGTTTCTAAACATCAGTTTAGAAACAATTATCCCAGAGGAAGGACTCTTAGAGTTTGAAAATATTAGGATATTTAAATAAAAAATTTTGAAGTGTATAAGACGAATTGTTTTAATATATTATTATTATCACTTCAAGTAGTTCATTCAACAAGTTTAAAAATTACTTTAATTTTATTTTTTTCCAAAAAATTGGGTAAAAAAATAAATAAAAATCTTTCTTTTGACACACTTGACTACATGTTTTTGACAAACTTATAATGCAATAAGCTAGTTTTTGGTCTCACATACCAATCCCTACCATCAAGATTTCTCCAAATTTAATGTTCCTACTCGTAATCACTTAAAATGAACATTTTTTAAGCCGAAAATATGCAAATTTGCTATTTTTGACACACATAATGATTTTTTTGACCCACTTCCGGTACAGTTATCGAACACAGCGTCTTTACGGACCTGTCCCTTGTGAATACCTATTTTTAGAAAAAAAAATTTTTGAAATCCCTCCAGCGGTTTTCCTTGTAGCGTAGGTAATGACGGACGCCGGACGGCCGACAGACAGACATACATTTTTTTTGCTTTTTAGAATCAGTAGGTCCTAAAACGTCGAGAAATGCCAAAAAAGTGGGGTAAGAATTTCACTTTTGGCTCATTAATGTAATATGTACTTAGGACTTTCAGACCGAAGTAATTAATAAAATTGATGCAGAAGTAAAAAATAAGATGGGAAATGAATATACGGTGAAAATTCCTCAATTGAATAAACTTAAATTAAGAATTTTTGGAGTGGAAGAAGAAATTGGGGATAATGAGTTGATAACTGCGTTACGAAACCAAAATATTAAGTTAGTAAGATATTAAGATAGTAATAAACAGGAAATCGAGGAGGCATTATGTGGTGGACATTGAAGTTGACCCTCAAACATGCAATAGGGTGATGAAGGAAAGAAGATTGAAACTCAAATGGCAGAGATGTCAAATAAATGAATACTTTGGAGTATATAGATGTTTGAATTGTTATTCGTATTGTAACGACTCTGCGTCGGTTCTTTTCGATTATTGAGCAAATACGACAGTAAAAAGACGGAGCTTTAGTTAACAAATTCTCCAACTTTATTTATCAATAAATTTCACAGCTTTTCCACTATTTTAATCAATAATATTCGGAATCGTAACATCTGTATATACTATTCCACTAGGCTCAAATACTTTCACTATTAGTACCCAGGCTCAAGTACCACCCGATTATTCCTTAGACTTGCGAATTTTTATAAACACTTTTAATTGCAAAAATAAACTGACTATCTTATATTTTGTTCGCTTATTTATATCCAAAAATAAATAAGTAGAAACTTCTGCTAATCAGTTGTTGTTTCCCACTGTACTTTTCTAGAAAACAATATTCGAAGTACATACATCATGAATGGCCACTCCTCCTTTAATTCATACTTGCATTAATTTGGATATGGAAACATTTGTATTAGTGAACCCATTCTATAACAAATTTACTTTGCATTAAGTTGAATATGTAAAACATTTATGCAAAATTTATTATCTATGTATTAGCAAATTATATTAACCCTTTGTGGTTGAAGTTTATTACATTATTTGTAATACTGGAACTACAGACTTGACCGGAGTTTATTACAATGCCCTCCATTTATTTTTGTTCGTCCCGAACAATATCAGCTATCGCATTGGCACAGGTACCTTGGTACGGTGCTAACCTTTGCAGATGTATCACTTTCATCCTGGTACGGGGGCCCTTTTGGATACGGTAGATAACATCATTAATTCGTTTGATTATTTTATATGGACCTTCCCAATCTGGCTGCAGCTTGGGTGATCTTCCCTTAGTTCTCCTTGGGTTGTATAGCCATACCAATTCTCCTTCTTGAAAACTGCCACTATTTGCGTTTATGTCGTACCTGGTTTTCATTTTGTCACTGGCAATCTTAATGTGGTCTCTCATCCTGTTGATGTATTTTATTCATCTTCTCTCTTAGTTGTCCCTCATAATCTGTTTTCGTAGATACCAGGCCTAGAGGGATGCCAAACTCGATGTCACTAGGGAGATGCAGTTCTCTTCCGAACATGATATTCGCTGGCGTTTAACATGTCGTATCGTGCACTGCGCTACGATGGGTCATCAAGAATAACGGAAGATCCTTATCCCAATTTCTTTGGTTGGCTTCCACTACCTTTGACAAATGTTCTTCCATGGTTCGGTTGAATCGTTCTACTATGCCATCGGATTGAGGGTTCATAGGTGTAGTTCGTGTTTTTCTAATGTCGAGTGTTCTGCACAGCTCTTCCATCAGTTGAGATTCGAAATTCCTTCCCTGGTCGGTATGCAACTCGAGCGGTGTTCCATATCTGCAAACCATTCATTGACTAACGTTTCAGAGACCGTAACTGCTTCCTGGTTCGGTATCGCATAAGCTTCCGGCAATTTTGTAAAGTAATCAATGACCACCATGATGTATTTGTTACCTTTTGTCGTTTCCGGAAATGGCCCCGCGATGTCTATAGCTATTCTCTCCATTGGGGTGCCCAAATTGTAGTCTTGCATCTCTCCTCGAGTTCTAGTCTTTGGTCCTTTGCTCGCCGCACAAGTATCACATCGCCGACACCATTGCTCCACGTCTGTTCGATACCTTGCCTCTCCCTTACTTTGGCTAGGGTTTTATTGACCTGATAGCTGGATCCTCTAGCTGTGGAAATCCAATAAAAAACAAGCATTTACTCTAATCAAGTTCATTAGATTTCCTTTTGATTTTAAAAAGCATTCCTTTTATTGATTTCCGAGTAATTATTTAAAAAGATTTCTTCATATTTTAAAATATTTTTCATTTAAAAAAAGCTAAAATGATTTTCCCTATTAAGTTAAAATGTGTCTCTTCTTGGATGAGATCCATAAAGATATCTTATTGCATTACTTCAAAAATATGTGACTGATTTTTCTGTGTGTAGATATATATATATATATATATATATATATATATATATATATATATATATATATATATATATATATATATATATATATATATATATATATATATATATATATATATATAAATATTACCTAACACTTTTAATAAAAAGACTCATATTTTAATTTAAAAAAAATTTGATATTTAAAAATTAAATATTTCAATTCATTTTGACACTGAATAATGCAAAACCTACCACAATTTGTTAACTATTTGCATTTAATTTATAATTAGTAGTTTATTTTTCAACTAATTATACGCGATTGGGCATTAAAACAAAGTCGTACAAAAAGGATATAACAAAACTCGAGGTGCAAACCATTTTCCATGCTCGTGAAGGTACTGCACTCGCCGCTACGCGTCTCGTGCGCAGTATTTTCCCTCGCATGTAAAATGCTATTTACAGCTCTAAGTATGTAATATACTATTACATCACCGTATCAAATTTAAAAAGTATGATGGTGAAAATGGCTAGCAAATTGGTTACTTAGCAAATTAGATACTGTTGTAAACTTAGTGTATTTATACCTAATTTTATACCTTTATCATCTTTAATATAAAGATAAACATAATCTTTTTCATTCATACTATTGATAACCATTGAAATTATTACTCTGAATATCAAGATGCAAAATAATAACCTTATTTGCAGATCAGATTTCTTTCATTTTGTACAAAATTTGATTTAAACTTTAAAATTGGTTTAATATCAACAACATACTCCGTTTTTAGAGACTTTTTCTATGGGTGAAATCCGTATGTTGTTGATATTACCAATTTTAAAGTTTAAATTAAATGCTAAAAAATAAAATCAGACCGGCAATTAAGGTTATTTTTTTGCATCTTGATATTCAGAGTAATACATAGTTCCAATTAAAATAAAATAGATTTCAACAGAATTATTAATAGTATGAATGAAAAAGATTGTGTTTATACTTTATGTTAAGGATGATAAAAGTATAAAATTATAGTTATATTAGATCGTGTAGATATAAAACTTATACAATGTTAGAAAACCAATTAGTTATGTTTTAGGCGTGCATTTAAAATTGAGTTGAATAGTATATAATTAACAAAAACCTAATGATCAAGCTTAACTTGAAAATAGAAGATCTGGATTCATTTCGAAATTGGACAAAATGGCGGAAGGTCTCCTAAATACCTGTAAGTATGGATCTTGAATAACTTCTTATCCTAGCTTTCACTATTATTGAGACTTGGTATATAATGTTTTAGTACTGTTTCCAATACTTCTGCGTACCAACTTCCGGTTTGTCACTTCGGAAAAAAAATATTTCTCTTTTGAATTTTTTCAGGTGTTTATCCTTACTATAGCCTAGAGTTACAAATTGATTTTCATGAAACTTTCGTAAAAGGTTTCAATCAGTATGAAAAATATTTTATTTTCTTCTGAGGTACATTCGACAAAGTGTTTGGGGATCCACCATACAACAGGTGATTTTTTTCAATATGTTTAGCAATTTAGATTTCGTTTTAGTTTTAGTTTAGTTTTCAATATGTTGGGAGCATAATTAGAGGTTTATGATAACCAAAGTGAGAAACATAAACTTTACTTTGCAAATTTGCCATTTCTTGAAAAAACCGCATCAATTGCTGTACAAAATCTTGTTGTTGTATTAAATGGACATGTATTCATGGTCAAATTTAATTTGTAATACTTTTTAAAACTTTGTAATACATTATGTAATTATGCTTCTTTATTATACATGTTGTAAATTATATTATCAATAAATTTTACGCAAAATTTCGATATTACATAATTATTTTATATTTTATATTTTTAGTAATACCTCCCATAGTAGGCAAAATAAGTTTTAATTCAGCCGCGTGTAAAGATTATGCACTCCATTTTTTTTACTTGCCATTAAAAACCACCTATATTGATTAAAATAATAATTTATTAGTTGATTCCAAAATACCTCTTAAAAAAGATATATCTAAACCTAGTTTATGTATTAACTCTACGATCTTATGTTCTACGTTTTATTGTTTTATTCTTTTTTTACAAGTTTTGCATAAGTCATAGCAGCTATCTTTCTTAAGGTTTCTGACTCATTTTCTCCAGTTGCTGCAACCATCTTAGATAGATAACCATTATTATTTTTTAATAAAATATGTGGGACATCGAATTCACTAGCGAACCCAGCCTCCATCACTAAAATACGATTGGCATCCATAACTGTATGTAAACGATGAGCTATTGTCAGTACTGTGCAGTTTTTAAATTTGACTCTAATTGTTTTCTGAATCAAGGCATCAGTTCTGAAACAAAATTAAAATTTGCTTAGTCCAATTAGAAGTGGTTAGTGATTCTATTTTCTTGATTAAAAGCGTATTAAGTTTCTTTTTAAAAAATACTCATAGTGCATAGACCAAAACTACATGTATGCAACGAACTCTTTTTAAAGTAACATAAAATTTGGCAATCAAATAAAAAACTAAATTTAAAAAAAAGTGTAACTCACTGCGGGTCAACATTAGCTGTTGCTTCGTCCAGTACAAATATTTTATTGTTTCGCAAAATAGCACGTGCCAGACAAATTAACTGTCGTTGTCCAACACTAAAGTTACTTCCACCTTCAGTAACAAGATATTCCAAATTAGAAATTTGATTTTTTAACTCCACATCGCTCAAAACTCCCCAAAGTTGCTCATCTCTGTACAAGCCAAATGGATCTAAATTGTAACGAATTGTTGCTGAAAACAAAACGGGATCCTGTGGAATGATTGCGATGTTTTGTCTTAAGCATTCTAATGAAATTGTTTTGGTATCAATGTTATCAATCGTAATTTTACCCTCAATGTGTGCTAATCTAAATAGAGCACCAATTAATGATGATTTCCCTGCGCCTGTTCTTCCAACAATTCCCACCTTCCATCCAGGTTTTATGTGTATCTTTAATTTTTTTATAACAGGCTCAAAATCAACATCATAACGATATGATATTTCATGAAATTCTATTTCTCCATTTTCGGGCCATTTGTTGGATGGTTTTTCTTCAGGATTGTACTCTGGTTTCATATCAGCATATTCTAAGCTACGTTCAACACATGTCATTAGTTGCATTGCCTCTGTTGTTTCACGAATTCCAAATTGCACCATTCCTGTTAACATGAGCGATTGAGAAAGTGCAAGACCTACATTTCCGGCAAAGGTATTCCCTTCAAACAGAATAAAACTAAACGCAACAAAACCAACAAACGTGCAACTTATAAGATCTAACCATAAGCCACATGTTGAATTTGCTGCAAGAGTTAGATGCCATGCATTTGTATGCACATTTTGTAGTTCATCGAATTCTTTTGCAACTTTTTGCTGGACAGCATTAACACGAATTGTTGTCAATCCATGTAAAGTTGCTGTTAAATGTCCAAATACAGGACTACGTGTAATACCTTCTAAACGTTTCAAATCTTGTGCGGGTCGCAAATAAACAACTACTATCAATGTGTATAAACCAATTACGCAACCTAACACTATAAATAAATAGGGATTTATGACTGAAACAACACATAATATTCCAATCATAATGCATAAAACTTGTACAGTCGCCAAGAAATTTCGTGGAAACGTTTCATCAATGTTGCCCATGTCACGTGAAAATCTATTTAAAACTTTTCCAGATGTGTTAGTTTCAAAAAATCGCATTGGCGCATGTAAAATTGCTGTAAACATGTTATTATGTAATGTTTTTGATGCTCTCATACATATATTGAAAAACGTATAACATCGCAAGAAAACAAACTGTAAATTTGAAAAGAATTATGCAAAACTTAATAGAAATGATAGATAAACAAAATCAACTTACAAAAACCACTCCTACAATCAAACCTGTATATATGTAAAAACCTATTTCCGTTGAAAATAATGTGGGTAGATTCTGGGATCTTAAAAACTGTTGATGTGTCAAAACATTCACAAAGTAATCGCATAAACTAGTTATGATTTGTGAAAAAACAAACAGCAAAACACCACAAAAGAGATGAATTAACGATCCACCACCTCTGAAATATCTGAGCCACACATTTAATGAAACAAAACCATGAATTTGTTCCTCTGTTATAAATTTTGGTGGCTGATACACACTATGAGTCGAGTATTCTGATGAAACACTATTCCTTCGAGAAGCTATACCATTTTTTGTTGATTTTAAATGTGATGATTCTCCCATTTCATCATCTTTGGTTAAACCTTCTTTTCTGAGGTTTTTCTCCTCATTTTCTTTTCCCAATGACTTAGCAAAATCTAATCCACTGCTTAAAAGTTCGTTGTATGAACCCTGTTGCACTATTATTCCCTTTAAAATGAAAAAATTGAGATACTTTACAGTTAAACATATAATATAAAAAAGAGCAAAATTAAATAAAATTCCAAACATCACAGATGCGTATCTTTTTCAACTTGGTGCGAACGCAATAGAAAATTTTGTCCGAGACAAAAAACCGCATCTATAACAAATATAGTAAAATGCATAAGATACAAGAAAAAATGGTTTCAAAAACAATCAACTTGTGTTCGTCGAAGGACGAAACCCGAACAACACTGGCGTGACAACGCCAATCGAGCCTTACATGTTATATGATGTCAAAACTGGAGTCAATTAGTGATGGATCAAGGATAAATAGAAACTAATTGTACGAGACAAGACAGAGAAAGAGAGATAAAGAGTTCAAAATCAAATTCTCTTAAAAAAATTTCATTTTTGTATTTAACTTGTACTTGTGTACGGAACGCGATATATTCCAAGGCGATTGTAACGTAAAAGTGAGTTACAAATAAAAGTTTCAGTCTTCTTTTATACAAATATTGTGGGAATCTCACACAAAATACATTCTAAAAGAGAATTAAAAAAAATGATTTCGAAATGCAATAATTCACATGATGTAAAATATCGCTTGAGTTTGACTGCAGAAATAACCTTAACAAAATAATAAAAAAACTTAAAATAAATAAAATATCTCACGTCATCTAAAACGATAACCCAATCGGCTTCCTTTAAAAAATGAGTTTGATGTGTCACCAAAAGACGAGTAGCTCCTTTTTTACATAAATATCCTTCTGCACCAATAACTTTGTTATATAAATGCCTTCCAACATGCGTATCCACCGCTGACAAGGGATCATCTAACAAATATACATCTGCATCTTTATATACTGCTCGTGCCAAACTTACTCTAGCTTTTTGACCACCTGATAAAGATACTCCACGGTCACCAACAAATGTGTGATCTCCATGTGGAAGTTGTTCTAAATCAGTTGCCAATGCACAGGACTTTATAACTTCTTCATAGCGTGCTCGTTTAAATGGTTGACCGAAGAGAATGTTACTTTTAACCGTACCCGAAAATAACCATGGGTTTTGAGTGGCATAGGATAAAATTCCATTAACCACTTTACTGCCCGATTGAATAGGTATCTCGCCAAGTATTAATTGTAATAAAGAACTTTTTCCTGATCCAACAGGTCCTGTTATAGCACATAGTTTGCCAGCCAATGCTTTAAAATTAACTCCATCTAGGGTTTTCCGCTTTGTATCAGTCCATGATGCAACGACATTATTTACTTCTAAAATCGCTTGATTGGCTGGAATCGTAGTATCTTTTACCGTAACTGTGCCATGTAATGCTGGATCGTGTTCTTTTAATATCAAAAATTGTTCAATTCTTTGAATAGAAACCAATCCTTCAGCTGCCATTGTTAATGCGTTCGAATATCCAATGGCTGTAAGTAATTGTAACAAATTAAAATATTGAGCTAGGGAAAATACAACATCAGCAGTGATTTGTATTTTAAAGTATAACATTCCAATGATTGTGATAAACAGTGTTGAACGTTCGGTGAAAATGGCAGTTGAACTAGCAATTCCAATTATATATGATGCGTACCGAATTTGTTTAATTTCTAGTCTTCTAGCTTCTGCTACAACTGCTTGAAATGGTTTTTCCCATGCATACATTTTTATAACTTGAATTCCATTTATAAGTTCATTCATTATTCCAACACGTTTATCTGTACATAATGCAACTTTTAATCTAAATTTTGAGCTCATTTTGCTAAGGAAGCTAAGAAGTGGAATTGTTTGTAGCAATAAACCTAAAACTCCGACAAAAGCAGCAGGTCCGATAATATTGTATAACAAATAACATATTATAATCGAATGTATTGGTGTGATCCATAAATAATGACTAAGCAAGAATGCATTATCTAAACGAGATACATCGTTTGACAATAAATTTACAATATATCCAGCCGTTGCTTCATGCGTATTTTTTGATAATTTTAATATTTTACGATAAATCATCGAACAACAAGCCACTCTCAGTCGAGATCCGAGCTGTTTCTGTCGTAGCTCATAATGATGATAGAAGAAAACAGCTACAAAAGAACCAAATACTAAAAATGTTGATAACCATATTTTATCATGCCACATGTAGCATAAATAACTCAAGATATTTTGCTGTAGATTATTTGGTGCTTCTGATAAAATTGTATGATTTAATTCCGTTTTGTTTTCATTATATTCATTGAGTGTTGAAACTGGAGTATCCTGGTAGAGTTTTAATAATTTTACTAGTATTACTGGAGAACAAGTTCTAAAATGATAAAACCAGTTTTAACGGTTTACATTATGTATTTATGTCATTAGTTTATAAACACCTTGCCCAGATAAATGGATACAGCAACACACCATTGCATGTATATACTTTGTAGTTCGCTTTCCATATGGCATTTCTTAAACGAGGTTTTGTTCCATTTTGTTTCGATGTTTCCCTTTCTTTTTCCCACCATCTGAAAACAAAATGATTATTAAAGAAAACAAACGAACCTCGCTTACATTTTGTTTAAAATTTAACAATTTTAAATATATTTTGAAAATAAATTATAATGTGTCATATATTTTAATGATTCGTTTATAAACATGGGGTTAGTCCTATTTTATTTTGAGTTTTGTCAATAAAATGATGGAAATTTGCAAGATAAATAATAAAATTGAGCAGAGTAATTCTAAAAAGTATTCGATACAACTTAACACATGCTCGAGTAGAATTTAATTAGTATTTCTGTTTGATAAATAATTTTCCGCTCCCATTTAAAAAAAGTCCAAGCGGCACGTATATCCGCTAGATATAGGTAGATTTCGAGATCAGACAGTTTTGTGTGCCAGTAGAATCTGATGTATCAGATTAGTTTAAACAAAACAAACTAATTTCAAACAGATATCGAACAAATTTTAAAAAGAAAATTAGCTACCTACAAACAAAATTATATCTATCCAACTTTGCAACAAACAAATATCAAATCTACCACAGAACATGTGTGTGACAATTTATGACACAAACCTACTCTATATCATATGTCGTGCAATTACTGCAAAATATCAAAATAGTTTATTTCTAAGAAAAAAAAATTAATTTCTTCTATTCAAATCTTTTATTTTTTTGACTGTTATAAGGTTGACATTGACTGTTATAAGGTTTTTGGAAATTGTAGTTGGGGATTGTTGCAAACTTTTTTGTTGAAGCCAACATGTCAAAAACCTCTAACTGCAGAGGTTTATATTTATAAGAAACGGATTAAAATGTTTTCACAAATTCTAAATTTATGAAGATTTTAAAAATATTAGTATCCAAACGGCCGTTATAACGGATTAAAAAAACGCTTTTTTTTCTAGTATAAAGCCTATAGTTCCTTAACCATGTGTCAGATTTGTCTGATTTACGAACTTGTCCAAGACATTAATAAAACACACATTTTTAAGAAAGGTTTTTTGATCTGCCTCCACAAATGCAACCGTGAGAGCGCCGGTTGATTCAAACGCATTTTGTATTTTACAAGTTTTTTTGTTGGACCCGCTCACTCAACCTCCAACTGCAGAGGTCTTTTTTTTGAAAGAAACTGATTAAAAGGCTTCAAAGATTCTAAATTTATGAAATTTTTAAAAATATTAGAATCCAAACGGCCGCTATAACGGATCTAAAAAACGAGTTTTTTCTAGTATAAAGCTTCTAGTTTCTTAACCATGTGTTGGATTGGGCTGATTTACGAACTTGTCCAAGATATTAATAAAACGCACATTTTTAAAAAAGGTTTTTTGATCTGGCCTTATAAATGCGACCGTGAGAGTGCCGGTTGTTTCAAAAAAAAATTTGTTTTTGCAAACTTTTTTGTTGGAGCCGCTCACTCAGGAACCTCTATCTGTAGAGGTCTATTTTTAAAACAAATTACTAAAAAAGATTCCAAAGATTCTAAATTTGTTAAATTTTTTGAAATATTAGTATCGGCCGTTATAACGGTTTTAAAAAATCAATTTTCTTCAGAAAAAAGCCTCTAGTTTCTTAACCACGTGTCGGATTTTGCTGATTCACGAACTTGTCCAAGATATTATTAGAACACACAAGTAAAGTTACAATTTTTTTGATCTACCTCAACAAATGCGACCGTGAGAGTGCTTTTCGCTATATCTCATATCGTTAATATATATATATATATATATATATATATATATATATATATATATATATATATATATATATATATATATATATATATATATATATATATATATATATATATATATATATATATATATATAATTTTTTTTTTGTTTTTTCGTCTCCGCTTATCATATATAGTCGTTTGACACAAAAATTTTTCCGAAATTCCGAGATGAAGCCCATTGCAATAGGTAGATTTTTATATGAAATCTACCTAAAAAACATATTGCGACGCTAACCTCATCACAGCTCTGGAAACAAAATGCTCTGAATATATAGCCCGTAAAACAATTTGGAAAAAAATGCATAAAATATGCATTAATTGTGCATGACACAATATGCCCGTGCACGAAATTGAGCATAACATATTTCATGCACATGATGTGCACCATACTGTGCACATGTCGTAAATCGTTTTAGCACATATATGCATATACATTTCACACTCATGTGCACCAAATGTGCACCAAAATGTTCGCACTACGTTCATCGACAGGTTTTTTAACAATTTATATTTTATTTAGACACATGTTCACGACATGTGCATCATAGGAGTCTTAGAAAATTCATGTTTTGAACAGGAAATGAGATTTTCAGATACATTTTAGACCCATATGCACCATTTGTGCATTTAAAATGTTCACGATGAGTTTAAAAAAGGAACATTTATGAATATTTCTTAGATACATGTTTATAATATATTATAAAATATCCTATAAATTCGATAATAGAAATATTATAATTTTATACTAACCTATATGTAGTCATATAACATCCGCTATTATAATATTCTTTAAGCCGAGAAGCAACAAGTGAAGTATACGTGAAATTTCGCAAACTATGTATATCTAACATGGATAGAACTCTATAGTGAGTTTTAACCAACTACAATTTATTTCGCAAATAAGTACTTAGTACGTGCGTAGTTCGTCTAGATGTATATCGTCATTTCAAACACATGTTTCATGCGGATTTCATAGACATATGCACAGATATTAAACAAAAATATAAATTAATAAAAATATGTTTTACACGGAAAATAGTACATTGTATATTAAGAGCAGAAAGTACGACATTGCTGCTCGTGCATGAAAGTTGCTGGTTGAGGCGTAGCCGAAACCAGCAATAATGTCAGAGCAGCAATGTTACTTTCTGCTCAAAGTATACATACTATTTTTTTAACGACTGCCAACATATTTGTTTATTATTAAAAAAGCTTAAATCATAATTTTAATTTTTAAAAAACAATATTTTTTTAAGTAAGATATGCGTTGCTAAGGAGGCATTTATATTATTTAGTTTTTGTTTAAAAAACATATCGAACGAACGTCAAGCTAAAAATTTAAATTAATAAATTATCTATTTTTAAATAAAAAATAATTCATAATATGTTATAAATTATTTAATATTATGTCTTTGTCTATTATGTCTTTTGTTTTACTTTCTGCATTAGAGCAGAAAAAATTAAAAAATGCACGCTAAACAGCAAAAGCCAACTTTCTGTTTTAAAATGATAGATAGAAAACATTATTTTCTATGACAGTCGTTAAAAAAAATATTTTCTTCTTTTAAAATTATTTGCATTGAATCAAGAATTTTTAATGTACACATACTCGCCCATGTTTTCTTAGCTACCAATTCAAGATCACATATTTAAAATCAGTATGTAAAACATTATCTTGTTTGCAAACCTTTTGTCTTGATTTTAAATAATTTTGACTTCATTCAAAATCTAAACAAATATCACTATTTTGATTTAAATCATATAAGTTACTTCGGTCTGAAAGACCTAAGTATTACATTCATGAGCTCAAACTGAAATTCTTACCCCCACTTTTTTTGGCATTTCTCGACGTTTTAGGACCTACTGATTCTAAAAAAGCAAAAAAAAATGTATGTCTGTCTGTCGGCCGGCCGGCCGCCGTCATTACCTACACTGCAGGGAAAACGACTGAAGGGATTTCAAAATTTTTTTCTAAAAATAGGTATTCACAAGGGACAGGTCCGAAAGGACGCTGTGTTCGATAACTGTACCGGAACTGTGTCAAAAAAATCATTATGTGTGTCAAAAATAGCAAATTTTCATATTTTTGGCTTAAAATACGTTCATTTTAAGTGATTACGAGTAGGAACATTAGATTTTTTGGTTTTTTTTTTTTTAATAAAATGTGTTGTGTAATAGGGTTTTTAATATGTGTCACAACAACACATAAATACCTTTTAAGACCTAGGTCTAGACCTGGGTCTCACAACAACTGGCGTTCTAAGGTGTAGATTAACGCTTTTTTTAAACATCCGTGGGTTGAAGCCACCTGAGACTTTGGAGAAATCTTGATGGTCGGGATTGGTATGTGAGATCAAAAACTAGATTATTGCATTATAAGTTTGTCAAAAAAATGTTGTCAAGTGTGTCAAAAGAAAGATTTTTATTTATTTTTTTACCTAATTTTTTGGAAAAAAAAATAAAATTAACTGTTTGTTTGAAATGAAGTTTTATTATTATTATTGAGAATTATGGCATTATAAGTTTGTCAAAAAAATGTTGTCAAGCTTGTCAAAAGATTTTTATTTATTTTTTACCTAATTTTTTGGAAAAAAATAAAATTGTTTGTTTGAAATGAAATTTTATTATTGTTATTGAGAATTATGGCATTATAAGTTTGTCAAAAAATGTTGTCAAGTGTGTCAAAAGAAAGGTTTTTATTTATTTTTTATCCAATTTTTTTAGAAAAAAATAAAATTAATAGTTCGTATGAGATGATATTTTATTATTATTATAGAGAATTATGGCATTAAATAATGTCAAGAAATAATGTCAAGTGTGTCAAAAAATGATTTCATTCAATTTTTTAGCCAATTTTTTGGGAAAAAAATGTAGCTGTTTTTATAACGTAAATGTAATTTAAAATGAAATTGGACATGGAAATTTTTGAATTTGTTATAGTTTTTGAAATATTTTTGGAATTTTGAAAAAGTTTGTATTTTTGATTTTGCAATAATTTTTGCAATATTTTTAGAATTTCGGAAAAAGTTTTAATTTTTGATTTTGTAAGAATTTTTGAAATATTTTTAGAATTTTGAAAAAATTTTAAATTTTTGATGTTATTATAATTTTTGGAATTTTGAAAAAATTTTCAATTTTTGATTTTGTAATAATTTTTGCAATATTTTTAGAATTTTAGAAAAAGTTTGTATTTTTAAGAATTTTTGAAATATTATTGGAATTTAGAAAATATTTTAATATTTGATTTTATTCTAATTTTTGGAATATTTTTGGAATTTTTAAAAAGTTTGATTTTATTTAGTTCAACAATATTTTTGGAATTTTGATTATAATTTTCCGGCAACGTATTGATGTTTCGTGTTAGTTTTGTAATAAATTTTTAAACAGAGATAAAAAATACTTGTACTTTAACAAAGAGTTATGTTTGATATACATCGCTGCTCAAAACTAAAAACCATGTCCTCATAAAAGTTTTTTGCCGAAAACTATATCAAAATCCTTAACCCAGACCGAAGTATTGAAATCTCAGAGCTGTGAGATTTCAGCCCCTCCATATTTTTAAATTGAAATTTGTCCAATTTTGGTTCAAAAAATTAAAAGTTTGATTCAAAATCCGTATAGTTTGATTTAAAATTTCAATATTTTGAAACTTATTCCTGTTTTGAATTTAAATCGGTTTGTTTTTAATCGAAATAATTAAATTTTATTTCAAAATAGAAGTGGTTTTGATTTTATTGGGGCCTGGACTGGGGGTATAAATTGAATTGAAACCTTTTAATTTTAAATATAGCATATTTTGAATTATTTATTACTTTATAATAGTGATTGCAACCCGGTTTTCCGGTATCCGAAAAACCGGCTTTTTCGTTATTTTACATTCCGGTATCCAAAAAACCTGGTTTTATTATTAACAAAAAATGATAAAAACATATGTTGTGTGTTTGTCGGTTGGTCTGTCGAATTTGGTAGAATGTCGGGATACTTACATCATTGTTTCTTTATGTATATGTGACTTCATGGATTATATTAAAAACCGACGACATTTTAAAAAGCCAGAGTCATTTTTTTATGCGCAGATACCACTAGATATAAAAGATTACCTGTTTTGGAACCTTCCGATCTAGGCGCCAAAGTTTTAACAATTGTGCCACTGGGTGGGTTAATGGTTATATAAGTGTTGGGTTTGATTGTAGACACTTTTTTATTAATATTTTATTACATACGAATACGAACGAGTATATTGTTTTAAAAATAAATGCATATATATCACTCACACACAGGTGAAATAGTTTAAAAAATAAAAAAGTATTTTCCTCTCAGTGTCCATCAATTCGTCATTCAATGGTTAAAATTATCATTTCTTTTTCATTTATTACGTATTGCTGTATTTATTAACTAATTTAACAGTATTTATTAACAATTCTAACTAATTAACTATATTTTAGCTAATTAACTATCTTAACTGTATTAATTAACTGTATTTATTAACTGTTGCTGTTCTGTTACCAATGAAATTGGGAGTCGAGTGACTTTGCCGGCAAGATGCAAGTCTTCTGACTGCCAATGCGATCTTCAACTTTATGTTGTTACATTTGGAAAAACATATTGGCCAGCTGGCAATTGATATGAAAACGGAGTTAATATGCCGCATTAAAGAAAGACGAACTGATTTATCTAGCTTACTGCATTATCTACATAACAAATACCAAGTTTTATGTTAAAGCTATCGGCACTCAATTAAGTGTTCAACCACAAACACAAAACAAAAATGATATTAATCTAAACACAAAGGTTCGTCGTGAATTGACCCAGTTCAAATCTAATGGGATCATAGGCCCGGAAGAACTCGAGAAAGTGTACAATTTTCTTTCGTCGATTCCACCGACAAGCGTGGAAACAGAAAGAGCATTTTCGGTGTCAGGAATTATATGCACAAAAATTCGATCACGTCTAGCTTGTGTTATCATAGATATGTTGTGTTTAATGCGATCACACTTTTTAAAACAGAAAAATAAATACTTATATTATTATTTTGTTTCTTATAAAAATATTTGTGTTTTATTATTTTATTTTTGCGTGAGTTATTTATTATTTGCATTTGAAATAAACTTGAATTGATTTTGTTTAAATTATTGTTTTTTAAGTTCTGGTAAACATTTTGTACAAATTAATATTTGTACATTAATATTAATTTTAATATGTATTAATTTGTACAAAATGTTTACCAGGGTTTAAAAAATAATAATTTAAACAAAATCTATTCAAGTTTATTCCACGTTTATTTCAAATGCAAATAATAAATAATTAATAATTCGGTCAAAAATAAAATAATAAAATATTAATTGTACATTATTAGTTGTAATTTTTACAAAAATATTTTTTTGTTTAAAAAAACCCGGGTTGAAACTGGAAACCGGCTTTTTTTTATAGGTAAAACCGAAAAACCGGTTTTAGAATATCACCCCAAATTTGCAATCACTACTTTATAACAACAATCAATACAAAGCAAAATGTTCGATGAGTCTTTAACAGGCTTCATAAATAAATTTTGAGCATGGACTGGACTTCCAAAATTTGTTGATACTTGTTAGTTTTTTTCGCAGTTTAGTTAGTTTTGAGGGTTCCGTTTTTTATACAGAACACTATTGGTGAGAGTACAACGTGTTTTTCACATTATTTCGATTATCTCGTGAACCATTAATCCGATGAACTTAAAATTTGAGGTGCTTATAAAACTAACCCATCCACACAAGATGGTGGGTTAAAAAATAAATAAAGTTGTGTTCGTTTGTTTTAAGGAGGTACGATGTAAAGCCTTTGAAAACATACATTTTTTGAAATGTAAAGCCTATGAAAACATACATTCACTCGCGAGACGAGTAGGGTATCATATGAAAGGGCTTCATTTCAGCATTATTTAAAAATATACTTTGGAATTTTGCACCTCACCATTTTTTGTATAATTTCGAAAAATGACGTTTTCGGGATGTTTTATTGCCCCGATTAACTCCTACCCTACTTCATCAAAAATCTTGAAATATATTTGGAATGATAGAAAATTGAGTAGGTTTTTAATGAAAAATATAGAAAAGT
Source organism: Diogma glabrata (assembly GCA_963693315.1). NCBI lineage: Eukaryota > Metazoa > Arthropoda > Insecta > Diptera > Cylindrotomidae > Diogma > Diogma glabrata. The sequence continues at coordinate 122,141,945 of OY856188.1, forward strand.
GGCAGACACACATAACTATATTTATTAAAGGGGTGGGAATGTTAAGGGGTAAAAACATCATTTAAAACCAGGTCATGTGGGGTGTCATTTGAAAGATTGATTTTAGAAATATTGCCATTTTTTTTTAGAATTTTGCAATGCACAGTTTTTGAATTATTATCAATAAAGTGACACAAAAAGTTGGTCCCCTTTTCCTTGCATTTCGAGCCTAATTAACAGAAAAATTTGAAAAAATTCACAGAGACAGGAAGTTTGATAAACTCTGAACGAAAAATATAGCGAACTCTCAAATAATTATATTTTTGTGTTTTTAAGGGATTGGGAAGGGGAAGGGTGAAAGAAAACTTTTTTGACCCAAGCGAGTGGGGTGTCATTTGAAAGAGGACCGAATTTCAGAAACTTTGCATTTTTTTTAGAATTTTGTGGTACCCAGTTTTTGAGTTATTCTTAAAAATGTGCAAATTCCAGACCGTTCCCCCCCTACGTTTCGACAGTGATTGACAGAAAAAATTGAAAAAATTCATAGAGACAGGAAGTTTTCTATATTTTGAACGAAAATTATAGCGAACTCACAAATAATTATATTTCTGTGTGTTTAGGGGATAGTTGTAAGGAGGGTAAAAAAGAACTTTTTTTGACCCAAGCGAGTAAGGTGTCATTTGAAAGAACAC
>OY856188.1:122142815-122173976 GCA_963693315.1 Diogma glabrata
TTAAAAACATTGCAATTGTTTTTAGAATTTTGCGGTACACAGTTTTTGAGTTGTTCTAAAAAATGTGCAAATTCCAGACCGTTCTTCCCCCTACGTTTCGACACTGATAGACAGAAATAATTGAAAAAATTCATAGAGACAGGAAATTTGCTATATTTTAAACGAAAATTATAGCGAACTCTCAAATAATTATATTTCTGTGTGTTTAGGGGATGGGTGTGGGGAGGGCAAAACGAGTGGGGTGTCATTCGGAAGAACACTTAATTTAAGAAACATTGCAACATTTCTTAGAATTCTGCGATGCACAGTTTTTTAGTTATGATGAAAAAAGTGCTATTTTAAGTGTATGTATACCACCCTATATTTCGACGCTGATTTATAGAACAAATATTCCCAATTTAGACCATTGAAATACTGGTTAAATCTTTCTTTAGCTAACATAAACAGCTATGGATAAGATTTAACCTCAAGTAACATTTTTGATCAATGTAGATGTGATTGACATTTACTATTGACGTTTACGATTAAACATTTATTCTATTATGTGATATAAAGACTTTACAACATAACTTTATGTCATTTATTTTTGATATTGTGTTCTTTTACATTCACGGAACCCTTGGCGAGCGAATTTTATTCGCACTTGTCCGACTTTTTTTTTTTAATAAACCACGAATCAAAGGATCTATTGAAAGAGGAAATATAAATTTAAAAATTGTTTTATGATATTATAAAATTAAATATGACCTTAACTTTTATGAGAATATATAATTTGGTGAAAAACGATGAATGAAATTGTCCATCCATGGTTCCGTGGAGCAATTTGATTTGTCAAGTAATATTGTGTTGAAATCAATCTTTCGATCTGTAAAATCTTGTACCACATCCCTTTAAGTTCACATTTTTAATTTTTAACGATTCAGAATTTCCAGACCTCATTGGATGTATATTTTGCAAATACTTGGTCAATTTTTCAACGCAGTCACATTGCACACAACACTGAAAAATGTTCATATAAAAAATATAACATTATAATAGTTGAATTTGTTAAATCTAATTGTAGAATTTGATTTACTTGCTTTAATATTTATATAGACAATTTTAATAAACACAATTTAATTATAAAATTATTATTAATTAAAATTAAAGAAAACTATGAACTGTCAAAATTTCGCAAAATAATTTCCAATTTCAAATTACTTCGGTCTGAAAGACCCAAGTATTACATTCATGAGCTCAAAGTGAAATTCTTACCCCCACCTTTTTTGGTATTTCTCGACGTTTTAGGACCTACTGATTCTAAACAAGCAAAAAAAAATGTGTGTGTGTCTGTAGACCGGCCGTCCGTCATTACCTACGCTGCGGGGAAACGGCTGGAGGGATTTCAAAAATTTTTTTTTCTAAAAATAAGTATTTACAAAGGACAGGTCGAAGGACGCTTTGTTCGATAACTGTACCGGAAGTGTGTCAAAAAATCATTATGTGTGTCAAAAATAGCAAATTTTCATATTTTTGGCTTAAAAAACGTTCATTTTAAGTGATTACGAGTAGGAACATTAAATTTGGAGAAATCTTGATGGTCAGGATTGGTATGTGAGAGCAAAAGCTAGATTATTGCATTATAAGTTTGTCAAAAAAATGTTGTCAAGTGTGTCAAAAGAAAGATTTTTATTTATTTTTTTACCTAATTTTTTGGAAAAAAATTAAATTAATTGTTTGTTTGAAATGAAATTTTATTATTATTATTGAGAATTATGGCATTATAAGTTTGTCAAAAAAATGTTGTCAAGTGTGTCAAAAGAAAGATTTTCATTTATTTTTTACCCAATTTTTTTGGAAAAAAATAAAATTGTTTGTTGAAATGAAATTTTATATTATTATGAGAATTATGGCATTATAAGTTTGTCAAAAAATGTTGTCAAGTGTGTCAAAAGAAAGATTTTTATTTATTTTTTTACCCAATTTTTTGGAAAAAAATAAAATTGTTTGAAATGAAATTTTATTATTGTTATTGAGAATTATGGCATTATAAGTTTGTCAAAAAATATTGTCAAGTGTATCAAAAGAGAGGTTTTTATTTATTTTTTACCCAATTTTTTCAGAAAAAAATAAAATTAATAGTTTGTATGACATGATATTTTATTATTATTAAAGAGAATTATGGTATTATAAGTTTGTCAAAAAATAATGTCAAGTGTGTCAGAAAATGATTTCATTTATTTTTTTAGTCAATTTTTTGGAAAAAAAAATGTAGCTGTTCTTATGACATAAATGTAATTTAATATGAAATTGGACATGGAAATTTTTGAATTTGTTATAGTTTTTGAAATATTTTTGGAATTTTGAAAAGAGTTTGTATACTTGATTTTGTAAGAATTTTTACAATATTTTTAGAATTTTGGGGAAAGTTTTAATTTTTGATTTTGTAAGAATTTTTGGATTATTTTTAGAATTTTGAAAAAATTTTTGTTTTTATTATAATTTTTGAAATTTGAAAAAAATTTTCAATTTTGATTTTGTAATAATTTTTGCAATATTTTTAGAATTTGGAAAAAAATTGTTTGAATTTGTAAGAATTTTTGAAATATTATTGGAATTCAGAAAAATTTAAATATTTGATTTTATTCTAATTTTTGGAATATTTTTGGAATTTTGAAAAAGTTTGATTTGATTTAATTTAACAATATTTTTGGAATTTTGATTATAACTTTCCGGCAACGTATTGATGTTTCGTGTTAGTTTTGTAAAAAATTTTTAAACAGAGATAAAAAATACTTGTACTATAACAAAGAGTTATGTTTGATACACATCGCTGCCCAAAACTAAAAACCATGTCCTCATAAAAGTTTTTTGCCGAAAACTATATACAAATCCTTAACCCAGACCGAAGTCTTGATATCTCAGAGCTGTGAGATTTCAACCCCTGCATATTTTAGTATTTGAATCAAAAGCACTAAATCAATAATTTATGCCATTAATATAAATAAATTTCAACAAAAAGAAAATATTTTGATTCATTTATTTTAGTCTTGTCAAATTTTTTTTACAAATTTTAGTTAAGAATACTTAGTTTTGAATTAGAGTATTTAATAAGGATTAAAAATATTTTGGCAATGATTTTATAAACATTAAACAAAAATACTTGACTCAATACGTAAAAAACGTAAAATAAATAAAAGTTCATAAAACATTTTGATTTCAATCAAATTTGATTCGAATTAAATCACCATTTTCTTAAATTAAAACATTTTTGTCTCAAAATAATATTATAACTCTTGGTATTTTAAATCATAGTGGAATATTTTTTGATTTCATTGAAAAAATGTATTGAATCAAAATTTTTTTAAGAAAATGCAGTTCTTGATTAATGATTGATATTTAATATTTCGAAATCTTGAAAAATTGAAATAATTTTTTCTCCGATAGACAGCAAATATAAATTTTGCAGACTTATTTCAGTCAGCAAAGTGGCACTTTTTCTGCCTAGCAGCAAAGCAAGTACTTTGCTGCCGAGGCAGCAAAGTAATTAGACTTCATAGAAATAAACAGATATTGCGATTAAAAAAAATGTTTAATCGATTTAAAATAACATATCATTGTAATTAATCGGAGAAAAAATTATATGTTCAACTCGGCAGCAAGGTAGATTGACTGCCTTGGCTGAATTCCTAGCCTCGCTCGCTCGGCTATGAACTATCAGCCGCGGCAGTCAATCTACTACTTTGCTGCCTAGTTAAACAAATAACTATTTTTCCGTGTAGTTACTAACTCAAATACTTTTGCACTTCACTAAATTTAAAATATATACTAGAATTAGTTGTTGCCGTCTTTGTTCTATTTCTTTGATATATATACTAGAATATTTAAAAAAAACTTAAAATTAGTAAAAAAAAGTCGGACAAGTGCGAATAAAATTCGCTCGTCAAGGGTTCCGTGAATGTAAAAGAACACAATATCAAAAATTATTGACAAGAAGTTGTGTTGTACTGTCCTTATATTTCCAGACCATAGACACATAACAAAATAAATGTTAAATTGAAATGTCAATAGTAAATTACAATCAAATCTACATTGATCAAAAATGGCAAAAAAATGTTTATTCAGGTTAAATATTATCCATAGATGTTTTTGGTAACTTAAAAAAGATTCAATTACACCAGCTTGTAAATGGATTAAATTTGATTATTTTTTCGGTCAATCGAGTGTTGAAATTTAGGGGGGTGGAAAGGCTACATACTAAAAATATTTTTTTTTCACTAACACAAAAACAGTGCATTGCAAAATTCCAAAAAAATTGTAATATTTCTTAAATTAAGTGCTCTTTCATATGACACCCCACTCATTTGGGTCAAAAATGGTTTTTTTCCCTCCACACACCCATCCCATAAACACACAGAAATATAATTATTTGAGTCTTCGCTATGATTTTCATTCAAAACTTACCAATATTCCTGTCTCTGTGAATATTTTCAGTTCAAATTTTTCTGTCAGTCATCGTCGAAACGTAGGCGGCGGCACGATCTGAATTTTGCCCTTTCTTTTCCATAACTCAAAAACTGTGCTGTAGTTTTCATACAAAACTTACCAAATTTCCTAACTCTGTGAAATTTTTCTGTCATTTAGTGTCGAAACGTATGGGGGGGGGGGGGGGCGGTCTGAATTTTGCCTTTTTTCGAAAATAACTCAAAAACTGGGCACCGCAAAATTCTAAAAGAAATTGCAACAAATTCTAAATTAGGTGTTCTTTCAAATAACACCCCACTCGCTTGGGTCAAAAAAAGTTTTTTTTACCCCCTCTACTCCGGTCCTCTAAACCAGGGTTCGCAACTGAATTTTATTGGCGTGCCGAAACAATTTTTTTCCTAATAATCGCTATTTTCGCGTGCCAATCCAATTATGAAATAGTACAATTTGCTACAAGAGATGAAAACGTTGCTTTTTCGTGAGTGACACTTTTGCTCACGAGACGCGTTAGCGTCGAGGGAGGCAATTTCACGAACGTAAAATGTGTAAATAAAAATTCTTCCATGTAAAATTTTTAGTTTGAGGAGTTTGTCGTATTTTCCCAACTGTAGCACAACGCAATGAAATTACCAGTCTGGCATCGGAGTTAATATCTGTACTCTCATCAATTGCCAATGCAAACACTTCAACCGCATGAAGATCAGAGTTTTAGAAATATATTCACGTATTTTTATAATTCTATCTCTTACGGTATTTGCACTTAATTGCAAACTTTGGCTACGGGTGGCATTTTATATTTGCTTGCAAAATTTTTAAAAAGTGTTTCATCACAACTTAAGAGTTGATTCAATAAATCCGTAAATGCTTTGCCAAGTTTGGCAATATCTCTTGCTACTTTAAAACTTGCGGCAATATTATTAGTAGATTTAGTATATTTAATAATTTTATTTGATTGCGCTTCATGTTCATAAACTTTTTTTGAAATACGCTTTTGTATAAATTTAAATGGTACATTTACAGCAGTTTTTTTTCGGGAATGCATCTATTATTTGAGAAGAAATTTCGAAAGTTTACCTCATAAGAATACATAAAAATTATCTTTGCACATCAGGATGGAAAAAATTCTTGCGGAAAATATTTTAAAAATGATTTTCTGTAATTGCAAAAAAGGATGTGGTGCATTACGTATCTGTCGAAAAGTTGGACCTTTTTGCAACGCAACTTGTAGAGAGGATGCTCCGCCAAAATTTGTCATAATAGTGCTCCGATTTTAGATAAAGAAAAGATTGACAGTCATTATAGTTCTCATGAGGATTCCATGTGCTAAATATTAATGAAAAAACATTTAAATTTAATGTGGTTAAATTAAAAAAAGAAAACTAATTTGGTTTGAATTTTATTTATTTTCAAGTAGCCCGATTAATTTCAGCTGTAACGCTATCCTCAGGAGCTTATATAAAATTGTTTTAGATAAGCTCCTGAGGATAGCGTTACAGCTGAAATTAATCGGGCTGCTTGAAAATAAATAAAATTCAAAAAAATTTGCGGAAAAAGACACGTGTTTTAAATTGAAAATTTGTTTAAAAATTAGAAAATAAATTTGCCGCCCGTAATAACTTTTTTTAATGTAATCATAATAATTGGTGGTTTTTAAGAGTTGATATATGTGATTGTGATCTATATTTCGGTCTATTAAGATTTAGTTTGTAGCTTAATAAGTTTTGACAATAAGGGGTAGTTTTTGCCCTAAAAAATTAACGCGCGTAGGGTAAATATTGAAATGGAGCTTAATTCCAAATTTTCAGGCAAATCGATTCAGGAATTTCAGGCACATCGATGCTGATTTAAAGAATTCGAAGGTTCCATACTATTTTTACCGTCTTTTACTGTACTAACTGTAACATTATTTTAATTTAACTTATTACAAAATATCTGAAAATTTTTTTTCTTTATTATGACTCATAAAAGGCGAATTTAAGGACAATTTTGGACACAATTTCAGAATGTTTGCCGTGCCAAACAAATTTTCAAACGTGCCAAGTCTAACACGCGTGCCACGTATTTGCGATCACTGCTCTAAACACACAGAAATATAATTATTGGAGACTTCGCTATAGTTTTCGTATAAAATATAGCAAATTTCCTAACTCTGTGAATTTTTCCAAATTTTTCTGTCAATCAGTGTCGAAACGTCTGAATGGTCTGAACGTCAGAATGGTCTGAATTTTGCACTTTTTCGACGATAACTCAAAAACTGGCCACCGCAAAATTCTAAAAAAAATTGCAACAAATTTTAAATTATGTGATCTATCAAATAACACCCCACTCGCTTGGGTCAAAAAAAGTTTTTTTTCCCCCTCTGCCTCGGTCCTCTAAACACAGAGAAATATAATTATTGGAGACTTGGCTACAGTTTTCGTACAAAATTTACCAAAGTTCCTAACCCTGTGAATTTTTACAATTTTTTCTGTTAATCAGTGTCGAAACGTATGGGGGGGAACGGTCTGGATTTTGCACTCTTTTTGACAATAACTCAAAAACTGGGCACTACAAAATTCTAAAAAAACTGTAATGAATTCCAAATTAGATGCTCTCTCAAATGACACCCCCTCGCTTGGGTCAAAAAAAGTTTTTTTTTACCCCCTCTACCCCGGTCCTCTAAACACAGAGAAATATAATTATTGGAGACTTCACTATAGTTTTCGTACAAAATTTAGCAAATTTTCTAATTCTGTGAATTTTTACAAATTTTTCTGTCAATCAGTATGGGGGGGGGGGGGGGGGGGCGGTCTGGATTTTGCACTTTTCCGACAATAACTCAAAAACTGGCCACCAGAAAATTCTAAGAAAAAAATCGAAACGTATGGGGGGGGGCGGTCTGGATTTTGCACTTTTCCGACAGTAACTCAAAAACTGGCCACCAGAAAATTCTAAGAAAAATTTGCAACGAATTTTAAATAAGGTGCTCTATTAAATGACACTCCACGCGCTTGGGTTGAAAAAAGTTTTTTTTTACCCCCTCTACCCCGGTCCTCTAAACACACAGAAATATAATTATTGGAGACTTCGCTATAGCGTCGTACAAAATTTAGCAAATTTCCTAACTCTGTGAATTTGTACAAATTTTTCTGTCAATCAGTGTCGAAACGTAGGGGGGGGGGGGAACGGTCTGAAGTCGCGCTTTTTTTACTATAACTCAAAAACTAGGCATCGCAAAATTCTAAAAAAATTGCTTTGTTTTTAAATTAAGTGCTCTTTCAAATGACACCCCCCTTGACCACATTTTAAATAGTGTTTTTACCCCTCCTCATTTCCACCCCCTTAATAAATCTAAGTATGAGAATATGACACTTTTTTATATTTTTTATTAAAAACGTACTAATTTTTCTATCATTCCAAGTACATTTGAAAATTTTCGATCAGATAGGTTCGGAGCTAATCGAGGTAAGAAAACACGAAGAAAACTTCATTATTCAAAATTATACAGAAAATGGTGAGGTGTAAAATTCCAAAATAAATTTTTATGGAATACTGAAATTAAGCCCTTTCATATGATACCCTACTTGAATCTATAAAAAAATGTATTTTCTTAAAGGTCTCACATCGCAGCCCTGTAAACCAAACGAAAACCACTTTAGTTTTATTTGTATCCGTCATTTCATGTGGACCGATTAGTACGCACCTCAAATTTCAAGTCCATAGCATTTATAGTTTCCGAGATAATCGATATAATGTGAAAAACTCGTTTTACTCTCACCAATAGTGTTCCGTATAAAAAACGGAACCCTAAAAATGTGCACATTCGTGCACCATGCACATGATGTTTGTCGGTTGTGCTAGTATCCATCAAATATTTCAATTAATGGTTTACCAATGTATATAGATTTCACGTATAAAAACATTAAAGAAAACTGTAGTATCCCAATTCCCAACAGACATAAATTTGTCATACGAACAGAAAAAGCAAAACAAATTTTTTACCGGAAGTAACAAACCAAAAGTTGGAATGCACAACTGTTGCAAACGCTCTTATTATATATACCAAGATTAATCAAAATCAGTTTTCAGGAACTGATGTTATTGAAGTTTCAAATAAACAGGTGCTCGGAAGGCCCCCACCACTTATCCCAATACAATACAATATTAATCAGTTCTTTGTCATTCAAATCCCCATCTTTAGAACGAAGTCTGTATGCTTGCAACAAAATTTAACACCAAAGTGTGAAAAGTCAGCAGTTGTATTGTATGGTGGACCGCCGCCACTTTAATCAATGTGTTCCAAAAGTTGATCATTATCTTCTCACACTAATTGAAACCTTTTTCATATTCAATCCAATATTGCATTGCAGGCTGTAGCGTGCATAAAGACAAATGAAAAAATTGAAAAAATTGCAAAAAAAGTTTTTTACTCGAACTATTGTAACTATTGTAAACCGTACTAAATGCTTATGTAGCAAGTTCAATCTAATTCGATCATCAGGTATCAGGTACAGATGAGCTTAAAAAAACAGATGCTCGGAGATTTCCCCACCACTTTGTTCAATGTCGCTCAAAAAGTATCAAGTATTCAATGGAGCTCAAAAGTAAAGTCCCAACAAACATAAAAAACATAGTGACAAAAACCACCTGTTGTATGGTGGATCCTTCAAAACTAATGAAATCTTTCTCATATTAATTAAACTATTGAAATATATTGAAACCTTTTACCGAGGCTTCATGAAAATCGATTTAAAACTGTAGGCTACAGTAGGGATACAAAATTAAAAAAACACTTTGATCCGGAAGTGCAGAAATATTGGAAAGAATACCAAAACCTTATATACCGATTTTTTTCCAGAATTAGAAGTTATTAAATATTCAAACGTCCGGCGTTTGGAAGACCCTCCGCCATTTTGTCCAATTTTCCTCCATTTTCCCAAATCCTCCATTTTCGAGTTAACCTGAATCATATTCAAAGTTACGTCAAGATCCTATGTAAGTTTTTCAAACACACCCACTCACCCACACTCATACACCTTTTTGTTTATTGGCTATTTAGATAGAGGATGATCCAAAACAATATTTGGGGCATGCAAGATTTTTTTTTTTTGATAGATTACTTACACATTACTTCACACAATTGAAAATCAATTATTTTTTATTGCAGCTTGTTTCAATTATAGCAGTATTCGTAAATTTTGCAAACTTGGTTACTTTTCTTAATTGGCTAAGGCACCCGCTTATATTTTTTATAAAAAATGGGGACAATAGTAGATTGTATTACTAGTGCGAATGCGTTTTCCAAACAAAAGTTAGTTGGCAATAACTTGCGTTTAGAAAACGCATTCGCACTAGTAATACACACTATTTTTTGTAACAAGTGCATAAAATTTATAAATATTTATTTAATTGTTAATTTAATCATTTATTTGACAAAGTTTAAACAAATTTAAGATTTTTAAATAATTAAAGTGCGCCATCTTCATTGTAATAGTTGTAAATTATAAGAATAAAACTACCGTAAAAAATAAACATTGTAAACTTTGATAACCCAAATAAATTGTCTTTTCTTGTAATTCAAATGATGCAATGTGTTTAAGTTGTTTTTACTATATGGTAAGTTATTTAAATTATTATTTTGATATTTTAGTGCTATAAAAATATTATATATAGAATAGATTTAACTACAAATCTCACATGCAGGTGGCGTACGTGCCAGGCTTACAAAATATTTTGTGGTCATATGTGCGGAAAAGTAGCTTTTTGCTTTATTCTATTCTAGTACAAAATTGAATATTTATATACTAAACATAGCTTTTTTGACTTTTGTGGCATTCTTCTCTGAAGAGCATGACGTACATAGAAAACATGCTGTGATAGATCCACCATGAATAAAATTGCAGACTTAAACGAACTATGATTTAAATTCATTATGTATACTTTAGTCACAAACTCTGCCTTAGCCTATTTGTTGTTTTTGGATTTTTTATTTCTGATATTTTAATTCTCTGTGCAAACTCACAACATCGGGATCAAATTGTAGAATAGTAATCGAAGGGTCAGTTTCTGATCCTTTCGATATAACATCAGGTGTTCAACAAGGTGATGCACTCGCGCCCGTACTATTTAATTTGGCGCTAGAGTACGCTATAAGAAAAAGCCGAATTGAGACACAAAACTGCATATATAACAAATTTAGTCAAGTTCTTGGCTACGCAGATGATATTGTGCTTCTCGGACGTAGAACAAGCGATATTAAGGATAGTCTCTCTCAGCTTGAAAGAAATGCTAAACGGCTTGGATTATGCATCAACACCGTCAAAACTAAAGTGTTAACAACATCTAAGGACATACCTCCTGGAAATCTGGATACTGGCGACTATGAAGTGGAACGCGTGGAAAGCTTCAAATGGAAAGCTTTTCAATAGCCTCGGGACTAATAACATCGTCAAATGGCATGCAGGCAGATATCAAAGCCCGTGTCTCAGCCGCATACAGAGTTTTCTACGCATACTCAAAACTTGTGCGATCCAAACATCTTTCGCGGTCGTGTAAACTCACACTTTACAAAGCATTGATCCGACCTGTGCTTACATTTGGAAGTGAAAGCTGGACACTGACTTTCTCCGATTGTAGAATTTTATCAACATTCGAGAGGAGGGTCATGCGAACAATTTATGATCCATGTAAAGTTGCTGAAGGTCAGTATAGAATCCGAATGAATCATGAAATCAGACAGCTTCTTGGAGGCTGCGATGTAACCGGATTCGTTAAATCCAACCGGATTAGATGGTTTGGTCATGTAGAAAGGGCTCCATTGGATAGAATGATAAAAAAAGCGTCCCAACAATAACCAGCTGGTGTTCGTCGAAGAGGAACACCTAGACAACGCTGGCGTGATGACATTATCCAAGACCTTCGTGATATAGGATGTCGAAACTGGGGTCAACTGGTCATGGAACGAGATGATTGGAAGCTGGTGGCATAGACGGCAAAATCCCATGGGATGTAAACACCAGAGAGAGAGAGAGAGATCTTTTAATTCTTTTTATTCTGCTAACGACGAAGTGGCATTTTATTTGAATTTAAATGGCATTTGATTGTATGAACTGTCTTCACTTGGCGAAGCATTTTAATATAAATTTATAATTAAAACACACTTGTTGTATGCTTCGTATTTTTTATTTTAATTTTGCTTAACACATTAACGCCATTATCAAGAGCGATAAAAAAAGTTATGAAGAAAAAAATTATGGAGTACGTGGGGTTTGTTACTCCCGTAGATTCAAACTATTTTGTTATTGTACTAACTGTAACTATTTTGTATTGAGTCCTGCCAATTTTCAAACTTTTCTCGTTTCGTAATGTTTTTTAAACTAAAAATTATTTAAATTCTTATTTATGGTGTTGTTTTCGTTAATTAATTCGCAATATTCTGATTGTTCTAATTTTGACAGAAATAATTGAAAATTATTCATAATTAAAACAATCTATTCCGTATTAGTTAACGAAAACACCCTCAGTCAAACATAAAAACCTTAAAAGAATACAAAAAATAATTTAACCGGAAATTGGTATGCAGAATTATTGGAAAAAAAACAAAAATCTCCCGAGAAGAAATTCGTCAGGACTAAAATAAGGTGCTGATCAGGTTTGCCCTAGTCCGGATCAGGCATTGGTAGGGCAGAAACGAAAACGGGTCAAATACGATAAATCAAATCAAGGTCTGATATATTCAAATAAGGTTAACCATAAAAGGGTACTGTAAATCAGGCCCGGAACAGACCCACATCAGATTGCCCTAATAAGGCTTGCCCTTTCTGGACTGACCAGAACCTGATCACGCCCTGACTGTATTCAGCCTTTTACTAACTAATTTCTTGTTGGGCTTATATGTTGTAACGTTTCTTGGCCGAGTTACTAATATATGGTTGGATCACTAGATCAGGAAATTAAAACCATGGATTTTCGATACGTTATAATTTTTATTAGTTCAAGATTTTATCTTCTTATAAAAATATTTCTCCTTTTATTATTCCTCTTAATTGTTCTTATATTCACAATAATTCTTCACTTTTAATAATTTATTATCTTATTTTATTCCCTTAGCTTGTGACTAACTTGTGTCACCGCTTAATTAGAGCCCACTTGTATCATTGTTAGATTTTAAAACTGTTTGTATCGCTTTCAATTTTCCGACCATTTAAAACGGACTGTCTAGCTCTTATATGACCTCTTATATATACTAGATGAAACAATAGCGATATCTCTTCAAAATTCTAGAACACAACCTTTCCTTAAATAACAAAAACATAATAACACCATAATTTAAAGATCACAAGTGTGAACTATCCCTATCTATTCTACCCTAGATTGAACTATCCCTATCCCCTACCTACATTACCTACGTTTATTTAGGTACTTTAAGTGGTTTTTATTTGCTATAAAATCAACAAATATTTCATGTTGCGTGTTTTTGTTATTTACATGTTTATTCAGGTGTTTTATATTCTTTTCGTGGAATTATTTTCTCCACCACCTATTTCTGTTCGCCCGAACAGCATCTAAATTTCCCCGCTTGTATATTGTTAATCTTTTCTAGATGCGGTCCCTTCTTCATGCGGTAAACGACATCGTTTATTTTTGTTATGATAGTATAAGGTTTAGATAGTATTTTTGTAGTCTTAGAGATATATCATTTCTGCGCTGTGGATTGTGTAGACACTCTAATCGTTTTTCAAATCATTTGTAAGTTGAGCGAATGTCTCAGAGATAGTTCTTTTCTGCGCTGTAGATTGTGTAGTCACACTAGTCGTTCTTCAAATTCTTAGTAGTTTGAGCGAATGTCATACGAAGTCTTCATTCGATCACTGGATATCTATGCTTTCTGGCTGACAAACATGTGTATACCGCCTCAAGTTCTCTTTGCATTTTATTTATGTAGTATTAGATGCATAATGTTGACGATGGAACAATCCCAAATTTCAGAACCCTAGGTGGCCCTAAATCATCTTCCAAAAAAGTTGGAGCTGGTTTCATTTTTGTTGCATCAGTCAATACTGATATATTAAGCATCAGGCATAAACGGGATATGATAGTCCCAATAATTTTGATTCTTGTTTACTACTTTTGCTTGATATTTCTCTACTTTACTTTTGCTAGATTGGGAAAGTAAAGCATTTGTTCTGTTTTATTGATTCTAAACACCTTGCAGATTTCTTAAATATTGTAGATGCAAAACTTTATCGATAACACTTAGCAACTTACCCAATTGTATATGCTACTGCTTCAGTGATGGTTGTTGCTCCCTGATTTTGTATTGGATTGACCTATGGCCACTGGCTAAAATAATCCATTATGAATACCACATATTTGTTGTTGTTATCAGTAGTGGGAAATGGTGTCGCTAAATCCATTGTAATTCTCTCAAATGGTGCTTGAATGGTACATTATACTGCCTCATATTGCCACGACTTTTTCTGCGCAGTTTCCTTTGCAACCGCACATTAATCACATGCTTGACTCCATTCCACTATTGATTGACGTGTTCTTGACCAATTAAATCTATGTCGTACTTTAGCAAGGGTTTTGTTAATAATCAGGGGACCGTCACTTTTCCTCCATATTCCTTTGATGCTTGATGTATTCTTACTTTTGAAACTACTTTCATTGATTTATTAACTGTACCAGCTGAACTTCCCAAATTTCAAGCATCCATCTTTAATACAGAAGATGTGCCATTGTTCCCAATATGCCTGCAATTTTTGACTTTCATTGGCAATTTCACCCCATGTTGTTTTTTTTCTTTACCTTGAATTTTATTATTGGTGCCAAGTTAAGATCTTCCAATTGCTCTTTCCTTAGTATTTCAGCTATCCAGTCTTCACTAGGAAGCACTTGCTGAAGCCTCAATAATATTTTCCTCACAGAACTTGCATTTTACCGGACATGGTGATATTGACAATGCGTCAGCATTTTCATGTGCACTTCCCCTTCGACGTTCAATGTCGATATCATGAGCCTGTATATAAGGGTTCAATTCATCGTGCTACTTCTCCCTTCGAGTTCTTAAATTGTGTAACTTAAATTGTGTTAGGTAACCACCTCAATGCTCCATGATCAGTTCTCAAATGGAATTTTTAACCATACAAATATTTGTCGAAATGTTTTACACATTCCACTATATACAATCATTACTTTCTGACTTAATCTTAATAATCAACAATTCTTTACGGGTTATACAATCATTCCTCTCTGATTTTTACAATTTCTTGCGACAACACTTCTCCTATACCATTATTGCTGCAATCAGTGTCTTACATGAATATTGATTGTAAATTTCAAAATGACACCAAATATTGTAAACATTTTTTTATAATGAGTCTTATATATCAAAATGGTGATATAGGTTCACAATTTTTTTGTGCTAAAAAACAATCAGGATTGTATATTATACCCAGCTTAGCGAATGTTTTGGCTCAGTTGATTTTTTTTATAAATGCCCTTTAAGCAAATAATGTTGCTCAATTTATCTTGATTGTATTTCTTTAACCTCGATAAATTAAAACATTTATTAATACTTTAATTAAAATAATAAATTGATTATTTTATTTATTTATTTTATTTTACACTCCTGCAGCCAAATTCTGTAATTGTGAAGCGGTGAAGTGATAAGTTTTTTAATGAAAAGACACGAAGAAATTTTTATCACTTCCCCGCTTCACAGTTACAGAATTTGGCTGCTGTAGACTGAATTTAAAGTATTTCTGTAGGAAATTTTGAAACGGTCAATTTTGAGAAAATATAAAGAATTAATAGCACAGTAAAAACTTTTGTTAGAAATTGACGTAGTCGAAAGTTTTACCGCTTTCGCTCTGTCAATCTTTGGTTTTTCGTTTTCAGTTATCTGGTTTGATATTCTGTTGGCTTTTAGATATTGGGTTGGGATCGAACTACAGAATTTTCGTTATGAAATCAAATATTAAATAATCTACGTTTGTTTCTAAGAGTCAATTTGACCGCTTTCGAAAGCAAATATTTTTGTGTAATATCATAAGATATATTTTATTCAGCGTTTCAGTGTTTTTCCTACTGCACTATAAAGCAATAGCTCAATGTAGTAATTGATTGCACTATTGTACTATTTAACATGCAGTGTAAAATTTTAGGACGGTAAGCTAAGTTTTTTAAGTTCTATTATTACATGTGAGATGACGCGCCTATTTCCATAAATTTTTTTAATATGACATTTGATCAATTTTTCGTACTTTGGAGGGTATATTGGAGGTCAGAGAAGCGAACTAAAAATTGTCTAAAATTCCATACAAATTTGTATGGAAAAGTCGGCAATTTTTGTGTTTTTAGAGTTCCGTTTTTTATAGCGAACCCTAATGCCGAGACTTGAGAGTAAAACGAGTTTTTCACATTATATCGATTATCTCGTAAACTATAAATGCCATGGACCGAAAAATTTAGGTGCGTATAAAACTAACCTGTCCACATAAGATAATGGATACAAATAAAACTAAAGTTGTTTTCGTTTGGTTTATGGTACGATGTGAGAGCTTTGAGAAAATACATTTTTTTATAGATTCAAGTAGGGTATCATATGAAAGGGCTTCATTTCAGTATTCCTTAAAAATTTACTTTGGAATTTTACACCTCACCATTTTTTGTATAATTTGGAATAATGACGTCTTCTTCGTGTTTTCTTACCTCGATTAGGTCCGAACCCAACTGATCGAAAATTTTCCAATGTATTGAGAGTGATGGAAAAATCAGTAAGTTTTTATTAAAAAATATATAAATGTGTCACATACTCATAATTATATTTATTAAGGGGATGGAAATAAGAAGGGGTAAAAACACTATTTAAAACGTGGTCAAGTGGGATGTCATTTGACAGAGCACCTAATAAGGAAAACATTAAATTTTTTTTTAGAATTTTGCGGTCCACAGTTTTTGAGTTATTGTCAAAAAAGTACAACTTTCAGACCGTTCCTCCCCTACGTTTCGACACTGATTTACAGAAAAATTTGAAAAAACTTACAGAGTTAGGAAGTTTGGTAAATTTGAATGAAAATCATAATGACGTCTCAAATAATTACATTTCTGTGGGTTTAGGAGACGGGGGTGGAGAGGGTAAAAAACCTTTTATGATCCAAGCGAGCGGGAATCATTTAAAAGAGCACCTAATTTAGAAAATGTTGCATTTTTTTTAGAATTTGGCTGTGCATAGGTTTTGAGTTATTGTCAAAAAAGTGCAACTTTCAGACCGTCCGGACCCCTACGTTTCGACACTGAACAGAAAAATTTCACTGACAGAAAAATTTGAAAAAATTCACAGAGTTAGGAAATTTGGTAAATTTTGAATGGAAATCATAGCGAAGTCTCAAATAATTATATTTCTGTGGGTTTAGGGGACGTGGGTGGAGAGGTTAAAAAAACACCTTTGTTGACCCAAGCGAGTGGGGGGGGGGTGTGTCATTAGAAAGAGTATCTAATTTATATTGCGTTACAATAATTTTTTTAGAATTGTGTGGTGCACAGTTTTTGTGTTATTGTCAAAAAGTGAATCTTTTCGAAAGCCCCCGCCCCCTAAGTCTCGACACTGATTGACAGAAAAATTTGTAAAAATTCACAGAGTTAGGAAGTTTGGTAAATTTTGAATTAAAATCAGAGCCAAGTCTCAAATAAGTATATTTCTGTGTGTTTAGGGGACGGGGGTGGAAAGGCTAAAAAAAATCTCTTCTAACCCAAGCAAGTGGGGTGTCATTTGAAAGAGCACCTAATATAGAAAACATTGCAGTTTTCTTTTTTAATTTTGCAGAGCATCTAATTTAGATAGCGTAACAATAATTTTTTTTAGAATTTTGTGGTGCACAGTTTTTGAGTTATTGTCAAAAAAGTGCAACTTTCAGACCCTCCACTACGTTTCAACGCTGATTCACAGAAACATTTGTTAAAACTCACAGAGACAGGAAGTTTGGTAAATTTTGAAAGTCATAGCGAAGTTTCAAATAATTATATTGCTGTGTGTTTAGGGGATGGGTGTGAGGAGGGTAAAAAAAATGAGGTGCGTAATCTTTGCACGCTGTTGAAGTAAAACTTTTTTGGCTACTGTGGCAGGTATTACTAAAAATATTAAACATAAAATAAAATAAATATGTCATATTGAAATTTAGAGTTTCTTTCTAATATTCTTGATAATATAATTTACAACAATGTGTAACAAAAAGCCATATTTACATGTTTTACAAAGTCTTACAACGTATTACAAATTAAATTGCACGATGAATACATGTCCACTTAATTTAACAACACGATTTTGTACCACAATTGATGCAGTTTTTCAATTAATTTAGCAAATTTGTCATAAACCTCTAATTTCATATTTCAATCATGATAATAATTGAATTGACTTTGGTAGTGTTCGGTCTTTTAATGTCATAATAAATATCACGATATTTTACGCAAAATTTTTTGCTTCTAACTTCACTTCGTTGAATATTACGTCAAACGGTCGAACAGTCAAAAGATAAAAAGATGGATTTATACGTCAACATTTATAGATCACTTTTATTTCAATTAATTTTATCACATAAGATAAATTCAGCCCAAAAGAAACAAACCAAATTGTATCAAGAATAGTTATCGCAAAAATGTAAGCATAAACAAAACAAAACCAAAAGCATTAACAACCAAAATAAAATATTTTTATTGTCACCTAAATTCAAAATATTTGACATTTAAAACAAGCAAACATTTTTTTTGTGATAAATGGCTGCGTATAGTACTTTTTATTTATTTATTTCAACCGCGTGCAAATATTACATGCACTTATTTTTCTATTTAACAAAACAAATTTAATCAACACAAATATTTTTATTTAAAAATAAACTTTTCAAAAAAGGCATATTTTTAGTCTTAGAAAACTATATACGACCACCTTGAAATCTATAGCAATTTAATACAACTCAAACTATCCAAACAGATTAAGACGTTTTGACGAAATCGGCTAAAATACATAAAAATACGGGGTTTTCCAATATTCTGAAAAACGGCATTTTTCACATCATAGAAAACTATGGGACCCTCTCGAAATCAACCCAAATAGAATACAATTTAAATCACCCAAATCGAACGAGCCGTTTTTGAGAAATCGGTTAACAATTAACATACATAAAAAAACCCACAATGAAACATAGAACCTCATCTTTTTTGAAGTCGGTTATAAAACTAAAACAATTCAAAATATAAATTTAAAAAATTACGGAACTCAATAAAATATTACGAACATAAAAATATTATGTTCGGCAAGTATGCGATACAATTCGATTATGTGTATTGTGTGTGTCAATTGTCATTCATTTGTTGATGTTATTATATTTTTTATTCACTTATTCAGTCTCGTACTAAATGTTATATGAGTTGGATGTGTCGATTTTAGATACTTAAATCTAAAATCGACCCATCCAATTCATAAAACATTTAGTACGAGACGGAATAAGTGAATAAAAAATATAATAACACACTGAAAAAAACATTTTCTATTTCCAATAGAAATGCAGTTGTCTTAGCCTCGCCGTGGAGGCAAATATGGCGAATCGAACTCCGAAATTGATTCAACATCTATATAGTTACAGAACGATGTAGTTTAGACAACCTCATTAATGGGTTATCATACGATAAACAGAAGTTATAAATATTTCGTATTATTTGTGTAAACATTTATAGATTTCATAAATAATTTGGTTATAAAATTTAATAAACAGCGTTATAAACAATTTTCATTAATTTTTTTTTGAGTGTATTCAAGTTGGATCTGCAAAAGAACAAAAAAGATTAATAATTTAACTTCAATTCAAGTGATTTTGATGAATCTCGGACCTCGGTACAAAAAATTTTGGTATAGTTTACATATACATAGTTTAAACGAATTTTGGACAAAATGAAAGGTATGAGCACTAGTAACGTAACAGTTAGGTAATTAAATGTCGTTTTTCAGATCAGATTAAATTTCGTTTTTCTCAAAAGCTGTAATTATTAAAGGGAAGCGTTTTCGCTTATAGAGAAGGTAAGTTTTCGGACTAACAGAAGCAGAAGGTTGGAAAATATCAGTTCGTTTAGAAAAGAAGCATTTAGCTAAATGAAGTGGTTTTCTCTTTTAGTTGTGAAGTGGGTGTTAAATTGTGCTCTTATCACAGTTCAGTCACTATAGGTACCTAAAATGAGATAAAGTAAGTTTATGTCTCAAATCATTGATTACACTAACAAACAAGACCTTAATTCAAACCTTAATAAAATTTCCACATAGAAAGAAAAAAGCCTGACAAATGGTGTCTTACCATAATAACTGTCAACGTGGCGGAATACCGAAGCTGGATCCTTAAAAGTAGCGGATCCATATAGTTACGGGTTGGGGCATTCCTCTTATAACAAATCTTGTGTCTGTGTATTTGGGTAAAATATAATCATGTAAACGAATTTAATCTTACTAGTACTACTCCACTATTTATAGTATTTACTCGCACTTAATTGACTTTTTTAATACCATTCAATATGATTCAATTTTTTTGGCTCATGATTGCTAATGCTAATAAATGCTAATGAGTTTTAAATTTTATTACATAACTGTAATTTGTTATTGTCAATATGTATTCTCAAAGATGTTTATTTTACATAGTGACAATGCACTTATTTTTGAATATCGTGTGTAAGGCAACGGATGTGTAGATTACTAATATCTGATTTAAAGATAAAAATTGTAAAAGATCTTTAAACGGCAAATATTTTTATCAATAAAATCAACTTATAACAATATAGCTTTCTGTCCAGGAATTGAAACTACATTGTTTTTTGCATATCTAAAATTGTTATGTGTACAAATATCTAAAATTGTTATGTATACAACTTACACATTATATACTTTAATATATTTAATTAATATTTAATTAATTTAATTAATTAGTCGCAGTGCATCACGCTATACATATTGTTAAGTTTTTCAACATTCCTTCGTATTGGCCTTACTCTTAATTCGATAAGCATTCAACACCTTAATTGTTCCACAACAACAGGAAACAAAACAGCAAATAATATTATTATCTAGAATATTCTTCCAACAGCTTTAGAAACTCCAACGGCTGATTGTTGAAATTTCCAGTTCAAAACTTCCAAGATAATACACAAAATACTTTTATTAAATTTAGATAATACACAAAATACTTTATTTACAATTAAATTAAATTGAACATTTAAACACATTAAACTATTTTCACTATCAACGCTATCGAAGTAATTTAAATTATAGCTTAACTTTACATCATCGCAGGTCTAAAATACACTAATCTAATTCCACAAGAGGATTGAGGAATTTCTTATATATAATTCTGCTCGAATATTCGACGTCACTTCTTTACGAAGAAACCTCGAGAAAATCTTGGAATATTCGATAACATTATTTTACCTAACATGTAACATGATTTGATTCATAAAATCATTCAATTTTATTTCATGTTGACCCTTGTTCTAAGAAACGAATTTTGATTTTGTTTTTTAAATATTGTTTGTCGAAAATTGAAGTTAAATAATAAATACAATTATATATTTAATTTAATGTGTCATCATCACCAAACATGTAGTCAGTGAACGATCAAACCACCTCAAACGATAGTTTGGCGAGAAAATATGTTTGGTTCACAATATTATTTTTTAAAGTTTATGACCCTTTGTCCTTTAAAGAGCGCCATATTAATTTAATGTGCCATCGCCGAGCCTATAAATACCGGCGCATCGCTTCGAATTCTAACGAATGCTTACTCATTTTTCAAGCTAGTAGTTTAGAAGTTATGAGGGAACATATGAACATGCATGCATAGTCCTGTTGTATTAATCTCCTTTGGTTTATACTATAAAATTAGGTTAAGAAATTACAATAATACAACATATATGTCATAATATAACAATATAGGTTAAGAAATTACTTAAAAATTTCAATTATCCAAAATCAACAAAATTGTGTGAATAATTAAATTCGTTAAATTGTTAATTATGAAAAAATTGCATATATCAATTTTTGTTGAGTTTTTGTTGATTTTGGGTAAATAAAATATTATAAATAATTGGTTTTTAGTTTTTAGAGAGAGTTGATTTTTGTTTTCGAAGAAGTACAGTTGAGTTTAGTTTTAAAGTGTAAATTTAAGTGTCCGAAATCTAATCAGTGATTCAATTAATTCGAATAAATCCTTAAGTTGTAACTTTTTCTATAAAAATAATAATAAAACTAATATTAATAGTTAATATTATTTATAGTTAACTAAGTGAATCTAAAGTGTTTTAATCAGTAATTATTGAGAACCATCCATAGGTAAGGAACTACAAACACTGTTGGTACAATAAGATGAATACAACTGTACCTATATATATATATGTACTTGTACAATTAACATTACAATTTGGCGCGGCCGGTATTAACCTGTGGTTTTAAAGTGGTTCGAACTAAAACCAAAATAATAAGTTTAATAATTCTATAATAAAATAAAATAATTGTTAAGTGGGTGATAGTAAAAATTTATAAACAATTTTTAAGAACAAGCTAAAAGTTCAAAATACAGTTTTTAAAGTTAAATAACATACAGTTATCAAAATTCAAAAGTATCAAGTCATCAGTCAAAAGTACAAGTACAAAATATTATACAATTGAAATAAACGTTCCGGAGCTAGAAAAAGCTGTCAATTACCACAAAGAAATTTTACTGACAAGAAATCTTCAAGAGACTAGGAATCTATCTATCTCAGTGTAGCTATTGACGATATACAAAAAACTGAAAGCAGCTTAATACTTTTATTTAACAAATGTCAGAGTCTAGTAAAACGGAGGAAGCAAGCAGTTCAGCTACTAGACAACGAAATCTATCCTGTAGTTCAGCTATTGACGACCGTCGAAAAAATAAAGCAGCACACAAAATTTCAGAAGGTAAGCCATCAAATTCTACTTTAAATATATTAAATAACGAATTCGAAATTGTACGCGATTTATCACGCGAAGCCGTTATAAAAAAGAAAACAAATAGTTTAGAGAATCTTAATCTGGAGTCGGTAACTCTGGACGAAGATATAGATTTAAGAGAAAGGGTAGATTCGGAAATTGCTGCCCTCGGAAATTTGAACAATAAATTAAAAGACGCGAAAAATTTAAAAATGACGAATAGTGGAACTGATGTACCTAGTTTTAATAATAAATTAGACGAAGAGTACAATATGATAACAACCAGAGTTAAAAATATACCAAAATACAATGGTGAAATGCATGATGGACTGGAAGACGAATTTTTTAATTTTAAGCATGAATGCGATCGCGCGTACCACACCCTACCAAGCGAATACAGAACCCACTTTTTACAGTCAGTTAGGACACGGTTGTCGGGCAACGCCCTGAAACTTATAACTGGTATTAATTTCACAAGTTTGAAAGAACTTTATAAATATCTTTCCCGAGGACTAAAGGAAGACTCTAGCTATTTTGAGTTATATGGGAAAATGGGGTTAATGGTTCAAAGTACCCACGAATCTGTTACCAAATACCGAGATAAAACAACAGATTATTAAGAAAAGCAAAGGCTTTACTTTTAAAATGTGGTTATAGTGATAGTTGTTCTGCCGGGTTGCACGAACTCGAAAAGCAGGCCATAAAATGTTTTAAACTTGGTTTAAGAGAACGAGAAGTAGCTCTTCAAATTTCATTAGCGGAAACGGAATTTGAAACAGTGTTAGAATACGCAATAGAACTGGGAAAAATTCAATAATATGCAAAACAGTTTACAGCCAAACCGAAACATACATACTAACACAGAAATATATAATACAACCACAAATTCATATAATGCAAATCAACCTAATTTACAACAGTTTTCTGTCGAAAAAGATTACGATCGAATTTAGCCCAACAAACTAGTTACCAACAGTTACTCCAGCCTACAAATTCTCAAACTTTTCGTAATGTAGCCCCTCAACAAAATACGTATTTCAATGCTATGCACTATAATCAACCACAGATACCGCATAGTATCCAATATAGGCCAGCTAACAACTGGAATTTGCCAAGTAATTTACAATTTAATAACCCAGTAAATTACACACATAACCAAAATCCGCAAGGACAACGAAATTTTCAGTACCAACAGATTCCACATACAATTCGTACTCAAGTTCCAAATTTAAGTAATTCAGGTCCCCGCATCTCATACGCACCAAAACATGTTCAGTATTACGAAACTCCAAACACCCAACAAATTAAAACATTCACCTCCTCAAATTACACAAATTCCAATGAACAACCACCTGAAAATATTAATAATGATTTAAACTAACTAGGGCTGAATTGCAACCCACAATTCAAAGCCCAAACAAATACCTAAATAATCGGGAACATGAAAATTTTAACTTAGGCATATATGATGCTACTAAATCAACTGGCAACTGTCCAGAAATTAGTGTTAATTTAGATACAGGAAAAAATTTAATTACTACACTTTTGATTGACACTGGAGCTGAAGTTTCTTTAATTAAAAGATCCAGTATAAACCAAAAACATATTTTAAATACTACAGAAAAAGCAATTATTAGAGGTATTCACAATCAAACAAATTATACATTAGGTACAGTAATAGGCGCAATTTCAAATAATTTACTACCAATTAAGTTTCATGTAATTGAGGATATGAATTTTCAAAGTGATGGTATTTTAGGACGAGATGTTTTAGCTCGAAATTCAATAGTAGATTTTGTTAGCAATAAACTAATAGTATTAAGCACAAGGAATCAAAATCAAGTAATTTTCCCCTTTTCATGCAAACCACGAAATGTAGGAGAAATTGAAAAAAATAATAAATCGGAACTAAATGATAGTACGGCTATCAAAGCTATTTGTAACAATGAATTCAAAACAGTACCAAATCGACAACTTGATAGACTCAGAGCAAGTCAAGTGGTAGATAATCAGATTGGACACCTTAACGAAAAACAACCGTTAGTTGAATTGAACAAAGTAGTACCGAATGTATCAGGTCCTAGTAGCGAGAATTTAACCAATCCTAGAATCATTCGAAATGATGGGATAACAAATTCGAATCAGATACATCATAGAGGCAGTTTCAGAGAAATCCCCAGTACAAGTTACAAAAATGTTCAAATAGAAAATAATAAAGCGTTAGTTAAGGATAATTCAAACTCATCTATTCTACCAAATATCGTTGCTACTCAAATAAAAACAATTCCACCACGATCAAAAAAAATATTGTATTTTAAAATCAATGACGATAATGATAAAGAAGTCGTTTGTTTCTCTAAAGAAGTGTTACCAGGTGTATACACCTCTAATGTGGTTGCTAAAATACAAAACAATGTAGTACCCATAAGTGTAATAAATATAAATAATTTTAAAGTAGATTTAGAAAATTATGTGCCAGAATATGATAGTTCGGATAACTTTTTTGAAATACCAGAAATATCAGAAAATTTAGATTGCAATAGAAATAGTAATAGAATAAATAGAATTTTAAATAATCTTAATCTAGATAATGATCTTAATAAAGAAGAAAGAAAGAGTCTATTGTACAATTAATAGTAAATCATCAAGACTTATTTCACTTAGAAGGAGATAAAATTTCTTATTCATCAGCAATAACACATACAATACCCACGTTACCAGATAAAGCCCCTATCAACCAAAAAATGTATAGAATTCCACAAACACAACAGGAAGAAATAAATAAACAAATTTCGGAAATGCTCGAAAATAATATAATAGTTCATAGTAAGAGTCCTTACAATGCTCCTTTGCTTATTGTTTCAAAACGTCCTGATAAGTCCGGCAATAAACGATTTCGAGTGGTTGTTGATTTTAGGAAGCTTAATCTGATAACAATAGGTGACGCATTTCCCCTTCCGCGCATAGAAGAAATTTTGGACCAACTTGGTCACTCTAGATATTTCACCACCCTTGATCTAGCTAGCGGATATCATCAGATACTAGTTGAACCTAAGGATAGAGAAAAAACGGCTTTCAGTAGTACTTTAGGACACTTTGAATTTAACAGAATGCCATTTGGATTGAAAGGAGCCCCTGCCACTTTTCAAAGAGTTATGAATCACGTCTTAACGGGTTTGCAAGGCATTGAGTGTTATGTGTATTTAGATGATATAGTTATATACGGTAAAAATCTAGAAGATCATAATCGTAAAGTTATCAGTGTGTTCGATCGACTTAGAAGGTTTAACTTAAAATTACAAATCGATAAATGCCACTTCCTTAAAAAAGAAATTATTTATTTAGGTCATAAGTGCAGCGAAGAAGGTGTGAGAAAAGATGATTCAAAAACGGATTCAATTTTAAACTTCCCGATTCCCAAAACAATTAAGCAAGTTCAATCATTTTTAGGATTAGCAAACTATTATAGGAAATTTATTAAAGACTTCTCTAGAATAGCAGCACCTATTAATAAGTTATTACAAAAAAATATAAAATTTATATGGACTGAAGCATGTCAAACATCTTTTGATTTATTAAAAGAAAAATTAACCTCAGATACGGTACTAATATACCCCGATTACAATAAACCTTTCATATTAACCACAGACGCTAGTAGTGAAGCGTTAGGAGCCGTGTTATCCCAAGGTAAACCAGGAGAAGATAGACCAATCGCCTATGCAAGTAGAAGTTTAAATAAAGCTGAAAAAAATTATTCAGTTATTGAAAAAGAGCCAATAGGCTATTGTCTGGGCTACAAAAAATTTTCGTTGCTACTTATACGGGCGACAATTTACCGTATATACGGATCATAAACCTCTTAAAGGTGTATTTAATGTCAAAGATCCAACATGTAGACTAGTCCGTTTTCACAATAAGCTTTCAGAATTCGACTATAAAATAGAGTATAAACCTGGGAAGTTAAATGCCAACGCGGATGCGCTCAGTAGACTTCCATATGAAGATAACGAAAACAATACTCCACAATGTCTAGTGATTACGAGAAATCAGGCCAAACAAATAAACAATACAATAGATAATACACATCCTTTACAAACACGAAATGAAGTTCAAAATTGTAATGAGAGTAACGCTACAGTAACACATAGTAATAATAACACTAACGAAAATCTAGAAGTTGAAAATAAAGTTCAAAACCATGCAGATATAACATCCAATGACGATGAACTAAGCAATGGTGAAGAAGAATGGCTAACTGAAAGAACAGAAATAGATCAAGTTATGAAAGACTTCCATGACTTACCACTTGGAGGACATCAAGGTGTTTTTAAAACCTACCACCGTATCAGAAGACAATACCAGTGGAAAAATATGTTAACTGACATTATCAAATATATCAAACAATGCAAAATATGCCAAAAAGTCAAAACCGTACGGTACAATAAAATGCCAATGATATTGACAGACACACCAACAAAACCATTCGACAAAATATATTTAGATATTGTAGGTCCATTACCTCGTACTATTAGCGGTAATATGTATATTCTAGCGTTCCAAGATGATCTCACAAAATTTACTGATTGCTACGCTCTACCTAATCAAGAAGCAGCTACAGTGGCGCGTGTATTTTACGATGAAATTATTAGCAGGTATAGAATACCAAAACAACTACTGACCGACCAAGGGTCAAACTTTACAAGTGAAGTTTTTAAAAAGGTATGCAAATTATTAAAAATCAAAAAACTCCAAACCAGCCCTTATCACCCTCAAACCAATGGTTCTTTAGAACGCACTCATCGCCCACTAAAAGATTATTTAAGATGTTTTGTTGATGAACATCCTGAGCAATGGGACATGTGGCTACGCCAAGCGGTACATGTCCACAACAATACCATTCACAGCTGACATGCCATCAAATTTAAAAAAAGCACCAGCTCCTCTGTATAATGCAGACGATTATTTTTAGAACTTAAACATAAACTACAAAAAACACATTTAATAGCCAGGGAAAATTTAAAAAAGTCAAAAGAACTTGCAAAGACGTATTATGATAAAAAAACCAACCCAGTCGAGTTCAAGATAGGAGATCAAGTTTTAATCAAAAACGAAGCTAAACATAAAGGTTTAACATGTGCATGGCAAGGTCCATATACAGTATCCAAAATCAATAGCCAGACCAACACCACGGTAGAAATAGGTAACAAACAGAAAACGCTCCACAACAATCGCTTAAAATTATACAGTCACATTCTACTAAACAAAGAATAGTACTATTTAATGATTTTTACATCTTTGTTCCATTAAATTATCCATCTAAAACTTTAACACTAAATTATATTTTTATCATGTTATATTTTTTTTCGGTTAAAACAGGAAATTAAAATAGTAGAAAAGAATAAACTCTTACTTTTATACTCTGGAAAAAACAAAAATGCATACAAGCGCAATAGTTTTATTTTTCTTTTGGGGATCACTAGCCTGTAAAGGGTATGAGATTAAACCAGTTGCAGATACCGGGGCATTATTCGAACGAGTAGGAACAGCTTCATTTTACACAAGGAAATGGACGGTGTTTACAACAATTAGTATTAGGAACTTTAATGAATTGTCTCACTTAATCGAATTAGCTACCCAACAAATGAAAACGGTTTGCAAACTGTACCCATACAAAGATGAAATAAATGAATGTCTAGCTTTTATCAAAGAAATTAATATAAACTCTCAAATCTATGTACCCACCAATCAAAATGTAGATAAGAAACGGTTCAGATTAAGTAAAAAAGATGTGTCAAAAACCATTTTCCCTACAAATTTAAGACAAAGAAGAGGACTTATAGACGAGCTCGGATATCTAACAAACAGACTAATTGGAACAATGGACGCACGAGACGCAGACAAAATATACGCGAACCTAAGAGATTTAAATGAAAATACAAATAAGACTATCGAGTTAATGAAACAGCAGGTGACAATAACTACATCCCATTTCAACTTGTTTGCTAACGTTACACAAGCCTTAAAAGAAGACATAAACAATGTTCACAACGACATAATTTCTCTTAGAGGAATGGTACTCGATAACAACCATAAATCACATGACATATTCGTCAGAAACCAAGTGAATAAGAAAATATCTTATTTAAGCTCTTATATAGTAACAAAGCATATAGAATTACAAAAAGAACAAATTATTTTTACGGACGTATTATCGTGCCTAAGAAATAAAAAATTACATCCCTTGGTACTCGGAGTTGATAATACAAGACAAATTTTGACGCGAATGAAAGCTAGTTGTACATTTGACGAAGATATAGTAAATATTTCACATTTACCACAAATAGTGGAAATAGAAACCGTAGAAAGTTCTAGCGAAATTATTGTTAAGATAGAGATCCCTTTACCAGAAAAAGACCAATTTGAAATTCACAAATATATACTTTACCCATGCGGGTTAATGACACCTTTTTAATTTACAAAATCAAAGAAAATTTTATTGCAGTCAACAGACCAAAACAATTATATGTAACAACAACCGAAAGCGAACTACGTAACTGTAAAGAACTGACTGTAAATTTTACGGAACATAGACATTTATGTATTCTTAAAAATGGATACAGGAAGGAAAACAGCAAAGACTGCTTACAAAACTTACTGCACAATCCGTTTGAAAGGAAAACATACTGCCCTGTAATACCATACCCAAACCGACAAAATAAACTAGAACAAATGCATGATTTGAATAAATGGCTATATATCGCATATCCTAATCTAACTATCGTATTACAGGACAACGTTGTATAAAACGTTGTATTGGGGTCGTGTTTAATGAATTTTATTCTCTCGCAAATTTGCCACTTTTGTTTGAAAAAAAAATTGCATTAAACACTTATACAATAAATTACTATTAAGACGCAAATTATAATCAGTTTCTTTGAGAAATATACACATACCTTTCAATTCATTGCCCAGTTGTTCAGATTCATCGACGTTTAAAGTTTTTGTTAGGTCCTCTTGCGTTAGTCCTTTTCTTGATCCTTTATACAATAACGGCCAAATCCAGGCGATTAGAAAAATACTAAAATAGTTCGCTGTTTTTCGAGGATTTTCGTTAGAAGGCTTGGTTGAACGATCCATTGTCACTTTAATCTTTTAAAAAAACTAGCTTTTCGTCTTTTGTCTGTCAGCACAATTATTTAAAATATCAAAAAACTTGTTTGAGGTTAAACACAATTACATTTTTGAAAAATGCAATTTGAAATATATTAATTATTGACTGGCAATAAACAAGTATTTTTCTAAATCTATCCTAAATTAATTCTAGAATAGTCTATTGATAAAACCTTTCAAATATAAACAGTTTACACCGGTGTACATAACTAGTGAATCAAAGTAATAAAATTTTTTGTAACTCAAGATTTACTACTATTTACTACTATCAGCATCGCTCAAATTTTTAGAACTGGCAATAAAAGTTGCTATTTAATATTATTGAACAAATTTTTTTAAAATAGTCATGGTATTAAACTTATCGTTCATTAAGGTAAATGGACCGCACTTAAAGAATTTTATTTATGAATATACAAAAATTTAATTTTTTGATGAGCTTTGGAAATCTGTTGGTAATAGCAGATAGGGCAATGAACGCAAAACGGCTTCGTTCAAAATGTAAGTATATTAGTTGAAATCTAAGATCTCTAACATTCTCTAATAATGTTTTACATTTTTGAAAATAAGTCGAAAACTGTGCCTACGAAAACTACAAAAAAATTGTTTTGGACTAGAAGAAAATTCACCTTTTATATATAAGTTTCACTCAATTTTTTATATTTTTCATTAAAAACTTACTAGTTTTTCTATCATTTCAAATACATTTGAAAATTCTCAATCAATTATGTTCGAAGCTAATCGTGAAAAGAAAACATAAGGAAATCATTCAAAATTATACAAAAAATGATGAGGTGTGAATTCTAAAATTTTAAGGAATACTGAAGTGGAGGCCTTTCATGTGATACCCTAATTGACTATATAAAAAAATGTATTTTCTCAAAGGCCTCACATCGTAGCCCTGTAAAACAAACGAAAACCACTTTATTTATATTTGTATCCGTCATCTTGAGTGGATAGGTTAGTTTTATACGCATCTCAAATTTCAGGTTCATAGCATTTATAAACATATTAATCGACATATTGTGAAAAACACGTTTCGCTCTCACCAATAGGGTTCGTTATAAAAAACCAAACCTTAAAAAAACACAAAGTTAATTTTTGGATACTCTATATATAATTGTTAGACCTTCTTGTTAGACCATCGAGTATTGATCTCAAACCGAAATATATATAGAGTATCCAAAAATTAACTTTGTGTTTTTTTTTTGTATTAATTAACTTCTATAAAGATATTCTGCGTAAAGTAACAAGTGGTATATATTTATATATATATATATATATATATATATATATATATATATATATATATATATAATATATATATATATATATATATATATATATATATATATATATATATATATATACATATATATAGTAAGAGATAATTAATTTTTTTAACCTCACTATTTGTGATTTTGGAAAGTTAGTAATATACCTACTACCTATCTACCTACTACCTAATATACGTTAGTAATATACCTACCATACTATCCTAAGTCACGTGTGCAGTTATTATTGAATGTTTTCAATCAATTTGAAATCAATTTTACGACGTA
>OY856188.1:122179176-122403253 GCA_963693315.1 Diogma glabrata
CCAAATCAAAATAACAACCAGTCAATCAAATCTATTTACAACAATAGTTCCATTGAAAATCCGTAATATAAATCCATACCACGAGCCCGGACTCATATTTTACAGGAAAGTAATAAAAAACTTAAATAACTAATTTCAATAAAAAACGATGAAAAAATAATAAAAAAAAAGTTAAAACATAAATTCGATTACTAGTTTAAATAAACAAAAACAACAAAACTTATTTATTTTATTTTTATGAAAACGATTTTCTATTGGTTAATTGGTTGTACCCAAACGAAAATCATTTCAATAAATACTACTAACTTTTCAGTGGAAAAGTTAGTCTTACGTGGTCGGTCAGAATCGTTTATTAGAATTACTCGCGGGGAACTCCAGTTCCCAAAAATTAAAGTGTAACGTGGGCAAAACAGTGCAGGAGTAAAAACGCCAAAGTTCAAATAAATTACTCTAAGTAGTAATCCTATAAATTAAGAAATCATACCTAGTTTTAGGCATCAAAAAAAGTGTTTTAAATAAATAAATTACTCTACGGAGCAAACAAATATATTAAGAAGCAATACATAGTTTTTAACATCAAGCAAAAATAAGTGTTTTAAAATAAATAAATTTATCTATAGTTAAACTACCTCAAACGTTTTAGTTTTATTTTAATAAATCAAGTGAAGTTGAGAGACATCAACCTGGGGAACACTACCACTAAGTACCTATAAATTTTCTAAATAAATATAACCTACTTGTTGTAATTCTGTATCCCCTCGGGGAAACACCACATATTGACGCAGCCAACATTGATATATATGTATTTGATTATAAAGACAGAGGATAAAGTAATGTAATCGATTCGTGTTTAATGAATTTTATTCTCTCGCAAATTAAAAATTCTAGCTCGATTTTTAAGTTGCTTGAGAATAAACTATAACATTAAACACTTTTTGGTTGAAATACTATTAGTTTAAGTTTCAACTCGCACTTCGCAGCGTATCACAGTTTAACCATCTCTTTTACTATCTATTTTGCGGAAAAGCAATACAAATGTTGAAAACACATTTAAAATGAAAAAACATTTATGTGTTTCTAGTTTGCACATATATATTTATATAGCATATCATGCTAAACTAAATGTGATTGTTGCCTAAATGATGTGTTATTGAAAATATATTTGTTTGTGTAATTACAGTCTTACATATAATTAGTTTGTTTTATAATTCATACAGCCAAATTATATCTAAAAAGGCGGCATTATTTGAAAAAAGTTGCTTGCGAAGTTTATCTTTTATTTTAATGTTTTGATTTCTAAAACTATTCAGTCACCAGGCCCACGCCCCTTTCGCTAGATGATTACCAGATATTTTATACTTCATCCGTGACTAGTCCGACAACATTTTTACCTGCCATTTTCTTCGATACGACCGCTTTTTCGTTCAACAAACAACGAAACATAGCGATTGCCCGGGGTCTAGTAAATTTACTAAACAATTTTGTTTTTTATTAATTGTGGGTTGAAATTTGTTTTAGAAAACGAGGTTAACCTTATCCGCCAAAATGTCAATTGTGAGACTCGACAACAGCAGACAAATTTTTGTCGGACAAGGTTTCCCTCGTTTTCTAAACTAAATTTCCACCCCCATAAATAAAAAGTCCAAGCGGCACGTATATCCGCTAGAAATAGGTAGATCTCGAGATCAGACAGTTTTGTGTGCCAGTAGAATCTGATGTATCAGATTAGTTTAAACAACACAAACTAATTTCAAACAGATATCGAACAAATTTTAAAAAGAAAATTAGCTACATATAAGCAAAACAATATCTATCCAATTTTGCAAAAAACAAATATCAAATCTACCACAGAACATGTGTGTGACAATTTATGACACAAACCTACGCTATATCATATGTCGTGCAATTACTGCAAAATATCAAAATAGTTTATTTCTAAGAAAAAAAATTTATTTGTTCTATTCAAACCTTTTTATTTTTTTTTCATTGACTGTTATAAGGTTTTTGCAAATTGTAGTTATGGATTGTTGCAAACTTTTTTGTTGAAGCCAACAAGTCAAAAACCTCGAACTGCAGAGATTTATATTTATAAGAAACGGATTAAAATTTTTCCACAGATTCTAAATTTATGAAGTTTTTAAAAATATTAGTATCCAAACGGCCGTTATAACGGATTAAAAAACGAATTTTTTTTCTAGTATAAAGCCCCTAGTTATTTAACCATGTGTCAGATCTTTCTGATTTACGAACTTGTCCAAGATATTAATAAAACACACATGTTTACGGAAGGTATTATGATCTGGCTCTACAAATGCGACCGTGAGAGTGCCGGTTGATTCAAACGCATTTTGTGTTTTACAAGCTTTTTTGTTGGAGCCGCTCACTCAGAAACCTCCAACTGCAGAGGTCTAGTTTTTGAAAGAAACTGATTAAAAAGGTTTCAAAGATTCTAAATTTATGAAGTTTTTAAAAGCATTAGAATCCAAACGGCCGTTATAACGGATCTAAAAAACAGAGTTATTTTCTAGTATAAAGCCTCTAGTTTCTTAACCATGTATCGGATTTGGCTGATTTACGAACTCGTCCAAGATATTAATAAAACGCACAGTTTTAAAAAAAGTTTTTTGATCTGGCTTTACAAATGCGACCGTGAGAGTGCCGGTTGTTTCAAAAAAAAACTTTTTTTTGCAAACTTTTTTGTTGAAGCCGCTCACTTAGGAACCTCTAACTGCAGAGGTCTATTTTTAAAACAAATTGGTAAAAAAGATTTCAAAAATTCTATATTTGTTAACTTTTTAAAAATATTAGTATCCAAACGGCCGTTATAACGGTTTTAAAAAATCAATTTTTTTAGAAAAAAAGCTCTAGTTCCTTAACCACGTGTTGGATTTTGCTGATTCACGAACTCGTCCGAGATATTAATAGATCACACATGTACAGAAAATTTTTTTGATCTACCTCAACAAATGCGACCGTGAGAGTGCCGGTCGTTTTCGTTATATCTCATATCGTTTATATATATATATATATATATATATATATATATATATATATATATATATATATATATATATATATATATATATATATATATATATATATATATATATATATATATATATATATATATATATATATATATATATATATATATATATATATATATATATATATATATATATATATATACAGGAATACCTCGCATAGTACGGCTTCGATTAGTCCTAGAGATTATTCTCGAGAATTCTTTTTCTCGATTTCTCAAGAATTCCCTATATATTTTTATTTCTCATTTCTCAAGAAATTTTGTTTTATTTCTCGAGAATTTGAAAAAAGTTAAGACAAACAAAAATCACTCATTAAATTTTTTAAACCTTCAATTTAAATTTTTTACGCACAAACGAATCGTAACACACATTTTACATCCTAGTTTTTGTGGCTGAAAGTTGAACTTTACATCCGTAAAATAAAATCCCGTTGCTATATGAAATATTAGTGTATTTTTCTACTTTGCCGCCCGTAAAATAATCACCCGTAAAATATTCATAAATTTAGAACAAACAAATAAATTATTGTATGAAGTTTATAGAGAAAATCATTGCATGTTTAGTATAATTTTCAAAATGTCTAGCGAGTTTAAAAAATTCAAAAATTGATTTATACTACAATAAAGTTGTGCAGTTGTGCGTAAAACGTTGTACATACACTCAGGCTGAAAGGAAGATTACGCACTTGGTTCAATAAAAGCCCTCGCTTCGTGTCGGGCTTCAATATGAACCGCTGGCGTAATCTTCTCCTTTCAGCCCTCGATATGTAAATAACTATTAAAACTCACTAAGCTTTTCTTGCAGTCAGCGCAACCCTTCTACAATATTACGAATTTTTCTGTCAGAATAATTCATTAAATTAGATTGAGAATCATGTTTTATCTTATAAACTAAAATTTTAAATTAGATAACAAACACTATATTTGTTTTATATGATAAATATTGTAAATATTGAGAGTGAGGACTCCGTTATCCATATGATAAAAATGATGAATCGTTGACGAATTATTAGATTCTTTTTGTATAATGTCTATAAAGGAATGTAATTTTTATGGCTGAATTTCACTTGAAGACTGAATTCAATCGATTAGTTTTATATGGGTGACCTAAGTGAGGACCAAAGTTTATTCAAATATTATATAGTTGTTTTAATTACACCCCCAATAGAAATTGTGTATCGCAGCACTCTGTAAAAACCGAGAAAAAAAACTGTTTCCTCTATTTGATTTCAAAATTCGTAAGAATAGTTTGTTTACTTTGATAGAGCATTTTTACAGAACTGGTTTCCCATACAGAAAAAGATTTGACTGTCAAGAAACTTTAACAAAGCGTCCGCTGATTTAAACAGAAACATCTCTCAATTCTAGTAAATTTAAAAAATCCCAGATAGCTATTGATAATTTGGCGGTTATAATTAGAGAATAGGGTTTATGAGGAGTTATTGGGTTAGAAAATTATTTATTAATTAAAGAAAATTAATAAAGAATTATCTCGAGAATTCTTGAGAATTCTCGAGAAACAGATTTTCCTTCTCAATTTTTCCCGAGAAACAGAAAATGTCGCGAAAAGCGTATCTCTAATTAGTCCGGTTTCACTATAGTACGGTTTTGAAATTTTCAAAACAAAAACATAAAAGAAAAGAAAAAATTCTAGGGAAAAATTATTCTTAAAAAAAATAATATTTACATACATAATACATATATAAAATTATTTTTATAAGCAAAACTCAGACAACGATGACTGCTGAAATGTCTGTAGAGATTTAACGGCTGAACAGCTTTCAAAAATTATTGGAATGGTCGAAAAAGTTTCAGGTTATATTATGGAAGTTGATCCTAATATCGAACGTAGCATTTCAATTCGTCGAACAATAAACAATAAAGGGTAACGAAAATCTGAAATTCTATGTCCACGTGGTGCTACCTGCATAACCCTAACAGAAGTAGGTTGGTGTAGTTGAGAGGGGCAGAGTAAATACTGCTTATTCTCAATGATTCTGCACCATGGTGAGTCATTGGCGCCATAAAACCAATGCAACTCAGACGTCTGTTTTCCATGTTAGGGGCGGCTTGGAGCGGGCGTCTGTCTTGGATCAAGCGATTCGCTATATAAATGTGTAGAAAGCGTCTGTTCTCCATGTTAGGGGTGGCTTGCAGCGGGCGTCTGTCTTGGATCAAGCGGCTCGCTATATAAGCGTGTAAAAAGGTTGTTTCTGGTGACCTTAAGATGCAGAACGAACCCATTCACGAAAATTTGGGTTGGGCGAAGAGCTAACACTCCATTTCCGTAAAAAAATTGTTGTCATGAATTCTGTACACAGGCCTCGGAATATCTCAGATTCATTATTGGAACGACCTCGGAAACTGTACCAGGACTACGATTTAAAAATGGGAACCTGGAACGTGCTAAGCCTTAGAAGACCAGGAGATCTCCTAAAACTCATTAAACAAGTCGAGAGCTACACATCCAGTGGCATTACAAGAACTAAGATGGCCAGGCAGTGGAATCCATGAAACAGCGAAAGGGTACACTCTTTATTATTGCGGTCATCAAAACGGAGGAGAATTTGGAGTTGGCTTTCTTATACACCGTCGCTTGAATCAGCATGTTATCGACTTCTGCCCAATTAATATGCGGCTATGCACACTGAGAATCCGCACGAAAAAATTCAATGTAACGATCGTTAATGTTCATGCAACTACTGAAGATAAAACAGATGATATTGAAGACCTGTTCTTCCTAGAACTCGAAGAAGTCATCAATAACATCCCGCGGCACGATATAAAAACCGTGGTAGGTGACTTTAATGCTCAAATCGGTAGGATTGCAGAACTTAAAACACATATTGGCCCTAACAGCTTGCATCATACCAGCAACAATAACGGCTTCCGCGCAACCGAGCTGGCTATGATGTATGATCCAGCAGAATTTCTAGCACTTTCTTCCTTCATAAGAGAATTCACATGGCAACGTGGAAATCAAATGAAGGAAGAATGGAAAATCAAATCGATCACGCCATGATCTCTAAGAGACACTCTACAAGTATAGCTGACGTTCGATCACACAGAGGTGCTGATATGGACACCGATCATATGCTTGTCATCTTTATGTACAAGTGCAAATTATCATCTACATTAAACAGACAAGCAAAAAAGACCGTGCGCTGGAATGCGAAGCATTTAAACATCCGGAAACGTTGAATAGATATAAGGAAATAATAACACAAAACACAGAAGAGTATGACATCTCTTCTGAAATGCCATTAAACATATAAGAAGAATGGCAAACACTTCAATCAACCATTATAGCCGCAACACAAACTACAATCGGAAAACGACCACCGAAATCACACAACGAATGGTTTGACGACGAGTGCCGCCAATCCGTTGAACATAAGCAAAAACTGTGAGAAAAATAGTTAACAAGGAACACCCGAAGCTCCTAATCTGATTATGCCTGAGGAAAGCCTCAGCAAAACTTCCACGTAAAAAGAAACGCGAACACATGAAGAGCTGCATCGAATACATCAGCCAACATGCGGCCAACGGAAATTCAAAAGAGCGCTTTGCCAACGCACGAAATCTAACAAAAGATTTCCACCCAAGTTCTACGGCCATCAAAAATAAAAATAATGAACTTGATGAACAAGTGAACGTGATGTGCTGGCAGTGTGGCGATCCCACTTTCAAGACCTTCTGAATAGGACGAATGAAGTTCATCCTATTCGAGCAATGGCTCAATCAACTGAGGAGATTTTTGTCCCTAACCCAGCAAGAAGTGGAACTGCCATTAAAAAACTGAAAAATGGCAAATCACCAGGTTTCGATGGAATTCCCGCAGAACTTTTTAAAAATGGAGGAGCAGCTCTGGTCTCACGTATATACGATGTGATTCTTGCAATATGCGACCAAGAATAACTACCTGCTGAATGGAAAACAGCTCTCATTGTTCCGCTACATAAGGAAGGTGACCGTGTAAAGTGTGCAAATTATCGTGGCATCGCATTGTTGAACACTATATGCCATATGCCTTTGTATCCCAGAGAAACTTGTTTCTCTGTGCAAACTCACAACATCGGGATCAAATTGTAGAATAGTAATCGAAGGGTCAGTTTCTGATATAGGATGTCGAAACTGTGGTCAACTGGTCATGGAACGAGGTGATTGGAAGCTGATTGCACAGACGGCAAAATCCCTCCATGGGATGTAAACGCCAGAGAGAGAGAGAGAGAGAGAGAACAATAAACAATACAATTCCTTGCTACAAAGAATTGTTGAGGAGAAACCACCAAAAATGATCCAGACATCGTTATTGCAATTTTTTGGTAAATAAAATTAATTAAAACATTAGAATTTAAAGTGAATTGTGTGAATTTTTTTATCTAGTTGTTTTAACCATTTTAAATTAACTTGTTTTTGTTTGTTTAGTTATTTTTAATAAATATATGTACATTTGAATATATTACTCTCGTTTTCTTTATTGAAAAACAGGAAAAAATAAATTGTATGGAAGAAATTATCGTTTTTTGTAAGTAGTTAGTTCCTCGATTAGTCCGGTTTCAAATAGTACGGTTAAATGGTGGAACCGATTAACCGTACTATGCGAGGTATTCCTGTATTTATATATATATATATATATATATATATATATATATATATATATATATATATATATATATATATATATATATATATATATATATATATATATATATATATATAAATATATATATATATATATATATATATATATATATATATATATATACATATATATATATATATATATATATATATATATATATATATATATATATATATATATATATATATATATATATATATATATATATATATATATATATATATATATATATATATATATATATATATATATAACTCAGTACATCAACCTATTAGAGAAATCAAAAGTTTAAAAAGCCTATAAGTTTATATAGTTTTCAAAGAAAAAGTTCAGGTTAGATTAAATGAAAACTCTAGAATCATACACGTATACAGTCGGAAAATGAAATAAAAAATCTTTGTAAAAAAGAAACAGTAATAAATAATCTGTACCAGTCAATTATTCTCCAATATAAATGAATGAAGAGTTTGAAGTCATAGATAGTGTTAACATCAAACATACTGTTAATAAAATAAGCAAATTGGTAAATTCTGATGATTACTTAAATATTTTGAGTTTAAACATTCGTTGTCTTCGAAATAAATTGAACGATTTTAAAAATTTAATTGAGTCATACAATTTTGATATTCACGTTATGTTTTACCTGAAACATTTTTATACACAAACACAAGATTTCATGTGACGATTACCACATATTTTATACTTCGTCAGGCGCCTGTCTTTGACGAGCCCGAAAACATTTGTTCTGCGATTTTTCTCAAATCGGCCGCTTTTGCGTTCGGCGAGCTCCGAAAAAGGCTGATTGCCTGGGATCTTGTAAATTTTAGCTATAGGGGTTGGAAATTTGATTTAGAACACTAGGGTAATCTTGTCCGACAAAAATTTGTCTGCTATTGTTTAGTCCGACGACCCAAACATATAAAATGTCAGTTGTCGGACTCGAGAATAGCAGCCACATTTTGGTCGGACAAGCTTACCCTCTTGTTCTAAAACAAATTTCCAACTCCCACAGTTAAAAAAATGTCGTAGCAAATTTACAAGATCGCGGGCAATCGGCATTTTCGGTTTGAGAGAAATCGCAGAACAAATGTTTTTGGGCTCGTCAAGGACAGGCGCCTCACGAAGTATAAAATATGTGGTAATCACCACAAGAAATCGGCGCCGGCCCAGGGACTATAATTACAATGCACACTTTTTATGCAGAGATACAAACAGAGGTTGCGGTGTAGTTATTTATGTTTTAAATTAAGTTGTTTCACACAGATTATTTGACTGTTGCTTGGATAATAATGCTTTTCTAATTGTCAACTTGCCAGCATTAATGATCAAGGTCTGTGCGATTTATCGACCACCAAATTCCAATCAAACTGATTTCTTAAACAAAGTGGAGGAAATTGTAACAGCTAATAAAAAAATATATCTTACAGGAGATTTTAATTTAAATCTATACTAAACAAAAACACAGATAAAAATTTATAGACCTACTTAGATGTACTGTATACTGCAGGTTTTGCTACTTTAAATAAAATTTCAGAAACACATGCTACAAGAATTGACCAAAACAACATAAATAGTAAAACTATCATTTATTTATTTATTTATTTATTTCAATTTAAATACTAGCAAACGGAAATATATCCAATAACATACTAGTATAGAAGTAATACAAATTAAAGACAAAATTAAAAAATTATATAAAAAATTACAGTAAAAAGTTTAAATTTAAAAGTAATACAAATTAAAGACAGTATTTAAAAAATAATATAAAAAAAATTACAATAAAAAGTTTAAATTTAGTTTATAAAAAGATAATGTTAATGTAATAAACCAAGAATGTTTAACACAAGATAAAATGAATAATATTAGAATTTAAAATATATATATGACAATAAAATTAATTTAATTTAATTTAACAATTTGTAAAATGCTTTTTTTAAACTGGACTAAGTTAGAGCAAAACAAATTGACTTGATTAAATTTAATGTTGTGGCTGTACTGAAATCTAATCAACGGTGAATGAACTCTTAGATTAGTTAGAAAAGTATTATAATACAGAGTGTACGAATGCCTAGTATTATAACAAGGTGTGGTATTCAAATGAATTAGACTAGCCAAATCCGATTCAATACTATGGTTAAGAATTTTATAAAGGGTTGTTTGATCAGCAATAGTACGTCTCTGTTCCAATGATAATATATTATATCGTTTTAATCTATCTTTGTATGGTTGATATGGGAAGCTTAATTTAAAGTTCAGAAATCTAGTAAATTTCCTTTGAACCCTCTCAATATGATCAATATGAGTTTGATATTTTGGATTCCAGACCGGCGAGATATATTCTAATGAAGAACGAACTATTGAATTAAAGATTGTAATAAGTGTTTTAGACGAACGAAAATTTGAACACACTCGCATAACAAAACCAAGCATTTTGAAAGCTTTGTTAACAATGTCTTGAATATGTATATTAAATTTTAATTTGTTATCCATAATAATGCCTAAATCACGAATACTTTGTTTTTCACATAGAGCTAAATTGTTAATATTATAAATGAATTGTAATTGAAAAGATCTAGGCTTAAGCTTAAAGGTAAAACATTTATTGATGTTGAGATATAGATCGTTACTTTTGCACCACTCATATATTTTATTAAGATTATTTTGAAGCACTATACAGTCAGCTATGGATTTGATTGATTTAAATATTTTCAAATCATCAGCAAAAAGTAGTGCTTTGCAATCCAAGCGTAAGCAAATATCATTAATAAACAAAATAAACAATAAAGGTCCCAAGATTGAACCTTGTGGTACACCCGAATGAGGACAGAAAGAAAATGATTCAGAGTCATTAATGCATACAAATAGAGATCTTTGTTTTACATAAGATAAACCCATCTGATAAACTTTAAATTCAGACCAAAATTACGTAATTTTTGAAGGAGAATATTATGGTTAACTTTATCAAAGGCCTTTGAAAAATCCATATATATGACATCAACACCAGCGCCAGAGTCAAGCGATTCATAAATATATTCCGTATAGTTAAGCATATTAGTAAGAGTTGACCTACTCTTAAAAAACCCGTGTTGGTTTTTAATAATATTAATATTAATATTAATATTCAGGGTCATTCCATTGTGACATACGTAACATTTTTACCCTTTTCAACTCATAATTTTGCCTATTATTCATAAAAAACATTGTTATTTTATAAAATTTATGTTATTTTATGCTATTATACAGGTAAGAAATACACTATCAATGAAAAAAAGCAGCAAATTAAATATATATTAAGTAATAATAACAAAATTCAGTGCTGTGACCAACGTAACAAAAAAAGTACCACAGTAAAACTTACTCACACTTTCAAAGCAATTTCTCTGAAAGTATGCCTTCAAGAAATTCAAATTTAGGTGTTTATAAAGCACAAGCTATCTGTTTTTAAATAGGCATATGTTTTTTACAAATGCTACATATAGTAAGAGGTTCCCTTTAAAAAAATTGTGTGACCAACGTAACGTGACCAACGTAACAGAAAAAAACACATAAGAAAATAATGCATTTCTAACAACAATTTTATTACTTATTTATTTTTTTCCATCTTTTAAACAATTTATTTGTTTACTTTCTATTTTTGGTATCAATAATGACGGGCAAGTTTCCAATTAGATTAATTTTTCCACACAACATAAACTTCATTGCAACTATTGAGGCTTATGTTTCCATGGAATGACCCAA
Organism: Diogma glabrata; assembly: GCA_963693315.1. NCBI lineage: Eukaryota > Metazoa > Arthropoda > Insecta > Diptera > Cylindrotomidae > Diogma > Diogma glabrata. Next base: position 122,190,606 of record OY856188.1, read on the forward strand.
CAGTCAAACAGTTTATTGTGAACAATTCTTTCGAAAATTTTGCTGAAACAATTCAATGTTGCAATTGGTCTATAATTTTCTACATCAGTACTGTCACCAGTTTTCAAAATTGGAATGATTTTAGCTATTTTCCATCTAATAGGAAAAACATCATTTTCAAAAGACTTATTAAATAGAATGGTTAATGGCTGACAGATCAATGCAGAAGTGTTTTTTAAGAAAATAGGAGGAATTAGATCAGCTCCAAAACCTTTATTTAGATCAAGTTTATTTAATACCGCTAGTACTTCTTCTTCCGTTACAGAAAATAATGAATCCTCCAAAGAGATATTACTTGTAGCAAATGTAGGTGTGGAATAAAGAGGCGTACTGGTGTACACAGATTGAAAATATGTCGCAAAAAGATCACAAATTCCTTTGGTTGAACTTTCTATATTGTTTTTAAAACGCATTGATGCTGAGATAGCATTAGTTTTTTTTAATTTTTTAGTAAAAGACCAAAACTTTTTAGGATCTGACGAAATGGAACTTTCAATATCACTTAAATAATTTGCATAACATACATTAATTTCCCTTTTAACAGAGCACCGCAAAGAAGAAAACATATTGTAATAATCAAGATCACCAGTTTTTTTAAACTTTCTATGAATTAGATTTTTGAATTCAATCATTTTTAACAAACTTTTTGAATACCAGATGGGATATTTACTACATTTAGTTTTGAATTTAGGGACAAATTGATTGATTAACTGATAAAGAACATCATAAAAAGCATCAACTGACTGATCAACATTTTTAGTGCCAAACAAATGACACCAATTAATTTCAGATAGAGCTACGTTAATTTCATCATAATTTCCTTTGTAAAAATTAAAGCGTACAGATTCATCGGCTTTTAAGAGATCAAATTTTTAAGATTTATTGAAATTTCAATCGGTGGATGATGTTGATCAATTTTTGATAACACATCCATAGGATTGCTTACCGTAACATTGCTTACATGCAAATTGGATAAAACCAGGTCTAAAATTCGATTAGATTTGTTAGTTAAATGATTGAATTGGGTAATATCAGTGAAACTCAATGTTTCGATAAGTGCTTGAGCTGGTCTAGTGACACTTAAAAGGCTTGGTTCCAAGATATCAGCAACAAATGACCACTTAATATTAGGTATATTGAAGTCACCAACAATAAGAAAGTTAGAATCAATTTTGTGTGTATTTATAATATTGTTGATATTTTCAAAATAACCATCATAATCCAAGATAGTATTGGATATATATTAGGATAAATATAAGGTACGTTCAAATATAATTTTTTGTGTTTAAACTTAAGACATACCCATATCTCCTCCAAATAAACTTCCCATAATGGTAAACGAAAGCTTTGAAACTTGGAATTAATTGCTATCAAACAACCCCGACCATCAAACAACCCCCACCAACCCCCTCCCTTCTATAAACTGTGTAATGATTAGAAAATAATTCAGTATCAGAAATGTTATCATTTAAGTATGTTTCAGTAAGACATATGACATCATAATTAGATGCAAGTAAGTTTTTAAAAAAATCATTTGTTTTGCTTCTAAGACCATTAACATTTTGGTAGTAAATTGATAATAACATTATAAAAACTATCTATAAAATGGAATAAAATAACACTAAACTAAATAATATTAAAAAAAGGAAATAAATTAATTATCTCGTAAAATTTGAATCATTTCAGTAGATGTAATTTTAGTGATTTTATCATTATCAAACTTTCTTACCAGGATATCGCCATTTTGAACCCATACATATTTAGCTAGTTTATCAGTTAATAACTCTCTGGCTTTTAAAAACTACTTTTGCTTGTAAGGGTTAAGATATAGATAATGACATAACATAATAACATATAGTAATGTAAAAGGTGTTACGACCATTATCAATTGATAAATCATAGCCAATATCACTTATAATACTGTTTCTTTTCATTGAAAGTTTTTTAGCTTTGAAGCCATCCAAAATTTTTTGTTTTGTCGAAATATCATCACATTTTAATTTAATTACAGGAATAGTTGTCAAGTTCCTTTTAAGAGACCTTGAAATACTTTTTATATTATTGGAAATTGAAGAAACTTCATAGTAAGCTAGAAGTTTTTGTTCAATATAAGATAAATCTTCATCAGCTTTAAAAGGAATGCCATGAACAACAAGGTCAAAACTGCGTTCATTATTATCCAGCGATATTACTTTATTATTAATACTTTTATTAACACTAACAGTATGCTCAAGAATTTTCATTCTCTTCTCCAAATTCTCCAGTTTAATATTGAAGCCGTCAATTAGGTTGGGGAATGAATCAACAGTTTCTTGAAATAATTTGCTAGAAATAGTTATTGCATCTAAATCCATTTTAACTTTAGTAAGCACAGTTTTTATATCATGTGCTTCATTCTGAGATTCATCAGAAACCATAGTTGGAACAGGAACTTCAATTGATTTTCTTGATTTTAATGGTATGCATGTGCTGCAGATCCAACCATTAATTGCACCAGAAGTTATAAGATCAAATTGATCTTTAGTTAAGCTCAAACATTTAGAATGAAAACTATTTTCGCATACACAACAGCTTAATCCAGATTTTTTTCTTGTAATGTTAGATGAACAATGTATGCATAACATTTTAATTAATCTTTTATGATTAAAACCAACATATAATATAAAATGGATAATTAGACAAAATATTAAATATAAATTTATTTTAATATCAAATACAAAAATTGAAAATTGTGAACGAAAAAAACAACGTCTGATGCGATGCACAGTAGATTCAAATCGATGCACACTAGATCATATATCTACTGACATCTTTTCAACGTCTTACTACCTAACAGTGAATAACTTTTTTCGCAGTGATCATCGTTTATTGCTGCTTAGTATCAGGATGCATAGCCTCCCATCTTCACTTATAACAAATCAGAAAACAATACTCAATTATGAAAAAGTTGATGCAACTGAATTTGGAACCGAAATATTACATAAAGAAAACTTCAATGCACAACAAGAACTAGTTCAAAGAAAAATTGTAGCCAATACTAAAACAAGTAGTGTAGAGAATTGGACTTATATATTATTATAAATAGAAACATGCGGTATCTATTTATCCAAAGGAATTAAATTTTAAGCAATACATGAATGAACGGACCATGCGCGGACTCTAACACTAGAAAGATCTCTATTGAAAAATATTTTGTTAAAATATCTTATTTTGACTTCTAAAACAAATGCAAATAATTTATTATATCTAACATGCAACATAAATTAACAATGATAGAGACAATAGATTAAAAATAATGTTGATTGGAGTAGGTCACCAATTGCATTTCAAAAAATCACTTCTCCAAAAATTTAGAGCGTCATCTAAATAGACGCTCGTAGAATGCAATATACCATGTTAATCACCCCAAAGGTGAATAAAATCAAAAGATGAACCAGCATAACAAGCCCTCGTGTAATAATGATTTCAATTACAAATCATTTTTTCCCGCCAACGTGCTGACGCCCGTAACAATTCCATATTTCACGTATCAACATAAAACTGTGATATAATATATTATGAAACGAACTCACCCAATCCGCGATATTTTACCATTTTGTTCACGGCCTCTGCTTTGAAACAATTCAATGAAAATTTTGAAACTTAATTACACCATCTTTAATTGTTTTTTTATCACCAATAACCATTCCGATACCCTTTTTTTTCTTAGCAATCTTTTTGACTAACATTCGAACCGACCGAATACCAAAAATTTAATATTTTTTTTATTAATTTTGATTCAATTTTCAACCATATATTTTTTTTAAGTTCAACAAACATTTTGGTAATATTTTTTTGTTTTAAATTATAATTAAAAAAATTTTATTTTGGATTTATAAATGTTTTTATAATATGAATAATCACACAATTGATTCCACTTTATAATATTAAATTCCAAACTTCCACAAATTATATTTTAATTCGAAAAAAATCGCGACTCGATGTAAAGTGAGTTTTTATATTTTTGGAAATGTGTCACGAACTAAGCAATATTTGGCAAAATTCAGCTATATATATTATTTAAAATTAGCCTAAACGATAGAGAAGGAAGTTGATTGCATAGCATCGTTTCCTGTCATTTTGCAGGTTTCATTATTATTAATCTAATTATAGAAACAACCGGTTAACAGATTGGTTCAATCAAATGCCTTTTGTTTCCAGCCAATTGAAAGATAAAATAAAAAATAGGAATTACCCTCTAATTTGATACAATCATACCATCATTTAAGCTGTTGTAAATATAAACTTATACATTGAAAGAATTTTAAAGTGAATATTTAAAGTTTTCAGGTTTTCATATAGAACGAAAAGACGTCGTACATATCATCTCCTTTGATTCGTTTTTATATTAAAACAAAAGAAACAATAATAATAAAAAACCTATAAATATCTATGTAGAGATGATGTGAGTACATAACAATAACAAATTTATGAAATCATATGTTTGATGGGGCGATCAAAAGGTTCTTTGTATTGTTATTATATAAATGACAAATTATGTTAGTGAAAAACATGTAACGTTGTAGAATCAAGGATGGAAAATGGAAAGGTGTTTTACGCTGGAGTTAGTCTTTGCTGTCAGTCAAAGTCTTTGCTTTCAACTGTTAAGCCCTAACTCCTTGTTAACACATTTATACAGGACTTAAATTGTTCTGTATTTGATTGTAGAATTTTTTTATGTCAAACGCTGCATGTTGGACATCACACAATTAGTGGGCATAACAGTAGTATCGAAATTAAAGCCAATCCTAAAAATCCTAGGATTACCAATGAACTAAAATTGTATAGCAAAAAACGAGGTAAATTTTACAAGTTTTTACCAACAATTATTTTAAGTTCGAATTTTAAATTATAAAAAAATCTGCTACAAATTAGAAAATGATCTACAATATGCACTTAAAAAAATGCGTAAAATGCACTTTTACGATTCAAAAATTGTTCGTAAAGCAGGCCTTTTTTTCCTATTGAAATAACAATGCCAAAATTGAAATAACAATGCCTAATAGTATGTTAATCAATCAGTGTGTAATGAAAGAGTTTATTCTCAAGCAAAAGTTTAAAATTGAGCGAGGCACGAGCGAAAATTTTAAATTTGCGAGAGAATAAATTCATTACACACGAATTGATTACACTACTTTATTCTCTGACAAAGGATTATCTATTATATAAAATAAAAACGTTTTATTCAATTAAAACAATAAATCTTTATTGTTTTAATTGATAAATCAAATTTCTGATTAAAAAAACCTTGATGATAAAAAAAAACCCATTCCCATGCAACAATCGACCAAATCCAACTAAAAGAAATAAGAGAATTTAACTTAAAATTTGATTTTTGAACAAAACGTATGTTTATAATTTGAAAATAATTTTAAAGCAGTCAAAACAATTTGACCAATTGGAATCATACCAATTGAATAATGATAATTTTTTTATAGGAAAATTTTCATTAGACAATTATTATATATTTTGGTAAATATTTTTATATCAAATAATAGCTATAGTTTTAAGTTACAATTTTTTAATCTAATTTTTATCACAAACCATTAATTTTAACTCATCTGTACCAAATAAACGTGAGTTTTCTTTCCTCTTGTATCTCGTACGCATCATCTCTCAATTCTCTATCAAAATATATTTTTTTAACTACTAACTTGAGAAATCGACGTTATTTACTTGAATGCCCCAATGAGAAGTAATTTTTCTCAACCTAGGTCAATAATAATAACAAAAAATTACCTATAGGCCAATAGTATAACGGAAAAAGATATGGGTTACGTGTTGTTGCCGGCAACAGGTCAGAAATTTTTTTAATCTCTGGGATATGGTCCTCACATAATGGACATGCCGAGTCAACTCGCCCGCACCTGGGGACTGGAGTTATGCAACTAAGTGTGCTGGAAATTTTTTTTTGCTTCCTTGTAAGCGATATAACTCGTAAATGGTGCACTTTAGGATACTGATAGCTTGGAACTTTTTTGTTCCTTAAATGGTTTTCTATAACTTAAAATTAAAAACAAAACAAAAATAATGTGTTTTGTTGCAAATTTTTGCGAAAAAATGTCTAAAAAACGATATTTTTCAATTGAATTCAGTTGTTTGCAAATAATATTTATAACATAATTGAGCCCTTTATCTTGTAGTTGAACCCTCAACGAAAAAAGTAAGTTTCAAAACGTTTCATTCGGCTTGATAGTTTTGCACAACTCCATTTTGCACTCCATCATGTTATAGAGGTCTATTTTCTAAAATCTGAGGTTTTCTAAGCACTTGCAAATTTTAAAAACGCATCTCGTTAAGTTGAAAATTCGTAGAGAAATTTAATTTTGCAACTAAAGAATTTTCGCGGTTTTTTTAAACCACTGTAATTGTTGTTAATATTGAATATGGGTATGGGCAACACAAATGCTATTAAAAGCTGACACTATACCTTTTCAATTCCCGTCAGGCAGATTACGATCGGATGAAAACTCAGACCTTGCGGCCTGCCCACAGTTAACAACTTATTAAGGGGCATTAAGTGCAAAATGGAATTGTGCAAAAACTATCAAGCCGAATGAAACGTTCTGAAGCTTACTTTTTTCGTTGAGGTTTCTGCTACAAGATAGAGGGGTCTATTATATTATAAACAATTATTTGCAAATAACTAAACTCAATTGAAATATATCGATTTTTAGGCATTTTTTCGCAATTTTTCGCAAAAATTTGCAACAAAACAAATTATTTTTGTGTTTTGTTTTTTTTTTATTTTAAGTTATAGAAAAACATTTAGGGACAAAAAAGTTCCACAGCACCAGTATCCTAATGTGCACCATTTACGAGTTATATCGCTTACAAGGAAGCAAAAAAATTTTTCTGCACACTTAGTTGCATAACTCCAGTCCCCAGGTGCCGGGTGAGTAGACTCGGCATGTCCATTATGTGAGTACCCTACCCCAGAGATTAAAAAAATTTCTGACCTGTTACCGACAACAACACGTACAATCCGTAATTCTATTGGCCTACTAGGTTAATAATGACAAATCTTCTTTTAATTGAAATGAACAAAAAATCACAAACAAATAATAATTGCATTCCTTTGTTTCGTTTTATTTGTATGAAACTAAACTTCCATGCTACTTGATATTTTAAGATATTTATAAAATGAAATGGAAAATGACTAATATCAAAATCTAATCAAAACAAATATGATAATTAGTGTAAGTAGTTAAAAAAATTCTATGTATACCTCGGTTGAGAAGACTAATATAGACCTCCTAATATCTCCTCTAATTACCTCTTTAGCAAGCATCATAAATAAATATATAGCAGATTGCAAGTTTCCCAGTTGTTTGAAAATAGCTAAGATTATACCAATCTGTAAGAATGGAGATAAATGGAACCAATCCAACTACCGTCCTATATTAAGGTGACCAGACGTCCCGCTTTTGGCGGGACAGTTCCGACTTTTAACAATTTGTCCCGCCTTCCGCGCCATTTTAAAAATGTCCCGATTTTTGAAACGAAAACAGAATTTTGTTATTCAAATGAAAAAAAGGATTTCGTTATTTATTTAAAATTAAAATAAGGAGGGCTGAAATCTCACAGCTCTGAGATATCAAGACTTCGGTCTGGGTTAAGGATTTTGATATAGTTTTCGGCAAAAAACTTTTATGAGGACATGGTTTTTAGTTTACGGCAGCGATGTTTATCAAACATAACTCTTTGTTAAAGTACAAGTATTTTTTATCTCTGTTTAAAAATTTATTACAAAACTAACACGAAACATCAATACGTTGCCGAAAAATTATAATCCAAATTCCAAAAATATTGTTAAACTAAATAAAATCAAACTTTTTTCAAAATTCCAAAAATTAGAATAAAATCAAATATTTAAACTTTTTCTAAATTCCAATAATAATCCAAAAATTCTAAAAAATTCAAACTTTTTCCAAAATTCTATAAAATTTTGCAAAAATTATTACAAAATTATTCAAAAATTGAAATTTTTTTTAACAAACTTTTAATGCCATAATTCTCAATAATAATAATAAAATTTCATTTCAAACAAACAATTTTATTTTTTTCCAAAAAATTGGGTAAAAAATAAATAAAAATTTTCTTTTGACACACTTGACAACATTTAAAAAAAAAAAATAAAAAAAAAGGCCGAAAAAAAATAAAGGCGTAAAAAAATAAATAAAAACTTTCTTTTGACACACTTGACAACATTTTTTTGACAAACTTATAATGCCATAATTCTCAATAATAATAATAAAATTTCATTTCAAACAAACAATTAATTTTATTTTTTTTTCCAAAAAATTGGGTAAAAAAATAAATAAAAATCTTTCGTTTGACACACTTGACAACATTTTTTTGACAAACTTATAATGCAATAATCTAGTTTTTGATCTCACATACCAATCCCGACCATCAAGATTTCTCCAAATTTAATGTTCCTACTCGTAATCACTTAAAATGAACGTTTTTTAAGCCAAAAATATGAAAATTTGCTATTTTTGACACACATAATGATTTTTTTGACACACTTCCGGTACAGTTATCGAACATAGCGTCCTTTCGGACCTGTCCCTTGAGTATACCTATTTTTAGAAAAAAAAATTTTTGAAATCCCTCCAGCGGATTTCTCTGCAGCGTAGGTAATGACGGCCGGCCGGCAGACAGACATACATTTTTTTTTTTTGCTTTTTTAGAATCAGTAGGTCCTAAAACGTCGAGAAATGTCAAAAAAAGTGGGGGTAAGAATTTCACTTTGAGCTCATGAATGTAATACTTAGGTCTTTCAGACCGAAGTAATTTTGGCAATTTATATATACTAAATAAACTATTTTCTCTAGTTTAAATATATATAAATAAATTAAAATTGTATAACAACCAATATCAACATAAATTGTGGAGCTCAATTTATGTCTTCTATTGAAATTGTAATTAATACATATTACATGTATAAACTTTTTTTTTTTTTTTAAATAAAATGTGTTGTGTAATAGGGTTTAGAATATGTGTCACAACAACACATAAATACCTTTTAAGACCGAGGTCTAGACCTGGGTCCCACAATAACTGGCGTTCTAAGGTGTAGATTAATGTTTTTTTAAACATCTGCGAGTTGAAGCCACCTGAGACTAAGTGTTCCGGCAAACTATTCCATTTGTACGCAGTTCGGAAAAAGAAGTCTCTCTGCGATCTGCCAGTATGACAGCGCGGGATCTTTACCGTTTCACTGGTTGCGGCAGCCGATTGCCGAGTAGAACGGGGGTAAGAATAAGTTTGAGGCATGATGCCGTTGATTTCATCTGAGCACTGGTGATGAGGATTTTTGTAAAAAACAACGAGGTCAGCAACAGTGCGACGATGTTGTAGGGAATCAAGTTTTGATGTCAAAATTCGATCACCCACAATTCGTATAGCCCACTTTTGAACAGAGTCCAAGAGGGCCAAGATGGAAACAGAGGCAGCACCCCAAACTTGACAGCAGTACTCCATACAGGGTCGAATATAGGACTTATAAACATGGAGCAATTGGTATGGAGTGAAAATGTTTTTGCATCTATTTAGGAGGCCGAGTTTTTTAGACGCGCTTTTTGCCGTCGCCATCACATGATCGTTCCAGAGTAGGTCATTTGAGACTGTGACACCCAATAAACGAATGTGTTAACATTCACCTATTGGTTCGTCACACATACTGAATAAAATATCTTTGGGGAACTCGGTCTTTAATCTGGAAACAATCAACAGCTCTGTTTTGGTAGAGTTGAAATTGACAAGGTTTTGGTCACCCCAGTCGGCGACTTTATTCAGGTCTTTGTTCACGTTTACGGCAGCGTCCCTCTCTCTCTCTCTCTGGCGTTTACATCCCATGAAGGGATTTTGCCGTCTGTGCCACCAGCTTCCAATCATCTCGTTCCATGACCAGTTGACCCCAGTTTCGACATCCTATATCACGAAGGTCTTGGATGATGTCATCTCGCCAGCGTTGTCTAGGTCTTCCTCTTCGATGAACACCAGCTGGTTGTTGTTGGGACGCTTTTTTTATCATTCTTTCCAATGGAGCCCTTTCTACATGACCAAACCATCTAATCCGGTTGGATTTAATGAATCCGATTACATCGCAGCCTCCAAGAAGCTGTCTGATTTCATGATTCATTCGGATTCTATACTGATTTTCAGCAACTTTACATGGACCATAAATTGTTCGTATGACTTTCCTCTCGAATGTTGATAGAATTCTACAATCGGAGGAAGTCAGTGTCCAGCTTTCACTTCCAAATGTGAGCACAGGTCGGATTAATGCTTTGTAAAGTGTGAGTTTGCACGACTGCGAAAGATGTTTGGATAGCAAAAGTTTTGAGTATGCGTAGAAAACTCTGTATGCGGCTGAGACACGAGCTTTAATATCTGCCTGCATGTCATTTGACGATGTTATTACAGATCCGAGGTACTTGAAGTTTTCTACACGTTCCACTTCATAGTCGCCAGTATTCAGATTGCCGGGAGGTATATTCCTGGATGTTGTTAAAAGTTTAGTCTTGCCGGTGTTAATGCATAATCCAAGTCGTTTAGCATTTCTTTCAAGCTGAGAGAGACTATCCTTGATATCGCTTGTTCTACGTCCGAGAAGCACAATATCATCTGCATAGCCAAGAACTTGACTAGATTTGTTATATATGCAGTTTTGTGTCTCAATTCGGCTTTTTCTTATCGCGTACTCCAGCGCCAAATTAAATAGTATGGGCGCGAGTGCATCACCTTTTTTTTTTTTTTTTTTTTTTTTTTTTTATTCAAAGTTAGGCATGTTTAGTGTTAATTATAATAAATTATAAATTAACGTCTCTGAATATCTGAAGATACCATGCCAACTAGGGATAAGAATGGAATGCAAATTAAGATTCTCTGAGAAATTTATGAACGTTAACTTTAAAGCCTTGAGGATTAAATTCATCAGGGAAAACCCAGGAAGGTAAGGCATTCCAAAGATGAGAGACTCTGTTGAAAAAGTCACATTGGAAGGCTACAGTTCTACACCTAATTATTTGAACTGTAAAGGGATGCGCTGCTACGTTTGCTCTGGTGTGACGCGAAAGGTTTGCTAATTTAGGTAAAATCGATTTGATCTCTTCAGAAGCTCGTTCATCCATAATATATTTATAAAATATAGTCAAATCAGCAACATTTCTTCTGTGCTGCAAGGAATCAAGACCGTTAGTAAGACTTGGGTTACCAATGAGTTTAATAGCTCTACGCTGTACAGAATCAAGGCAGTTGAGACTACTCAAGTAAGCTCCACCCCATATGTGAGAACAGTATTCCATGCAGGGACGTATAAAAGATTTATAAACTAAAAGAAGTTGTTCGCTATCGAAAAACTTACGACATCGCCCTAAAAATCCTAACTTTTGAACAGCATTCTTAGCCAGATTAAAAATATGAGAATTCCACTTCATATTATTTTCAATCTCAACTCCTAGAAGTCTGACAGACTCATTCTCTAAAAGATTTTTGGGGCCAAACGTTAATGGAAAAGGATTGGGTGTCGTTATCCTAGAAAAATGACAAACCTGTGTTTTGCTTGTATTGAATTCAACACTGTTAGCAATACCCCAATCCATAATTGTTTTAAGATCAGTGTTAAGGGAATCTATCAATTTTGACCTACACTCACTAAGCGCTAAGGGTGTATATAGTTTAGGTGCTTCATGAGACGCATGAAGCGTGCTATCATCAGCAAAACTATGTATAGGATGAACCGTTGAGTCCAACAAATCATTAATATAGATAAGAAAAAGAGTTGGTGACAAAGCGGAACCCTGAGGAACTCCTGCATTAGTTGAAAAAGTATTCGATGACACACCGTCAACATTGACCCGAAATTTTCTATCAGATATAAAGCTCTGTGTCCAAGATATAAGCTGCTCGTCTAAACCATAGGATCTCAATTTGCATATAAGGTTGTTATGCCAAACTTTGTCAAATGCCTTGGAAATATCAAGAGCAACACCGAATGTTTCTCCAAAGTTTTCAAGCGACTTGTTCCAGATATGAGTGACAAAAGACAGCAAATCTCCCGTCGCTCTTCCTTTTCGAAATCCATATTGTCTCTCATTAATTAATTTGGAAGACTCTAAGAAGCTCATTAAATTAAAATTGACATATTTCTCAAAAATTTTAGCAACTACCGATAAAATTGAAATGGGTCTGTAATTCGTAGGATCAGTTTTACTGCCCTTTTTTGAAACTGGCTGTACACTAGCCATTTTCCAAATTTCAGGAAAAATTCCTTTCTTATATGACAAATAGAAGATTTTAGTGAGGATTGGTGCTAGCTCCCTAGCAAATGTTTTAAGTATAATTGGAGGAATAAAATCAGGGCCTGTTGCCTTGTTAGTATTGATTTTCAAAAGCATTTTTCGAACAATGTTTTTCCGAAAAATTATCCGCCTCATTTTATAAGAAACTTTAGAAATAGGTTTAGGTTGGAAATTAGGTTCTTTTAAAGTAGAATTTAAAGAGAAATAATGCCCAAGCAAATTAGCTTTCTCTTTTGGATCAATGATAGGGACATCTCTATTAACAAGAGGCGGTAGGGAAGATTTACAAAAGTTGCTTTGGACAGCCTTTGCGGCTTTATAGAAATTGCGTGAACCAGTCGGATGTTCTGCGAATTTAGATGCTTTTTTCCTATTAAATAGATGTTTCTCTTCATCTATTAACTTACGACATAAATTTCTCTCTTTACGGTACTGTCTAAGGTTTTCATCGGTTTTGTTTTGATTAAACTTTCGAAAAGCCTTTTTTTTAACTTTTATAGCTTTTTTGCATTTACTAGAAAACCATAGATCAGTTTTTGGAATGATCAATTTATTAGGAATAAATCTGTGCATACCATCAATTACAGTTTCAGAAAAATTTGATGCAGCTATGTCTGGGTCTTGGCCGGTAAGGCAATAGCGTTTCCAAGGAAAACATCTAAAAAAACTTTTAAGTCCTTGCCAATCCGCAGCTTTGTAATCCCAAACATTGCGAGGATTCGCTTTAAATTGTTTTGGAATTTGTATATTTAGTTGTGTGGAGATCAAATTATGATCTGAACCACCCAATGGTTCTGATATTTTAAATTGAACCAGATATGGATCGTTTGTCAAAAATAAATCAAGTAAATTACTACTTTGACCAGGAATGTCAGGAACTCTGGTTGGCTGGTCTATTATTTGAGTAAAATTGTGATAAAGAGCAAACAACTCAGCCTGTCTACCAACCTCGTCAGTTTTAGAGCTGTGTGTAAGCCATTCTTTATTGTGGACATTAAAATCTCCAAGAACTATAAACTTTGCATTAGGATACTCAACCAACCTATCTATCTTCTCAGATAAGTCATGAAAAAAATTAGAGTTCTCAGGTGAATTAGGTGAACGGTAAAGTCCAAAGACAAACAGCGTTTGACTTGGGCAACTAATTTTTAGTGACACCATATTGTGACATTTTGCATTTAATTCAAATTTATTTAATCTCACATATGGTATAGTATCCCTAATATAAGCACAAACTCCATGCTTAATGTAGAAAGAGGATTCAAGTTCATAATTGGGACAAAGGTATCTATTTTTATCTAAGGTCACAGCACGCGCACTGATAATCGTTTCCGTTAAAAACAAAATATCAGGTTTCATAGTTTCAAGAAAAAGATGGACTGAATTAAGGTTTATATTCAATCCTCTTATGTTCGCATAGCTAATAGATAATTTTGCCATTTTAATTCATAGAGAAATATCAATGAAAAACATACATACGAAAACCACAGTAATGCGAAAACAAACAAACTGAAATTGAAATTGACTACTTCAACAGCTGGACAACCTGAATCTAAGTCTAGGTTCACTGTTAAAATCGACAATTAAAATTATGAAATTGTAAACAAAATATTATTTTAGAAACATCAAAACAAGATGTAACTCAAAGACAGGAAACTTTACATAAAGTGTACTTAAAACCTTTTATTGAGTCAACAAGACCACAAGAAAACTACCAACGAAACTAATAAAATAACTACAATTCTACATAAAAATAAATAAAATAAAAATTTGAATGATAAGAAAAACTTATCTGATTTAATTTTTTCTTCTAATTTTTTTTGCAAAATACAAGTATTTCCTATCCTATCCCTTATAATTTTCTTTCACTTATTGTTTTCTTTTCAATATTTTGTTTTAGAAAATCCTTACCTACAAAACAAAAAGAAAAATTATTAATATGTATTGTATCCCTAAAAATTAAAAAATTATTCTAAAATAATAATTTAAAATAATAATTTGAAATAAAAAAATTAAATTCGATAAAAATTGTAAATAAAAAAAAATTGACAGCAGCAAAATTAAACAACGTCTTCTTGCAACCGTTACTTTGATCGATATGAACACCTGATGTTATATCGAAAGGATCAGAAACTGACCCTTCGATTACTATTCTACAATTTGATCCCGATGTTGTGAGCTTGCACAGAGAAACAAGTTTCTCTGGGATACCAAGGCATATGAGTGCGGACCAGAGGTTGTCGCGGATGATACTATCATATGCTTGCCTGAAATCAACGTAGAGCTGGTGAATGCTGATGTTGTACTCCCAACATTTTTCCAGAATCATCCTTAATGTAAAACATTGATCTGTGGTTGAGCGGTTGGGACGAAAACCACACTGATAGTCACCTATGATAGATTCGGCGAACGGGATGAGTCGAGAAAGTACAACATTAGCTAGTATTTTATATGCAGTGTTCAACAGTGCGATGCCACGATAATTTTCACACTTTAGACGGTCACCTTTCTTATGTAGCGGAACAATGAGAGCTGTTTTCCATTCAGCAGGTAGTTCTTCTTGGTCCCAGATTGCAAGAATCAGATCGTATATACGTGAGACCAGAGCTGCTCCTCCATTTTTCAGAAGTTCTGCGGGAATTCCATCGAAACCTGGTGATTTGCCATTTTTCAGTTTTTAAATGGCAGCTTCCACTTCTTCTATTGCTGGGTAAGGGACAAAAATCTCCTCAGTTGATGGAGCAATTGCTCGAATAGAATGAACTTCGTTCGTCCTATTGAGTAGGTCTTGAAAGTGGGATCGCCACACTGCCAGCACATCACGTTCACTTGTTGTAAGTTCATTATTTTCATTTTTGATGGCTGTAGATCTTGGGTGGAAATATTTTGTCAGATTCCGTGCATTGGCAAAGCACTCTTTTGAATTTCCGTTGGCCGCATGTTGGTTGATGTATTCGATGCAGCTCTTCATGTGTTCGCGTTTTTTTTACGTAGAAGTTTTGCTAAGGCTTTCCTGGCGCATAGATAATCAGCTTGGGAGCTTCGTGTGTTCCTTGTTAACTATTTTTCTCGCAGTTTTTGTTTATTTTCAACGGATTGGCGGCACTCGTCGTCAAACCATTCGTTGTGTGATTTCGGTGGTCGTTTTCCGATTGTAGTTTGTGCTGCGGCTATAATGGTTGATTGAAGCGTTTGCCATTCTTCTTGTTTGTTTAATGGCATCTCAGAAGAGATGTCATGCTCTTCTATGTTTTGTGTTATTATTTCCTGATATCTATTCAGCGTTTCCGGTTGTTTAAATGCTTCGACATTCCAGCGCACGGTCTTTTTTGCTTGTCTGTTAAATGTAGATGACAACTTGCACTTGTACTTAAAGATGACAAGCATATGATCGGTGTCCATATCAGCACCTCTGTATGATCGAACGTCAGTTATACTTGTAGAGTGTCTCTTAGAGATCATGACGTGATCGATTTGATTTTCCGTTCTTCCGTCATTTGATTTCCACGTTGCCTTGTGAATTCTCTTGTGAGGGAAGAAAGTGCTGGAAATTACTAGATCATACATCATAGCCAGCTCGACTGCGCGAAAACCGTTATTGTTGCTGGCATGATGCAAGCTGTTAGGGCCGATATGTGTTTTAAGTTCTGCAATCCTACCGATTTGAGCATTAAAGTCACCTACCACGATTTTTATATCGTGCCGCGGGATATTATTGATGACTTCCTCGAGTTCTAGGAAGAACAGGTCTTTAATATCATCTGCTTTATCTTCAGTAGGTGCATGAACATTGACGATCGTTACATTGAATTTTTGCGTGCGGATTCTCAGTGTGCATAACCGCATATTAATTGCAGAAGTCGATAACATGCTGATTCACGCGACGGTGTATAAGAAAGCCAACTCCAAATTCTCCTCCGTTTTGATGACCGCAATAATACAGAGTGTATCCTTTCGCTGTTTCATGGATTCCACTGCCTGGCCATCTTAGTTCTTGTAATGCCACTATATCCAGTGTGTAGCTCTCGACTTGTTGGGTGAGTTTTAGGAGATCTCCTGGTCTTCTAAGGCTTAGCACGTTCCAGGTTCCTATTTTTAAATCGTAGTCCGGGTACAGTTTCCGAGGTCGTTCCAATAATGAATCCGAGATATTCCGAGGCCTGTGTACAGAATTCATGACAGTAATTTTTTTACGGAAATGGGGTGTTAGCCCTTCGCCCAACCCAAATTTTCGTGAATGGGTTCGTTCTGCATCTTAAGGTCACCAGAAACAACCTTTTTACACGTTTATATAGCGAGCCGCTTGATCCAAGACAGACGCCCGCTGAAAGCCGCCCCTAACATGGAGAACAGACGCTTTCTACACATTTATATAGCGAGCCGCTTGATCCAAGACAGACGCCCGCTCCAAGCCGCCCCTAACATGGAGAACAGACGCTTGAGTTGCATTGGTTTTATGGCGCCAATGACTCGCCATGGTGCAGAATCATTGAGTATAAGCAGTATTTACTCTGCCCCTCTCAACTACACCAACCTAATTCTGTTAGCGTTACCCAGGTAGCACGGCGTGGAGTAGAATTTCGGATTTTCGCTACCGCAGCGTCCCTCTGGGCAGGATTAATTTGTTCGTGCATTTTACCTTTTGAAGGAAGGGGCTCGAACGACTTGTGCAGGGTACTATCATCTGCAAAACAATTTATTGGGTTGCTGGTGATTTTCAACAATTCGTTGATATAAATCAAAAATAGGGTTGGGGACAATACTGAACCTTGAGGTACACCAGCGTTAATTAGTTTAGACTCAGAAGAAAATCCGTCTAAGGTTACCGAAATGTATCGGTATGGAGAGAAAGTTTTGAATCAGCTTCACAACATTGGGATGAAAACCGTACGCAACGAGCTTGTTGATTAAGTTGGCATGCTAGACTCGATCGAATGCCTTGGAGATGTCTAAAGCGATAATGTATGTTTCACCACCTTTATCAAGTATGCTATGTATCTTATCAAGTATGATCGGTAGTTGATCTTTTGTTTCGAAAACCGTATTGGCTGTCGGATATTAAATGATTTTCTCAAAGAAATTTTGAAATGTGTGTATTAATATAATGCTCGTAGACTTTGGATAGGACCGATAGTAAAGCTATTGGCCTATAATTTGAGATATCGGATTTTGGTCCCTTTTTGGGGACGGGCTGGACATTTGCCAACTTTCAGCACGAGGAAAATATACCAGATTTGTAGGATTGGTAGAATATTTTAGTCAAAGTTGGTGCAAGTTCTTTGGAAAAGGTTTTTAAAATAATGGATGGAATATTGTCCATTCCTGAGACTTTGTTGATGTTTAATCCCTTTAAAATTTAGCGACTATTTTGGGTTTGAAGTGAAGTTCATTCATATTAACTCCTGAAGACTGGATTTGGGGTATTTCCTTAGGAGTTTCCAAAACAGTGGAGTTCAGAGCAAAGCGTTCAGCGAACAAGTTAGCTTTTCTTGCGGGATCATTGACGATTAAATCACCATCAATAATAGGGGGAATAGAAAATTTTGTACCAGATTTTAAAGAATTAATGGCACTGTAGAAACTCTTGTCAGAAACAGACATAGACGTAAGTCGCTTCCGCTCTGTCAATTTCAGACTTTTCGTTTGAGATAATCTGGTTAGATATTTTGTTGGCCTTTAGATATTGGGATCGATTAGTGGGAGTTTTGTTATGAATCCAAATATTAAATGATCTACGTTTGTTTCTAAGTGCCATTTTGGCAGTTTTCGAATACAAGTATTTTTGTTTGGGTTTTACTATGGAGAAAGGGACAAATTTATTGATAGCAAATTGGATGGTTTCTGTAAAGTTTTGAGCAGAAACATTTACATTGTCAGTGTAAAAACAATGACGGTCGAAAGGGAAACCATGGAAAAATTTTGAAGACCACTCTTATCCATTTTTGAGTAGTGAAATATTTTACGGGGTTTGGGAGCTGTAGTTTTAAGTAAATCAGTTTTGATAACTGATGAGATTAAATAATGATCAGAATTTCCAATACTACCTTTCGCGACATCGACACTCGTAATATCTGGCATTGTGGTAAGATAGAGATCTAAAAGAAAACTATTATCACCGCCATTACGGGGAGTGAAAGTCGGGCTTTTAACAATTTGGAATAGGCCCTGAGATGCGGCAAAATTTCTGCCAGTTTTCCACTATTGTCAACATCGTCGGTCGATTTGGAGAATTCCAACCATGATTTGTTGTGGACGTTGAAGTCACCGGTAACGATAACTTCACAATTAGGGGACTTTGCTCTAATCTCGTCCACAATTTTTGTCAGTATATTAAAAAAGTTTGGGTTACGTTTGTTGTGTGACCGGTATAAAGCTATTGTAAAAAAAGTCATTTCTGGAAGACAAATCTTTAAAACCATTGTATTGAAGCCGTCACCGTGTAGTTCAAAATTTGGAAAGCTCGTGTACGCAACACTCTCATGAATGAATGCGCATACGCCCTGATGGAGTTTGAAAGCTGATTCGAGCCTATATTTGGAATTAAGCGATTCTATAGAGAAAATTTTCAGAAACTTGTGTTTCTGTGAGGAATAGAATGTTCGGTTTGTCGTGCTCAAGATGATGTTGCACGTGGTCATGGTTAGCGTTCAATGCGCAGATGTTTTGAACATGTATTTTAAAATTTTTTATTGATTCATATATGTTTTGTCCCTGCAAATTCCGTGGACATGCCGCTTTATGGGCGGGTGGATTGCGCAAATTTGTTTTAACACTTGCAGACCTTTTTTTTTCGGTTGGCAGTACAACATATATATATATATCAAAAGGGTTTTATTTTATTTTTTATGTTTTATTTTAAAATGGATAACTAAGTAAAAATCCTATCATACGACAAAATATGACATATGCCAATATTTCATGATAAGATGAAGAAATAATAACAAAATAATAAGTGAAAAACAAATTGTGAGAAATCTGCAGAAAACAAAACAAAGCTAAATGCCATTAATCCAGCTGATGCAGCGCACCCCAGACGCACCGCCCACCACCTCAATCGAGGCACAAAGCCCACACATAACTACGTGTTGGTCCGATTCCTCGGAAGAGCTAATGAGCGGTACCGCTACGGAACGCTGCCCAGCTAAGACTGGAAGTGCTGCCGTTGACTAATTAAAGTTCGTCCGCCAGCACCCTAAGATATCATCTTGGCTAATGACATCTCCTGCCATTGTCAGTGGTATGTGATATCTCACGCTAACTCATATGCCAATGGCAGGGACTGGAGTACGCAGGGAAGTCAGACCAGTAGATCAACATTGATCATAATCGATCAAAATCGATCCCTCCTGCGGGAATTTATTCATACTTTTTAATTATTATTCATACTTTTTAATTATTATTTTAATTACTCATACTTTTTAATTGTCAAAAATCAAAATTTGAAAAATAAAATAATCCGTCAAAGTTTAGTTATTTTAACTTGAGTTTTACGCATGGGATCAGTTTTTATTGAATTGTAAATGTTTTTATTTTTGACCTACGGGAGTGACAAGCCCGCGCACTCCAGTCCCTGTTATTGACATACGAGTTAACGTGAGATATCACATATTACTGGCAATAGCAATGACTCCCGGAATTAGATTATTTTTAGACTCCTCGAATTTTTTTATTTTGCTAGGTAATGCAAGCTTTAGTGCTGCTGCTGATGAATGATCCTGAAGTCTAATTAATTCAGGAAAAAAAAATTTTTTAATTGTTGGTGTGCCACCACTTTTATAGGTTTTCCAGCTTATTAAGTGAACTAACTATACTAAACCTTTCCCATAGACCCAAGTTTAGACAAATCGGAGTGGGACATTTTAAGCCCTTCACATTTTATAATTATTTTGAGGCGGTTTTTTGAATTAATGGAAAATTAATGAAATCTTCGGGTTTGCGTAAAATTTATTCGGGATGAAGTATCATTATTCAAAACATATATTGATAAGGAAAAAGTAAAAGTTTGGGGATCAGTGAAAATCACAATAAAGAACAAATGGTTAGAAATATTTCATCATTTTGAAACAAACCGTATTCCATACAATAATGTAATAAAAAAATATGGAGGGCTGAATCTCGAGCTCTGAGATATCAAGACTTCGGTCTGGGTTAAGGATTTTGATATAGTTTTCGGTGAAAAACTTTTATGAGGACATTGTTTTTAGTTTTGGTCAGCGATGTATATTTAGCGTTTCGAGAAAATATTACAAAATCACAAATTCATATTTCTTTAGAAATTCCAAAAATATTGTAAAAATCAAATAAACTTAAAAATTCAAACGTTTTCCAAAATTCTAAAAATATTGCAAAAATTATAACAATATCAAAAATTGAAAATTTTTTCAAAATTCCAAAAATTATAATATAACCAAAAATTTAAAATTTTTCTAAAATTCTAAAAATATTCCAAAAATTTTTACAAAATCAAAAATTGAAACTTTTTTCAAAATTTTAAAAATATATATATAAAAGATTCAAAAATACTATTTTTTTCCAAAATTCTAAGAATATTGCAAAACTTATAACAAAATCAAATATTAAAACTTTTTCAAAAATTCTAAAAATTTTGCAAAAATTATTACAAAATCAAAAATACAGACTTTTTTCATAATTTTCAAAAGCTAATAAAATCTTGCTCATGTTACTTAAAAGCTTTTACCAACGTTTCATGAAAGTCGATCGGTAATTGTAGGCTACAGTAGGGATGAAAACCTGAAAAAAAAACTTTTTAGCCGGAAGTGATAAACCGAATGTTGGTATGCAAAAATATTGGAAACAATACTAAACCCCTAAATACTAAGTTTACATAAGATTATAAGCCGGGATTAGAAGTTATTGAAGATTTAAACTTAGAGGTGCTCGGCCCCTCCCCCCCCCCCCCCCCTCCCATTTTGTCCTAATTTGAAATGAATCCAGATCTTTCATTTTCAAGTAAGCCTGGATCATTTGCCAAAGTTTCATCAAGATCCTAAGCAGGAATGTCAACCACGAGTTAACCCACAACCCCACCCATCCACACACAGACGTACACCAAATTTTTTTTGGCTATTTAGATAGAGGACGGTCCAAAACAAAAAAAAACAAAATTTGGGGTATGGAAGATTTTTTTTCTCGATAGATTGCATTGCTTCTCACAATTTAAGATTGTGGTAAAGTAAAAAGAACACAATGTGAAATATGAAGATTTAAAAAAATCATGTATGTAAACATTTTTGAAGGTCTCTACAAAAAAGGCCGTATTCATTTTTTTCCTAAAACGTATATTTCTGATGATATTTTGAAAAACACTCAAAATTCTTCAAAACTCGTTAAAACAAATGATGAAAAATTACTACATTTGTTTTTTTTTGTCACAATAATTTTTAATTCTTTTGATTTCATAGCAGAAGAAGAAAATTAGTACTTTTTCGTCATCTCACGTAATATTATTTATGTTTTTTATGAATTACAAGATTTACATTTTTTTTTTCAAAATATCATCAGAAATATACGTTTTAGGCAAAAAATGACTTAGACCTTTTTTGTTGATAATTAAATTTCCTAAAAAAACGTTTATACAATTTTTGTTTAAATCTGCACCGAAAAAAAACGTTGGTAGAATCAACTACAAAGCTTGTTTGATTTTGCGTCTAATACGAACGTGGTTATTTTAACCAATGTAGCATTGTCAATTTATTTTAAAAAACGTAACAATTATCATTATTTAAATCAACCACGGCGTGATCAATTTTTCTTGTTCATATTTTTCAGTTCAGTTTGTTCATGTTTTTGTTTGAAAATTATTGTGTTTGTTAAAATAAAAAACTAGGAGAAAAGAAACTAATAAACAAAAGGATAGAAAAATAAAAAGTTTTTATATATTTTAACATGGCTGGTTTTATTTAACATTTTACTTTAGGAAATAATTTAGATGTGTTTAATTGATTTAAATAATTTTTATAGCATTTGCATATAAAATTATGTGCGAAAGAAATTTTTCAGTTAATGTTATAACAAAAATATCGTTAATGAAACAGGCCCTTTCTATAATTAATTTTGGTGATTTAAAAAAATTATTATATTTTTTTAATATTTTTTATTTGTCTTGTTTCATGTCCATTTATCGATATTTTAATTTAATTTTTCATAATAATGAGAAAATTATGGAAAATTAATATAATTTTCTACACATAATTCAAATATTTAAATTTTTGGATTTCTGAATTTTAGTTTTTTAAATCGTATCATTAAAAAAATGACGAAAAAATGGACGCATCCTTTACAAACAAAATCACACTCATACATTTCCTATTTAGAACGTAAATATACGAACGCTAGCTTTATGCATAAAAATGTTTGTCGGGATTGATGCGAAATACATACTTCGAATATAAAAAATTTCAAATATTATATTTACGAAAAAAACGAACCCATACAAACATCGATAGCGGCAAAAACAAAACAAAGATGTACCAAACCAAAAGATTTAATACGGCGCGGCGTATTGCTTGATTCTATCACAAACGTATTCAATATCACTATTTTTAGTCTAATTTTTAATTTACCACGTTTGTAGTCAATTCAAAATTAAATCATAATTGACTCAACTACAAACATGGTTAAATCAAATATGTTTGTGATACTTATAAAAAAATATATCAACAACGGTTAAATTTTTTTTCGGTTGGCAGTACAACATATATATATATCAAAAGGGTTTTATTTTATTTTTTATGTTTTATTTTAAAATGGATAACTAAGTAAAAATCCTATCATACGACAAAATATGACATATGCCAATATTTCATGATAAGATGAAGAAATAATAACAAAATAATAAGTGAAAAACAAATTGTGAGAAATCTGCAGAAAACAAAACAAAGCTAAATGCCATTAATCCAGCTGATGCAGCGCACCCCAGACGCACCGCCCACCACCTCAATCGAGGCACAAAGCCCACACATAACTACGTGTTGGTCCGATTCCTCGGAAGAGCTAATGAGCGGTACCGCTACGGAACGCTGCCCAGCTAAGACTGGAAGTGCTGCCGTTGACTAATTAAAGTTCGTCCGCCAGCACCCTAAGATATCATCTTGGCTAATGACATCTCCTGCCATTGTCAGTGGTATGTGATATCTCACGCTAACTCATATGCCAATGGCA
Source organism: Diogma glabrata (assembly GCA_963693315.1). NCBI lineage: Eukaryota > Metazoa > Arthropoda > Insecta > Diptera > Cylindrotomidae > Diogma > Diogma glabrata. The sequence goes on from OY856188.1 coordinate 122,214,176, forward strand.
GGGACTGGAGTACGCAGGGAAGTCAGACCAGTAGATCAACATTGATCATAATCGATCAAAATCGATCCCTCCTGCGGGAATTTATTCATACTTTTTAATTATTATTCATACTTTTTAATTATTATTTTAATTACTCATACTTTTTAATTGTCAAAAATCAAAATTTGAAAAATAAAATAATCCGTCAAAGTTTAGTTATTTTAACTTGAGTTTTACGCATGGGATCAGTTTTTATTGAATTGTAAATGTTTTTATTTTTGACCTACGGGAGTGACAAGCCCGCGCACTCCAGTCCCTGTTATTGACATACGAGTTAACGTGAGATATCACATATTACTGGCAATAGCAATGACTCCCGGAATTAGATTATTTTTAGACTCCTCGAATTTTTTTATTTTGCTAGGTAATGCAAGCTTTAGTGCTGCTGCTGATGAATGATCCTGAAGTCTAATTAATTCAGGAAAAAAAAATTTTTTAATTGTTGGTGTGCCACCACTTTTATAGGTTTTCCAGCTTATTAAGTGAACTAACTATACTAAACCTTTCCCATAGACCCAAGTTTAGACAAATCGGAGTGGGACATTTTAAGCCCTTCACATTTTATAATTATTTTGAGGCGGTTTTTTGAATTAATGGAAAATTAATGAAATCTTCGGGTTTGCGTAAAATTTATTCGGGATGAAGTATCATTATTCAAAACATATATTGATAAGGAAAAAGTAAAAGTTTGGGGATCAGTGAAAATCACAATAAAGAACAAATGGTTAGAAATATTTCATCATTTTGAAACAAACCGTATTCCATACAATAATGTAATAAAAAAATATGGAGGGCTGAATCTCGAGCTCTGAGATATCAAGACTTCGGTCTGGGTTAAGGATTTTGATATAGTTTTCGGTGAAAAACTTTTATGAGGACATTGTTTTTAGTTTTGGTCAGCGATGTATATTTAGCGTTTCGAGAAAATATTACAAAATCACAAATTCATATTTCTTTAGAAATTCCAAAAATATTGTAAAAATCAAATAAACTTAAAAATTCAAACGTTTTCCAAAATTCTAAAAATATTGCAAAAATTATAACAATATCAAAAATTGAAAATTTTTTCAAAATTCCAAAAATTATAATATAACCAAAAATTTAAAATTTTTCTAAAATTCTAAAAATATTCCAAAAATTTTTACAAAATCAAAAATTGAAACTTTTTTCAAAATTTTAAAAATATATATATAAAAGATTCAAAAATACTATTTTTTTCCAAAATTCTAAGAATATTGCAAAACTTATAACAAAATCAAATATTAAAACTTTTTCAAAAATTCTAAAAATTTTGCAAAAATTATTACAAAATCAAAAATACAGACTTTTTTCATAATTTTCAAAAGCTAATAAAATCTTGCTCATGTTACTTAAAAGCTTTTACCAACGTTTCATGAAAGTCGATCGGTAATTGTAGGCTACAGTAGGGATGAAAACCTGAAAAAAAAACTTTTTAGCCGGAAGTGATAAACCGAATGTTGGTATGCAAAAATATTGGAAACAATACTAAACCCCTAAATACTAAGTTTACATAAGATTATAAGCCGGGATTAGAAGTTATTGAAGATTTAAACTTAGAGGTGCTCGGCCCCTCCCCCCCCCCCCTCCCATTTTGTCCTAATTTGAAATGAATCCAGATCTTTCATTTTCAAGTAAGCCTGGATCATTTGCCAAAGTTTCATCAAGATCCTAAGCAGGAATGTCAACCACGAGTTAACCCACAACCCCACCCATCCACACACAGACGTACACCAAATTTTTTTTGGCTATTTAGATAGAGGACGGTCCAAAACAAAAAAAAACAAAATTTGGGGTATGGAAGATTTTTTTTCTCGATAGATTGCATTGCTTCTCACAATTTAAGATTGTGGTAAAGTAAAAAGAACACAATGTGAAATATGAAGATTTAAAAAAATCATGTATGTAAACATTTTTGAAGGTCTCTACAAAAAAGGCCGTATTCATTTTTTTCCTAAAACGTATATTTCTGATGATATTTTGAAAAACACTCAAAATTCTTCAAAACTCGTTAAAACAAATGATGAAAAATTACTACATTTGTTTTTTTTTGTCACAATAATTTTTAATTCTTTTGATTTCATAGCAGAAGAAGAAAATTAGTACTTTTTCGTCATCTCACGTAATATTATTTATGTTTTTTATGAATTACAAGATTTACATTTTTTTTTTCAAAATATCATCAGAAATATACGTTTTAGGCAAAAAATGACTTAGACCTTTTTTGTTGATAATTAAATTTCCTAAAAAAACGTTTATACAATTTTTGTTTAAATCTGCACCGAAAAAAAACGTTGGTAGAATCAACTACAAAGCTTGTTTGATTTTGCGTCTAATACGAACGTGGTTATTTTAACCAATGTAGCATTGTCAATTTATTTTAAAAAACGTAACAATTATCATTATTTAAATCAACCACGGCGTGATCAATTTTTCTTGTTCATATTTTTCAGTTCAGTTTGTTCATGTTTTTGTTTGAAAATTATTGTGTTTGTTAAAATAAAAAACTAGGAGAAAAGAAACTAATAAACAAAAGGATAGAAAAATAAAAAGTTTTTATATATTTTAACATGGCTGGTTTTATTTAACATTTTACTTTAGGAAATAATTTAGATGTGTTTAATTGATTTAAATAATTTTTATAGCATTTGCATATAAAATTATGTGCGAAAGAAATTTTTCAGTTAATGTTATAACAAAAATATCGTTAATGAAACAGGCCCTTTCTATAATTAATTTTGGTGATTTAAAAAAATTATTATATTTTTTTAATATTTTTTATTTGTCTTGTTTCATGTCCATTTATCGATATTTTAATTTAATTTTTCATAATAATGAGAAAATTATGGAAAATTAATATAATTTTCTACACATAATTCAAATATTTAAATTTTTGGATTTCTGAATTTTAGTTTTTTAAATCGTATCATTAAAAAAATGACGAAAAAATGGACGCATCCTTTACAAACAAAATCACACTCATACATTTCCTATTTAGAACGTAAATATACGAACGCTAGCTTTATGCATAAAAATGTTTGTCGGGATTGATGCGAAATACATACTTCGAATATAAAAAATTTCAAATATTATATTTACGAAAAAAACGAACCCATACAAACATCGATAGCGGCAAAAACAAAACAAAGATGTACCAAACCAAAAGATTTAATACGGCGCGGCGTATTGCTTGATTCTATCACAAACGTATTCAATATCACTATTTTTAGTCTAATTTTTAATTTACCACGTTTGTAGTCAATTCAAAATTAAATCATAATTGACTCAACTACAAACATGGTTAAATCAAATATGTTTGTGATACTTATAAAAAAATATATCAACAACGGTTAAATTGTTAATTTAAATACGGAGCGTTGGTTGATACAATCACTAACGTATTTAGTTCCCCAATTTTCACTTAATTTTCGATTAACAATGCAACATGTTTGAATCAAGCAAGATTTTTTCTTTCGGTGTGCATGTTTCATGAGTTATATGAAAAAATCTACGATTTGATTAACAATCAACTCCGATAATTTTGCGGCAAGTGTTGTTTTTATTTTAAAATAAAAAATTGCATTGAATATGTGTCCAAAATGAAGACGATTTATATTTTTCAGACAGTTTTGTAAAGTGCACCAAAAGCATGTTTTCCGAAAATGATATTATTTTGTTTTCCTGTCGCCAATCTATACATATAAAATTTAGGTATTTATATAGAATTCTTTTGATAATTCCGGTAATAAATTAATAGATGCAATGATTTATTGTTTGGTGGTGTTCCATATTGTAAATATAGCTGTATCGTTCATTGCCATTTTAGTATTTAATTTAGTTTGTCAACAAATGAAATTAAATATTGTACTACTTAAATATGCAGTTGTGATTCAAATTTGAAAAATAATTTTTAATAAAACCAAAATAATTTGGTTAATACAATCATAATCATAGCATAATGATCATTCTTTATACGAAAATTTTCATAATTACCTATTCAATGTTCATTATTCAATAGGTCAAGAAAACAATACAATTATGTAGTATTAAGGAAAACATTCATATAGGGCCGATTGTATGAATGCGGATAGAAGATAAATCCTCGGATTAATCGTCGTTTGTATATATACAAACGACGATTAATCCGAGGATTTATCTTCTATCCGCATTCATTCAATCGGCCCATAAAGTTCTAATTAAGAGTTGTAAGAGTTGTTAGTTGTTCTAATTATGTAGTATTAAGGAAAACATACAAATAAAGTTCTAATTAAGAGTTGGCAGATGATAAAGATGTATGTTAATTTTAATTTTATGTTTAATTTTACATATATGTATTGATTTCTCTTTTTTCTCGTAAACTCTAGATCATTTATGTTGTTGTCTTTTCCTTTAATTTTCTAATCCTTGTTTTCGTTGTTCAAACTGTACATAAGTTTAGAATATTTCTGATGTTAATTAATTCTCCTGAATATGGTCTAACAAACCGTAATATAGATTAACAAAAATTGCATTTTGGTTTTTTAATTAATTAACTACATTTAATTTATCCTGCGTTGCGTACAGTAACAAGTATACTCAACATAATGTTATGATGTATTGTTATAATATATAGAAACATAAACGTTCTTGTTTTATTATTAAATGGTGTAATAAAATGTTGGTTTTCAATTATAATTAAATAATTAATATATTTAATAGTCATATATTATCGTGTAACTGTATTGCCGACCGGCATTCATGATACCACCACAGCTTTAAACACATTTTAGGTGAATTTTAAATGATGTTAATATATAGTTAGTACTTATTAACATTTTCGAATATGTCTACAAGAAACAACGTAGAAGCAAATTATTTTAAAATTGACTCTCACATTAAATAAACCCAAAGCAAGCCCAAGTATGTAAATTACCGCCCACAAACTTTGATTTACATATCTTTATTTTTTTAACGCTCTCAGATATCAAAAACAAATGTTTGTTTGTTGTATTTAAATCGAACAATTAATTAAATGATTAGTGATTTATAACTATGAAGTCTCTCTTAAAGGTTCTTCTTGGATTATTAGGTTCCTAAAATTATCTACATTTGAATTTTAACTACCTAGCAAATTAATACGTTTTTCTTTATTTATTAATCAGATCGCATCTAAACGTGTTGTACAAATTTTATTATAGATTATGTCAGTATAACTGGTATTTATAAAATTAACCGTAAGATCGACTCATTTTAATAAATTGTGATATAAAGTATAGTAATTGCTTTATCATGGCCATTATCAATATGTTGTTTTTGTTTTCCGCTGTGTAGATATTGCTGGTCTTTTCTTATAAACTAGTAAATTTTTTGGCGAACTTTATTTGTCTTTATTTATTTTGCGTTTTTTTAACTGTATCTGAAATTTTAGCATGTCAATGGAAGTGTCAGGAAAAAATATCGATATATCGATATTTATCGATATATCGATATTTATCGACATATTAGATAACGATATCGGATAAAATCGATAAAGTGTAAACGGGGACCTAGAAAAAGTCGCCGATTGGAGTGACAAAAATTTGGTCAATTTTAATTCCACCAAAACACAGCTATTGATTGTTTCCAGATCAAAGACCGAGACCCCAATGATATTTCAATTAGCATGTGTGACGAACAAATAGACAAATGTGAAAGTATTCGTTTATCAAGAATCCAAATTTCCAATGACCTAATCTGGAACGGTCATATAATGGTGATGGTAAAATGCGCGTCAAAAAATCTTGGCTTCCTCAATGGATGTAAAAAGTATTTCACTCCGTACCAATTACTTCACATTTATAAGTCCTATATTCGTCCCGAGACCCCAATGATATTTCAATTAGCATGTGTGACGAACAAATAGACGAATGTGAAAGTATTCGTTTATCATGAGCCACAATTTCCAATGACCTAATCTGGAACGATCATATAATGGCGATGGTAAAATGCACGTCAAAAAAACTTGGCCTCCTCAATGGATGTAGAAAATATTTCACTCCGTACCAATTACTTCACATTTATAAGTTTTTTTTTTATTCAAAATTAGGCATGATTAGTGTTAATTATAATAAATTATAAATTAGCGTCTCTGAATATCCGAAGATACCATGCCCAACTAGGGATTGGAATTAAGTTTGAATATTCATTCAGTTTTTTTAAGAAACTTATGGACGCTACCTTTGAAATTTTGAGTATTAAAGCTATCAGGGAAAACCCATGAAGGTAAGACATTCCATAAATAAGAGACTCTGTTGAAAAAATCATGCTGAAACGCAACAGTTCTGCTCCTTTTTATATGAACTGAAAAAGGATGGGCAACAAAATTTGCTCTGGTATTACGCGATAGAATTGCTAGTTCAGTTAAAATAGATTTGATCTCATTGGAAGTTTGTACATCCATAACGTACTTATAGAAAATTGTCAGATCAGCAACATTTCGTCTGTGCTGCAAAGAATCAGGCTCATTAGTAAGAGTTGAGTTACTTATCAGTTTAACAACTCTACGCTGAACAGAGTCAAGACACTTTAAACTACTAAAATTTGCGCCACCCCAAATGTGAGAATAGTACTCCATACAGGGACGTATAAATGACTTATATATTAATAGAAGGTGTTCGCTATTGAAGAATTTACGACATCGTCCCAAAAAGCCCAATTTTTGAACAGCGTTCTTAGCTAGGTTAAAAATATGAGAATTCTAGTTCGTATTGTTTTCAACTTCTGCTCCTAGAAGTCTTACAGATTCTTTTTCCACAAGATCTTTGGAGTCAAACTTTAAAGGAAACGGATTAGGTGCGGGCAGTCTAGAAAAATGGCAAACCTGTGTTTTACTTGTATTAAATTCAACACTGTTAATAAAACCTCAATCTATGATTGTCGTTAGATCATTGTTTAAGGAATTTATCAAATTTGACCTACAGTTATTAAGCGCTGATGGAGAATGTAAATTAGATATTTCATGTGACGCATGAAGTGTGCTATCATCAGCAAAACTATGAATAGGATTAACAGTTGAATTCCACAAATCGGTAATATAAATAAGAAAGAAAATCGGTAATATAAATAAGAGTTGGTGATAAGGCAGAACCCTGAGGAATGCCTGCATTAGTTGAAAAAACATCTGATGAGAACCCATCAACATTGACCTGAAATTTTCTTTCCGAAATAAAGCTCTGTACCCAAGTAATAAGTTGGTCGTCCAAACCATAGCAACTTAATTTGTAAATAAGGTTGTTGTGCCATACTTTGTCAAATACTTTAGAAATATCAAGAGCAACACCGAAAGTTTCACCATGGTTTTCAAGAAATTTATTCCACACATGAGTGACAAAAGAGAGTAAATCTCGTGTTGTCCTTCCTTTACGGAAGGGCAACCTACAAGTCCTATATTCGTCCTAGTATGGAGTATTGTTGTCAAGTTTGGGGCGCTGTATCTGTTTCTATCCTAGCTCTTTTGGAATCTGTCAAATCTTGATTTCCTAGAGCGTTTCCTTTCGTCGTACTGTTGCTGATCTCGTTTTTTATAAATATCGCTTATGTACCAAGTTAATCTAATTCAATATCAGGTACAGATGTTATGAGCCTTATAAAAAGAGGTGCTCTGGGGAATCCCCGATTTTAATATCGCTCAACTAATCAGATTCGTGCCATACATACTTGCATCTTTTCTTAAAGTGTCATCAAAATTCATTTACGTGTCATCAAAATTCATTCATTCATTTATAATGCGAAAAATCACTTGTTGTATGTCGGACCCTCCAACCCTTTGTCCAATGTGTTCCAAAAGTTAATAAAATCTCTCTTCGGAAGTTGGTAAGCATTATGGCAGAAATATTGGAAACAGTACTAAAACCTTATATACCAAGTCTCAATAAGATTGAAGGATAGAAATAGAAGTTATTGAAGATTCAAACTTACAGGTGCTTGGAATATCCCCCGGCACTGAAATTTTGTCTAATTTTGAAATGAATCCATATCTTCCATGTTCGAGTCAACCTGGATTATATCCCAAATTTCATCAAGATCCTATACGTTAATGTAAAAAAACTCACTCACCAACACATACCATAACATACACCCACCCAAACAAATGTTGAAATGAATATTTGAACTAAAATATATCGAATTGGATTTGAAAGGATTTGATAGTGCTCGGGATTTGAAATTATTATTTTTTTATTTCATAACCTTTTATGGGTTTTTCTGGACATCATTAAATTAAAATCTTTCCTTGTTGTCAGTGGCGTAGCGACATACGGGTTTGTTCGGGTTCAAACCCCCCCCCCATTGAAATTTTAAAATTTCTGTAATCTATAAGAATTGCTCTAATATTCTAATATTAAGATTTTTTCCCTGGTATCTTACGAATGACTTGAACAGTTGCTTTCTTTTCGTTCCTCAGAACCCCCTCCTTCCCTCTTCCTGTCAGACCTGACGCCGAGGGGGGTTTTGGGGGTTGTAACACCCTCCCAAGAATTTTCCAATTCGGCAATTTTACGATTTTATTAAAGTTAAGTTAAGTTTATTAAAGTTATTTAAGCAAACATTTAAATTTTCGCAGCGATTCCCACTTTTTGCTCAGTATCACTTATTTATTTTCTTTGTCATTCGGCAAATTATGATTTTAAAATCTTTACGGCAACTCGACTTAAAATAGCCGAAGCAGAAAAATCTGGATGAATGACTAATACATTTTTAAATAAAATCAATAATTTATATAAATAAATTATTGTAATTATAATCAACGGAACAAACTTTTTTGGTATATATTTATTATAACATGTTTCGAATGTAAACATTAATCGTCAGATTACCAAAATCAGGCGTAGCGACATACGGGTTTATTCGGGTTTAAACTCCCCCATTGAAATTTTAAAGTTTCTGTCTTCTAGAAGAATTGCTCTAATATTCTAATATTAAGATTTTTTCCCTGGAATCTTACGAATGAATTGAACAGTTGCTTTCTTTTCGTTCCACAGAACCCCACCCTCCACTATGTTGTCATAGTGATAGCACACATACTCACTAGCACACATACTCAAAAACTTGACTGCCAGCTGCATGCCACGATGCGTACTATAAGTAGTACTATCAGAACCACCCCTTAACCTTGGCCCTGTGTTAAGCAATATCGCTCCACCTGCACTCAGACGCTCGCATGCTCTCATGCGTGAACATAAAAAGGTAACCAACAACATCACGTTACCCTTGCACGAAGATAACGGTGACCACACTCGTTGTCGATTGAAGTCAAGAAAGCCTCCACATAAAACTGCCAGCAACTTCTGGCAACTAATTTTAATATCTTGGATATCTGGGACACCTCCTGGCATCATAAATACAACTTTCTATTACTAACCTGACTTCTACCCAACCTGGTTTCGATCTGCCACGTCATACCTGGACTACACTAAACCGAATAAGAACGAATCATGGACATTGTGCTGATTCTTTCTACATGTGGGGCATTTCAGAGTCCCCTGAGTGTGACTGCGGCGCTCCACAATAAACCATAAAACACATTGCAACTGTGTGTCCAATTCGACGGTACAATGGCGACATCTAAGACATCCATTTGGCAACTCCCGATGTAGTAGCATGGATAGACTCGCTCGATGTAAACATCTAATATTCAAATGTACTGCCCAATGGTCAAATATTTTACTTTTTACTTTTTTACTAAAAGACGCGCAACGCAATCAAATTGAATGTAAGTTCATTTAATGTGTATCCATGCTTTGTTTTAGGTAGATTTCATAGAAGAGTCTACCTATTTTAAGTTTAATTTTTAATGTGTCACAAACAAACCATACGTTAAATAAAAAAAAAATATGATACAATAATTTGGAAAAAATAACAAATATTATGTCAAAGGTAGCTTGTTCCACATATTTTTATTTCAAAATTTATGCAAATTTGTAATTTCAATTTAGAATAAACATTTTTTTTTAAAATATTTTACTTGTGGCGAATAAAAAATAGTATATGATGCACGGACATAAGCTATTTTGGACTTAATGTGAATGCTACTCCACATACGACCAAAATCTTTAGCTTTACGTCCTAGCATCATAATGTAGTATTCTGGCATCTTTTATTTATGCCCACTGGTCTACTATTTTGTCTACTATTCTTTCTTTATGAGTACATCTGTAGCCCTATTCCTGTACATCGTGAAATAGAATTTGAGAAATAAATTACAGCAATTTTTTCATAACTAGTATTCCGTCTATTCCGTGCCGGAAATAACAATTTCGTAGATCGGACAATAGATAAGATCGGACAAAACAAAGTGTCCTGGAAGTTGTTCTAAATACAAAACAAAATTAATTGTGTTAGAATAGTTAAAATGATATCTAACGCCTTGATATTTTAAGGAATTTGATTAATCAGGAAAATCATTTTTCATCCCTTCCTAGACACAGGTTTGAGGCGAATCAATAGGTAAAGTGTCATTCAGTTTCAAATAAGTTTAAATTTCAAAATCACTAGCACAAAAATTTCTATTTAAAAATAAAGAAAATTATCATTTTTTAAAGTTAGTAAAAAATTATTCGAAATTTGCTTTTTTAAAGTTAATTAACAATTATTCGAAATTTGTTTTATGAAAGTTAACTAAAATTATTCGATATTTTTGTTTTATATTGCACCAACTCTCACCAAAATATTTTATAAATCCTATAAATCTGGTATTTTTCCATCCTGTTGGAAGTTGGCCAATGTCCAGCCTGTCCCAAAAAAGGAACGAAATGTGATATTTCAAATTACAGACTAATAACGTTACTCCCAGTCCTGTTTAAAATATACGAGCAATATATTAATTCACACATATCCAAATTTTTGGAGGACAACCATTTGATATCATGACAGCCAATACGGTTTTAGAAACAAAAGATCAACAATCGATCTATTGAACTAAGTGGCACATTTTTGGAATAGTATACTTGAGAAAGGTGGTGAAACGTACGTGATCGCATTAGACATCTCAAAAGCATTTGATCGTATCTGGCATGCCAACTTGATCAACAAGCTCGTTGCGTACGGTTTTCATACCGCAGTTGTGAAGTTGATTCAAAATTTTCTGTCTAACCGATACATCTCGGTATATATAGATGGCTTTATTTCTGAGTCCAAATTAATTAACGCTGATGTACCCAAGGCTCGGTTTTATCTCTCACTTTATTTTTAATTTATATCAACGAACTGTTGCAAATCACCAATAACCCAATAAATAGTTTTGCAGATGATAGTACACTGCACAAGTCATTCGTCCCCCTATTTTCAAAGGGTAAATGCATGAAGAAATAAATCCCGCCCGGAGAGACGCTGCCATAAATGTAATCGAGGACTGAAAAAAGTCGCCGATTGGGGTGATAAAAATTTGGTCATTTTTAATTCCACCAAAACACAGCTATTGGTTGTTTCCAGATCAAAGACCGAGTTTCCCAATAATATTTCAATTAATATGTGTAACGACCAAATAGACGAATGTAAAAACATTCGTTTATTGGGAGTCACAATTTCCAATGACTTACTCTGGAACGATCATATCATGGCCATGGCAAAGAGCGCATCAAGAAAACTCGGCCTTCTCAATAGATGTAAAAAATATTTTTCTCCGTATCAATTACTCCACATTTATAAGTCCTATATTCGTCCCTGCATGGAGTATTGTCAAGTTTGGGGCGCTGCATCTGTTACCATCTTGGGCCTTTTGGACTCTGTTGAAAAGCGTGCTATACGAATTGTTGGTGATCGAAATTTAACATTAAATCTTGATTCCCTGCAACATCGTCGCACTGTTGCTGATCTCGTTGTTTTTTATAAATATCGTCACCAGCAGTGCTCGGATGAAATTAGATCTATAATGCCTCAGACATCTTCTTTTCCTTGTTCAACTCGTCAATCTGTTTGTGCAAATAGTCAAACTGTCGGGATTACTCAATGCCCCAGTAACAAAATGCAAAGGGATTTCTTTGTGCGTACATCGTACAAATGGAATGCTTTGTCTGAATCAATAGTCTCGAGTGCCTTCAATCCACAAAGATTTAAATAAAACGTCCACCAACACCTCAAGATGCTTGTTGTTGCGGGACCTATAAGGTCTTAAAAGGTATCTATGTGTTGTTGTGACATATTTTGTAATTCCTACTACACAACACTTTTTACTAAAAAAAAAAATATTGTAAAAATATTTTTTTTTTTGAAATAAAAATTATTCGATATTTGTTTTCTTAAAGTGAATTAAAAATAATTTAAAATAGTTAAAAAAAATCATTAATTTATTTTTTAAAAAATTATTAATTAAAATTAAGGAAACATTAAAATGAAGTATCTATTATTGTAATGAATTATTAATAAAACTAATTAGTTGGTTTATTGGGTTAAACTATTAAGTCTTATAAAATAATCCTTGACCCCCCCAATGGAAAATTCTGGCTACGCCACTGCTTGTTGTATATGATATGATACATATAAGAATAATCGTTAATTCAATAATATACTCGTTGAACTGAATTATAACAAACACATATCCTGTATTTAGACTACCACGTACCAAGACTACCACGTCATTGATAACTAAATTGAGTGAGCGGAAAGTGTGTGGAAAAACATGGATCGTTATAATGCTCACATCGAGCTTACATCCGTAAGCAATTTTTAACCACTAACAATAAAATTAATACATTTCTATTGTGAACCTAACAATGATATTCATTTTATTATTAATTTTAACGATAAAGTACAATGAAATTTATGTTTAAGACAAAGTGAAAGACGATATCATAAGCCTTCAAAACTTGATGAACAGACTGTAACAAATTGTAAATTTGTCTAATAAAACTTTTAGTTGAGTAATAAATATTTACATATATAAACAGTATTGTACACGAGTCATAGATAAACAAATGTTTTTGTTGTTCTAGATAAAATTATTCCATTTCAGTCTATCATTTGAATTATCAAATATTTTTCCAATTTTTATGACATTTATTTATATTTCTTCGAATTTATTTATATTTCTACGAGAAAGTAAACATCTTGATATCTTTATAACCACATCGAATCTCTGTTTTACTAATAAAATTTATTTTAAACACAGAAAATGAAATGAAATGATAATACAAACGAAATTACAACTTAGGGTTAACAAATGATAACTGGCTCTCCAGTCCCTCCTATTGGAATACAAATTAAAGTGAGATATCACAGCACTGGCAGTGATTTATGACTAACTAAGGTAATATCTTAGGGGTACTGGCGGACGAACTCTATCCAGTCAACGGTAGCACCCTCAATCTTAGTTATGGATTGTTCTCTGATGATTGTACGCCGGTTCTTTCCAGCTGCCATATAACTCTATATGTGGGCTTTAACCATTGGGAAAACTGTACTTCAAATGATCAGTGAATATGTCATTACTCCCTACCACTATGATTATTGGCAACACAATTTTAGTTTCAATTTGTTCCGGCACTTTTTTAAAAAAATAATTGCCTTTTTATCCGTTTATTTTATTTTATTTCATCCTATATCTTGAAGTATTGGTCTTAGGAATTACTCTAGATAACCAGCTCATGTGTAGCAATCACATGAAGGCAGCGGTAAGCAAAGTCACAAGAGCTTCAATATGGTAAAACTTTAGTAGATTAAACTTGGGTTTGCATCCAAGGTGGTTGTACACGACAATATAGTGAGAGGAAGACGCACTTATGGGTTAGTGTCGCGTTCTTTTTCTCGACAATGTTGACTATTGTTAACAATTGTCAACTTTCGTCGTTCTTTAATTCAATAATTTTAACATTGTGTAACAAAATGACGTCATGATGTCGTTCCTAAATTCAATGTTAAACTGTCAAAAGTTAACATTTTGTAACAATTTCCAACTCACCTCCTAGACATGAATTATAGAATGTTGTTATGTCAAATGGTATGTTGTGATCTATTTATCTGTCAAAATGTTTATAATTAAGAGATTCGTAAATACAATTTCTTGTTTTTGTGTTTCGCAATTGAGTTTTATTATATAGAAATTAAATAATTTTAATATATTTAATTTATGTGCTCAAATAGAACAAATTTATTTTTGACAGATCAAAAGTCTAATATTTTGTCGTTCTTAAATTATAAATCAACATTTGCTTTGTGCGAACTCGCGAAATAATGACAGATGACAAATATTAACTGTCAAAATTTTGTCTTTTGGAATTTATATTCACCATAACGAAACGTCAAAATTTGGTATAGCTCTTTAGCATCATCAAATTGTGACAGTAGGCATAACAAATTATTTGGGCTATCCGATTAATTATCCGGCTTTTTAATAGGGCCCGGACACCGACCAAAATGAAAATATTATCTAGACGAAAAATAATTTTTAACCAAAACTAAAGTATATGTGGATTTCATCTTTCACTAAATCCTTATCATTAATAAAATACACAATGATTTAATTAATTTGGCTTCAAGGTTTAAATAAAAAGCTTTTCTTTTCAAGGATGGGTCATACAATATAAAAATGCCTTAATACCGTACATATGTGATTTCAAATGTAAGGAAACTATAAAAAGCGGTCAATTTTGCAAAGGACGATTTTTAAAAAATTATCAGTATAACCAAAAATTCGAAGTATTGGGATGAAATATAAGTTAATTGTTTTATGGAGGACTTGAAAAGACAATATGAATCAATCCTATTGATTGACCGCTTTTATTGGCAACTGGCTTTGAGCACCACCCATGACAAATATTTATTTTTCTCTCACAAAAACAAAACATTTAACACGAACCATTCGCGCTTTGAATTTCTAATATGGAGAATATATATTTTTTTTTTTTTAAGGCGGTCATGCTCCATGTAGTAGCGTTGCCAGGTTAATCAGCTTTGAATATTCACCACGGTCATTCGCAACAGCGACATAATTACCATGGCAGCCGATTTTTTTAAGGTCGTTTATTACGTCAGGCTTCCATTGTAGTCGTGGTCTACCTCGCGGTCGCCCACTCCCTGGGGTACTAACGTACATTTTTCTAATCATTCCAGACTGTGAATCGGCTCGTAGAACATACCCAAACCAAGCAATCCTATTAGAATGGAGAATATATTACTCGACTTTAAACTTTAGTCTCAGCTTCCTCAGCAACAAAAGATAATTCTGTTTGTAAATTAGAATCCCCGACTTCTTCAACTTGTACAACCTTAGAGTATATATAAATAAATAAAGAGAGAACATAACTTTAAAATTGTATGAAGAGAGACACAAGAAATCGTGTTCACTAATATGTCATATTCAATTTCTCATTTCGCCATTTGCATTTCTGTTTGTTTACAACAACCAACTATTGTATTAAATTATAAATTAAAAACAATTAAATAGTTTAAGACGAA
The DNA here is from genome assembly GCA_963693315.1 of Diogma glabrata. Lineage (NCBI taxonomy): Eukaryota > Metazoa > Arthropoda > Insecta > Diptera > Cylindrotomidae > Diogma > Diogma glabrata. The sequence goes on from OY856188.1 coordinate 122,229,638, forward strand.
ACAAAAGGTAAAAATATGGAGGGGCTGAAATCTCACAGCTCTGATATATCAAGACTTCGGTCTGGGTTAAGGATTTAGATATAGTTTTCGGCAAAAATCTTTTATGAGGACATGGTTTTTAGTTTTGGGCAGCGATGTATATCAAACATAACTCTTTGTTAAAGTACAAGTATTTTTTATCTCTGCTTAAAAATTTATTACAAAACTAACACGAAACATCAATACGTTGCCGGAACATTATAATCAAAATTCCAAAAATATTGTTAAACTAAATAAAATCAAACTTTTTCAAAATTCCAAAAATATTCCAAAAATTAGAATAAAATCAAATATTTAAACTTTTTCTAAATTCCGATAATATTCCAAAAATTCTTAAAAATTTAAACTTTTCCAAAATTCTAAAAATATTGTAAAAATTATTACAAAATCAATAATTAAAACTTTTATCAAAATTCTAAAAATATTGCAAAAATTATAACAAAATCAAAAATTGAAATTTGTTTTTGACCAACTTATAATGCCATAATTCTCTATAATAATAATAAAATTTCATTTCAAACAAACAATTTTATTTTTTTCCAAAAAATTGGGTAAAAAATAAATAAAGATCTTTCTTTTGACACACTTGACAACATTTTTTTGACAAACTTATAATGCCATAATCCTCAATAATAATAATAAAATTTCATTTCAAACAAACAATTCTATTTTTTTCCAAAAACTTGGGTAAAAAAATAAATAAAAGCTTTCTTTTGACACACTTGACAACATTTTTTTGACAAACTTATAATGCCATAATTCTCAATAATAATAAAAAAATTTCATTTCAAACAAACAATTTTTTTTTTTCCAAAAAATTGGGTAAAAAAATAAATAAAAATCTTTCTTTTGACACACTTGACAACATTTTTTTGACAAACTTATAATGCAATAATCTAGTTTTTGATCTAACGTACGAATCCCTACCATCAAGATTTCTCCAAATTTAATGTTCCTACTCGTAATTACTTAAAATGAACGTTTTTACGCCAAAAATATGAATATTTGCTATTTTTGACACACATAATGATTTTTTGGACACACTTCCGGTACAGTTATCGAACACAGCGTCCTTACGGACCTGTCCTTGAGTATACCGATTTTAAAAAAAATACCTAATACCTATTTTAAAAATAAAACCTAAAAAAAATTTGAAATCCCTCCAGCGGTTTTCCCTGCAGCGTAGGTAATGACGGCGGCCGGCCGGCCGGCCGGCAGACAGACATACATTTTTTTTGCTTCTTTAGAATCAGTAGGTCCTAAAACGTAGAGAAATGCCAAAAAAAGTGGGGGTAAGAATTTCACTTTGAGCTCATGAATGTAATACTTAGGTCTTTCAGAAATTTTATAAAATGAATGAAAATAATTACGAGAGTATTTTACATTTATTGTGTTATTTCCAGTGATTTTATAATAGTGACAATTCAACTCACTAAATAAAGTTTCGATGAGGTCCAATAAAAACGCTTCATTTACTATTTTTAACAAATCAAAACGAATTGTTTCGATTATTTTTCTCTGGTGAGAAGGAACAGCGAATATTTTCGAATATTTTCGGCCTACTAAATATATTAATTTAAAACAAAAATTCACATACAAAATTATGTGAAAATGCAATTTGCAAATAGTAAAAATGTCCGTTTTCATTCATAAATGATTGCATGTTTATGTTTATTTGTCAAAAATAAATTACAAATTTATAACATTTATGCGCCTACTAAGATGAAATAATATTTTGTTATGTGTGATTATGTTGTATGATATAATGTTACTATTTCTGTTCGTTAAATTGTCTTCTAAATACAACTCGTCACCAAATTATTAGTCGATTATGTTTCAACATTACTACTCATGCCATTTGAGGTTAAAAATTTCCCTCGTGCGCTACGCGCACTTGGGACCTCAAATGACATTCGTAATAATGATTATGAAAAATAATCGACTATTATTTGACGACTCGTGATATTATATATGAATATTTTATTATTTTATAATGCCCATGTGCAAGTATTTAAGTTATGTATACATCCTGAAAGTATATTATGAAAACTAGCTGGCGACCAACTTTTCATTATTGGCTAGATTATTTTTAATAGATAAAAGGTCAAAATTTATTTGTTTGGCTAGAATCAAATCTTAATCTGTCATTTTTATTTCTTTTTATATAGTCGCAGGGAGGGAGAAACTATTATTTTCTTGTGGTAGGTTTTTTTCTTATAGATTTAAAAGAAACTCGCAATAATTGTACAATTTTGAATCAAATGAAAAATTTACGCACGTCTTTGGGAAGACAAACCGGTTTCTCTCTGAGAGAAATAAAGGAAAACAAACAAACAAAAAAAACGACATAAGAGCAGTCACGTTTAATATTAGTTATGGTGGTCGGTTGTGTACAACGCAAGTAGAAAACCAATCAAAGCATATTGAGTTTCGCCATGGTTTTGATGTTAGTAGTTAGTTTAGAAGATAAAATAAAAAAGTCACAAATTACTGAAAATGTGATTCGTCGAGGGCATATTTCTAAATGCCTACACTGTGTGTCGTGTCAGTGTCTGTAATCGTAAACCATTTACTAAGTCGTTCCTTAAAATCTGGCTCGCAGAACTGCAGATTCTAAGAAATCAATGTGAGGTCATCTTGAAGGAAAGTAAATGGTGACAATTGGTTTCAATATTTCTTCTTCTTTGTCAATAAGTACAAGCAGAAAACGGTTCAGAACCGTTTCCGTAAAGGAAAATGAAGATCCTGAAATCATCCGCATTTATGACCAAGAAACAGAATTAAAAAAAACACGATTTTAGTTATTGCAGATTTAGTAATACCAAGCGTAATATTTAAATTCGAAGGAAAGAGGAGGAAATAATAACGCATGTACATAGCAAGTCGTAGCAATATACAAAGCAGATATTTCAGAAGAGTTGGAAAATGAGGTAATTCACCTCAAACACGTATATGCGGAACATTTTGAAGAAAATCTTTCGCTCTAGATTTATTGAATGCAATTTTTTTTTTTTAAATAAAAAGTGTTGTGTTATAGGGTTTAGAATATGTGTCACAACAACACATAAGTACCTTTTAAGACCTAGGTCCAGACCTAGGTCCAGACCTAGGTCCCACAACAACTTGCGTTCCAAGGCATTGATGAACGCTTTTTTTAAATCTCTGTGGATTAAAGCCTCCTAAGACTATGGATTCCGGTAAACTATTTGCCATTAAAAATATTGATACTATTTTTCCAGTGTCAGTGCCGAACGTTCCTTTAGATTATTATCACGAATCAAAAATTTCCACAGATCCTGTTTCTTTCAAGAGTGTGTCTTGCAATTCTTTACTAAGAATCAAAATTAGCGAGGCAGTTAAGTTTCGGTGACATTATAGATGTTTTTGTATCAACCAAAGCGCTGAAAGCTAAATTGTTATAAAAAAAGTAAGGACAACTCACAAAATTCGCTTCTGACATACGAATTCGAGGGAGATATCACATATACCACGGGCAATAGCAGTTAAAATAATGAGATATCACTAGCCAAGGCGATAGTTTAGGGGTGCTGGCGGATGAACTCTATTCAGCCAACGGTAGCACCTCCAATCTTAGCTATGAAGTATTGCTTGACGATAGTACGTTATTGCTTGCTCGAAGAATCGAGCCTTTATATAACTCTTTTTGTGGACTATTCATTGTGGAAGACAACGTAGCTGGATTATTAGCAACTCCATTTTTGTTTTGTTTTTGCAAATTACTTCGGTCTGAAAGACCTATTCATGAGCTCAAAGCGAAATTCTTACCCCCACTTTTTTTGACATTTCTCGACGTTTTGGGACCTACTGATTCTAAAAAAGCAAAAAAAAAATGTATGTCTGTCTGCCGGCCGGCCGGCCGTCATTACCTACGCTGCAGAGAAAACCGCTAGAGGGATTTCAAAAATTTTTTTCTAAAAGTAGGTATACTCAAGAGACAGGTCCGAAAGGACGCTGTGTTCGATAACTGTACCGGAAGTGTGTAAAAAAATCATTATGTGTGTCAAAAATAGCAAATTTTCATATTTTTGGCTTAAAAAACGTTCATTTTGAGTGATTACGAGTAGGAACATTAAATTTGAAGAAATCTTGATGGTCGGGATTGGTGTGTGAGATCAAAAACTAGATTATTGCATTATGAGTTTGTCAAAAAAATGTTGTCAAGTGTGTCAAAAGAAAGATTTTTATTTATTTTTTATCCAATTTTTTGGAAAAAAATAAAATTAATTGTTTGTTTGAAATGAAATTTTATTATTATTATTGAGAATTATGGCATTATAAGTTTTTCAAAAAAATGATGTCAAGTGTGTCAAAAGAAAGTTTGTATTTATTTTTTTACCCAATTTTTTGGAAAAAAATAAAATTGTTTGTTTGAAATGAAATTTTATTATTATTATTGAGAATTATGGTTAGTTTGTCAAAAAAATGTTGTCAAGTGTGTCAAAAGAAAGTTTCGATTTATCTTTTTTCCCAATTTTTTGGAAAAAAATAGAATTGTTTGTTTGAAATGAAATTTTATTATTATTATGGCATTATAAGTTTGTCAAAAAAATGTTGTCAAGTGTGTCCAAAGAAAGATTTTTATTTATTTTTTTTCCCAATTTTTTGGAAAAAAATAAAATTGTTTGTTTGAAATGAAATTTTATTATTATTATTGAGAATTTGGCACTATAAGTTTGTCAAAAAAATAATGTCAAGTGTGTCAAAAAATGATTTCATTTTTTTTAGCCAATTTTTTGGAAAAAAATGTAGCTGTTTTTATGACGTAAATGTAATTGAAAATGAAATTGGACATGGAAATTTTTGAATTTGTTATAGTTTTTGAAATATTTTTGGAATTTTGAAAAAGTTTGTATTTTTGATTTTGTAATAATTTTTGCAATATTTTTAGAATTTTGGAAAAGTTTAAATTTTTAAGAATTTTTGGAATATTATCGGAATTTAGAAAAAGTTTAAATATATGATTTTATTCTAATTTTTGGAATATTTTTGGAATTTTGAAAAAAGTTTGATTTTATTTAGTTTAACAATATTTTTGGAATTTTGATTTTAATTTTCCGGCAACGTTTTGATGTTTCGTGCTAGTTTTGTAATAAATTGCTAAACAGAGATAAAACAATACTTATACTTTAACAAAGAGTTATGTTTATATACATCGCTGCCCAAAACTAAAAACCATGTCTTCATAAAAGTTTTTTGTCGAAAACTATATCAAAATCCTTAACCCAGACCGAAGTCTTGATAACTCAGAGCTGTGAGATTTCAGCCCCCCCATATTTTTTAAATTAAATTTGCTATTTATCTCTTATTTTATTTTTATTTTCTCTATCCTATCACGATGAATTCGCCTATATTTAACATTCTCATAAAATTGTTTTAAACAAATACAACATTTTAATTTTTGTGATATTATAATTTAATTGGTTAATCAAATAACATAAAGGTAAAGAAGGCCCGTATTTCACTTCCCCCCCAGGACCCTGTTTTCTCTCTACCTCCCTGACAATACCCTTCAGCTTCCTGGTAAATGGTTAGAGAACCTCCTTCAATCCAGCCCTATAGGCATTTCATGATATGGAGAGGGTGTAGTTTATGCAGGTTATGCCTGTCGATATTATACTACCAGATGCAACCTTCTTGTGTAGATCAAGGCTCCACAATCTTTGAGAAGGTGGGCTGGGTTTTTTTCTTCTAATAAACAGAATCTACATTCGTCCTTCGGCTCCACTCCAATGGTGTTTTCTTAGGTGTTTTAAGGTGTTTAAGGTTCTCCCTAAGGTGCTTTCTTAGTTTAAGGTGTCCTTCAAGAACTCTTGTCAGTATTCTCATGTTGTTCCTGCTCAACCCAGAGCACATTACTTCTATCTTTTGATTAAATTGTCCAACCAACTCCTTCGACTGCCTTAAGCCCGCGAATTGGTTGCAGGTTTGGACCAATCCTTCATAACTACTTTCCTTATCTTTTCGTGGATGGCTTTTGTCCCCAATCCACAAAAGCGCTACAGGCCAACAAAAGATTTTAAAGTTGCCAATTTTTCAATATGGGAGCTAAACTACTTCCTTTCACAGCAGTGTCACTTGCCGCCAGTACATTCTAATCGTCAGCACGGCAAAGAGACTCGCTCATGCGCCCGCCACTTGTACCTTCTCCCCTCGTCAAAGCGGTGACATCTCGCCTTTTATGTTTGTTTGTGTTTTTATTAAAAAGGATTTCATGTTGTTCCCACGATTATAAATGACGAGAAAGTAGGTCGATCAAGGGAGAGGCATCCAGGCGGCTCCGTTAGCAACTGAACTAATTAAATGGGCTTCCAGTCTAGACCATCATTGGCACGAATCGCATTACGCATTGATCCAGCCAATTTGCTAATCATTTAGCGTGACCCGCTCCAGATATGGATCATTAACACACGTGCTAGGAAGGGGCACTTCGACCCAGAGGCGAAAGCAATATTGACCAATATCAGTTCCTAATTTTATGTCTAGACTTAAACTATCTATAATTACATGTATTTTTTGATAAACATAAAATTAATTAATTTACTTAGGGATGCACACAAAATAATATGTTGGCCCCTTATTTATTGATATTCGTAAAGCGTTTGATTGTGTTAATCCTCCTATACTTACAGAAAAATTAAAGCTACTAAATCCAACCGTACAATGTTGATCGATCCCTAATACACTATCTAAGTGATCGGTTTCACTGTAAAGTTGTCAACACCAGAAATAAGTATGTAATTCCCAAAAGACAAACGATTTGCCTTTTTATAATTTAATTTTGTCTTCTTAAGCCGCCTTTGCACTATTGCAGAATTGTGCAATGAACAATGACTGCAATGAGCAATGAAACATGCAATGGTTTACACTATACGCATTTTAGTACAATATTATTGCGGCAATGTCATTGCGAATTCATTGCAATGGTTTGCAATGACTTCATTGCTAAACTTTTCTGCAATGAATTTTTTACTGTTTACACAATTGCAATATTTTTGTTAAAAACTCATTGCAAATATCATTGCAGTTGTCGTTGTATTCATATAGGTGGATATCTGTAAACTGCATTGTTTTTTTCAACTAGAAAAATTAAAAATATGTTTAGGTGTCGTGCTGTCATTATTTAGTGTGTACGCGTTTACAAAAACAATAAATTGTTCTTTTGCCTTTTTCACAATTTTAGTTATTGGATGAAATATTGTGATGGAAAATACAATTATGTGTTGTTTAGCTAGTGCTGTTATTACGTGTGGTTATGAATTGTTGTTAATTGACGAAGAGGAACCAAAACCAAAAAATACAGAACAAAATGGGTTCGTGAATTGTATGCGGATAGAGGGTCTAGTTTTTTCTGGAAATGGGACACAATGTTGCTGGAACATGACCCTGAGCTATTCAACAATTTTTTGCAAATGAGTGCAGAAGGCTTTGATAATTTACTCTACTTGGTTCGCCCAATCATCGAAAAAAAGACACGCATCTCCGAAAGGCAATTACTGGTGCCGAAAGATTGGCAGTGACCTTCCCTTTTCTGGCCACCGGTGATTCATACAGTACTCTCATGTACCTTTTTTTAAATGTCCAAAGCGTCCATTCAGCATATAATTGAGGAAATATGCGATGCGATCTATGAAAAATTGAAAGACGAGTACTTGCAGGTAAATACTTATTTCAATTTTTTTACAAGTAATATATGTATAATTTTTTTCCAAATTTAAAACTATAAAAAATATAAATTTAACTAATTTCAAATATTTTATATAAAATTTTGTATTAAATACAAAATCACGACATTTTCTTAAAAAAAAAAACAAAACTATAAATGTTAGTTCGTGAAATCGTGCAGTTTACAGTTTAATAGTCAATACTATTAGCTCACTAAAAAAGGAATGATATCCTGTGTCTAGCAGAAACGAGTGTAAAACTAAACGTTTTAAAATAATTATAGGTCCTATATAATTCGAAGTACCTCCTTTGTTACTCGGATTAGAGCCTAAAATAAAACAACGTCAACTAACAACCCTGGCAAAAATTATTGTAGGAATTTTTGTTAGGATCTTACATGAACTATAAAAGATCCTATGTAAATCTTGTATAATCTTGTAAACTTCTTGTCCTAATTCTCTACAAGAAATGATCATGATCATGTAAGCTCCTATATAATTTTTATATAATTTTCCTGCAAGAATATTCGGCAGGGTAGATATTAAAACAAAAGTTGCTAGTAAAATTACAAAAAAATAAATTTTATTTATTGCTATTAGAATGCAAATTTGGGGTGCGATATTTTAATTGTTATTTAATATGACTTAATTTGTTTTAATAAGAAATACATTATATTCCTAATATATTTATAATAAAATTAAAATATACCTACAAAATACAATTATTTTAAAATTATTTTTATATACATATATTAATTTTTAGTTGAGCGACACACAATTATTTTGTAATTGACACAACAACAAAGTTTAAAAATTTTCATCAAAATTGTCTGCAATGACAGCAATAATATTGTAAACCTGTTTGCAATATTTTTCATTGCCAAAATCATTGTCAATATTTCATTGCAGAGAGTTTACATTGGGAATGCAATGAAACGTGAAATGACTGCAATGAATATTGCAATGTTCATTGTTTCACATCGACAATGATATTGCGAACCGTTTACACTACCATTGCACGAATATTGCACGAATATTGCCGCTTTATGTCTTCTTTTTATTAATAATTTAATTTTGTCCACAATTAATATAATTTTTTGTTGATTAAGGAAATCTTTGCAAATTAATAAGTCCTTCTTTCTCTTCACTCTTAATTGAAAGAAAAAATGAGAGGTAAATGTAAGAAGGCGGTAAGATAATGAATGATATTTGTTAATCATTTTTTAAAATACATCAACCTAACTAACCTGCAGAAGTTATCTGTTAATATGTTTAAAAAATATAGATAACTTAGCAAAATTAGAACATATTGCGTACGATTTTAGTAGCGTTATTAAAACAGTACCGAATTTGTATTAATGCGCTGCAACTGTGTTAGTGTGTTATTGTGACATAGATTGTAATAACTACTGCTACAACAAATTTAAGTGCGTTATCTTTACACGCTGTTGAAGTAAAACTTCTTTTTCTACTGTGGCAGGTATTACTAAAAATATAAAATATGTCATATTGAAATTTAGAGTAGCATTTCTTGATAATATAAGCCGTGTTCGATTTGACTGAAGCAACTGATACAACTGAAAAATCGAATGCAATTGTTGTTGTTTTTTCAGTTGTTTCAGTCAAATCGAACGCACCTATAATTTACAACAATGTGTAATAAAAAGCGATATTTATAGTCTAAGATACGAGTATAGAACGACCTTCACCGAACTGGTTAATGGATGAAAAGTATTTTATATTAAATTAAATACGTTAATAAATATATTGCAAGTGGGTTGTCTAAAAAATTTCGGTCCAGAATATGATTAATTAAAAATTTAAAAATTAATTTTTTCTAAACATTTCACCGTTTCGGTTAATAGACAAATGACATACCAATCAAAAGTATGAAGCCTTTAGAATATGCAAACGATAGGTTGTCTATTTTTTTCCCGTCATAACTTAGGGTAGGCAGGTATAAAAAGGCAGATCGAAATTAGTAATTTGCACCGGTCTGGTTAATGAATAAACTTTATGTCAAAATAAAGATTATTTTATTACAAACAAGGTGATATAGGGTTGTCTGCAAAAAATCAGTCCTGAATTAGGGTTGTCGAGTTTTAAAAAGTGCGAATGAATACGTGCCACAAAGAGGTTCCAGCGAACTTTTTTCCTGTGAAAATAAAAAGATAGCGATAGACTCGTAAATGCTGCGCATTATTTTGGAACAGCTTGCCACAACATTCAGAATTGAATTGAAAAATATTAACCAGTTTAATGCACAGAAACATTGTCTTTCGTTTCGTTCTTTATACATTCAAATAACATCTAGAATTATTATTTACAGTTAACGTATATTGTATAATTTGTATATTGTATTATTGTATAACGTATATTGTATTATTGTATAATTTAGTATGTATAACTTATTTCAAATATGAATTAAATAAATTTAGAATACAAGAAAAAATTTTAGTTTCATTTTTATCGCAATGGATAACTAATTGCAGCAAATAATTTGTGTTTAATACAGGTGCGTCACTGAGAGAAATAATATTCTAATATTAAATAAAAGCTTTTCTCAAATACAGAAACTCTTAGTTGATGAAAATTCGAAGCTGATCTTCTAGATTATAAAATAACTGGTTTAAACCGAGAGAAGTTTTGTTAGTTTTATCAATAAGACCAATTTATAGATTAAGATTAACTTATTCAATTTCATTTAATTACGAAATTCTCAATTTAAATCATCAACAATTATTTAAAGAATTTTTACAATCAATTTAATAGCTATACGCTTCAAAATAGAATTTCAATAAATTGATGATTTTGTGCAACTTTTATTCTCATTTCTACTCAAATAATTTACAATCATTTCTAGAACAACAATTTCTTGAAAAATTATTTCTAATACAGTTATATTTTGAGAAAATTACAATCAAATTTTTTTAACTCAATTTCTAAAATTTCAAAGTGATTCAAGGTAGATTCATAAATTATGGCTTATTCTTGATTTATGTTAAATTTAATCAATATTGGTATATCCAGGGTTCGCAACTGAATTTTATTGGCGTGCCAATACATTTGTGAAATAGTACATTTTGCTACAAGAGATGAAGAAATGAAGTGGCATGCAACTTTCAATGATTAGCAGATTTTCTAAGAGATTAGACTGTTTTAACTTCTGTGAATAACATAAAGTTTTACAAAGTCTTACAACGTATTAAAAATAAAATTTCACGATGAATACATGTCCACTTAATTCAAGAACAAGATTTGGTACAACAAATGATGCAGTTTTTCAAGAAATTTAGCAAATTTTCAAAGTAAAGTTTATGTTGCTCACAAGTTTTTTTTATAGCTACTAAGTTTAAAAATATAAATTTATGCCAAAACTTCGCCAACTACAAATAAAAAAATATTACTACAATCATCAACGTCGTTTATAGTTTCTGTGATCAAAAGAACATTTCAACTTTTCGCTTAACTCAACTCAACCGCTCAACTTTTTGAGTAAAAAAAATTTCCAAAATTATTTTTGCACGATCAGGCGACTTCGCATGTTTACTGATTCGTAAATAAACATAGTAAGTTTCGTTTACAAATCACAGGACGGTAAGTAATAACTTACCGATCATGCAGACCGTAAGTAATTACTTACCGGTAAGGGAGACCCAAAGGTGTGAATAATAGTACATTATATAACAAGGTTGAGAAGTAAGCTACTATTGACCGAGAACTTTTAGATCTTGAGGCGCGTAGCGCCGAGGGATATAATGTTCGAGGTCTATATTAGCCTTATCAACCGAGGTGTATATAGAATTTTTTTTAACTGCTAACACTAATTATCATATTTGCTTTGATTAGATTTTGATTTTAGTCGATTTTCCATTTCATTTTTTAAATATCTTAAAATATGAAGTAGCCTGGAAGCTTAGTTTCATACAAATATAACGAAACAAAGAAATGCAATTATTATTTGTTTGTGTTTTTTTGTTCATTTTAATTAAAAATAAAAGAAAATTTGTTATTATTAACCTAGGTAATTTTTTGTTATTATTATTAACAAAGGTTGAGAAAAATTACTTCTCATTGGGGCATTCGAGTTTCTCAAGTTAGTAGTTAAAAAAAGTGTAGTAGTTAAAGTAGTAGTTAAAAAAAAGTGTTTTTATTACTATGTATGTCAGTTTACTATGCTTTAACTTTAAATAATATTCTTTTAACAATATTGCAATGACAAGATTTAAAAGCAATTTATTTTGAAAAAATATTCGTAAAAAAATAAGTTTTGCAACGTAAAAACCAATAGAATTATGATGATAAGCAGAGCTTACTATTTTGAAATGAAATTTTAAGAAATTTTCTTTTCTTTTATTAAAACTTAAAAAAGAATTTCATTGTTTAAATAATTTTATTTCATACTGATATCTAAAACGACATTTTTCGGATTATTTATGGTACAAAAAGTTGAACTTTAACGTCCTAGGACTTTATAAAATTATAAAATTATAAAGTCCTAGGACGTTAAGGCCCGCTATACACTTGAGCTAACTAAACTATGTTAACTATGCGAACTATGTTTTTTGTATACAACGTAATTATACAAAAAAACATTACGGAAACAAGTAATTTAAAAAAAGGAAATAAAAAAGGAAACATTACATTCATTACATTTTGTTTAAAAAATATTATTTAACGCGAATAATTTAACGCGAACATTATTTTTTTAAAAACATAGTTCGCATAGTTCGCATAGTTTAGCTCAAGTGTATAGCGGGCCTAAAGTTCAACTTTTTGAGCAAAATTTAAAACTTATTTCTTTTTATTTTAATAAATTTCCAGTATAAAATAAAATTTTGTATTTACCTCAAACGAAAAGTGTTTTTAAAGGTACTCACTAGTAATTTCGAGCTCGGCTAAACGCCTCGGCCGTAAACAACTAGCTCGTACTTTAAAGTTTCACTTTTCGTTCTAGATAAAAAAATAACTATTAATTGAATTTTTATTGATCGTGCAAAAAATATAATAAGTATTTTCGGTATTAAGAGTATAACCGACTTCGGATATATTAGAGATCTCGACCTGGTCTCGATCTCAAAACATATATCCTCAATCGGTAAAAGACTCTTACTGCCCTTAATACTTATTATTTGTACTTTTTTGTACTAATGATAATACTTATTAATAACTATTATCGTTAGTACAAAAAACTACAAACGATTTCGAACAATTTTGTATACTTGGATTACCATATTTATTACTGCGTATAGGTGACTCACCTTTTTTGATGATTTGAGTGATATTTATAAAATAACAATTTTTTTTTTAGTCCAGTGCAATTAGTCAATATAAATGAAAAATGACGGAACCCAGCTAAATATAATGAATGGATTTGTATGATTTATTTTTTTGATTTTTAATACCATAAACTAAAAAGTTTAGCCATTAAAAATTACCGCAATTTTTAAAATCCGTAAATTTAAGCAAAAAATCAAAATTTCTACCAAAAAAAATCAATTTTCGGAATTTTTTAATATTTATTTTAAGAAAATAATAATTGTTTTTGAGGTTGTTTATACAAAATTTATGAAAATTAATGAATATTTTATATAGAAACTAATGTCGTTTTCTTTATGCCAAAAAAATTGTTCTGACACATCCATTTTTGCTCTTAGATCAAGTTTTTTTGACATTACGTATTCTATTTGGCAAAAAAAGTGAGCTTTTTTGCCCTAAAAATATTTTTCTGAATCTAGATTTTTTCGTAGAGCAAGTTGTAAATACAATAGAGTTGCACAAATACATTTACACATCTGTCAAAATTAGTAAACAAACAAGACGCCATTTACTTATTATTATTTTTTTAAAGTATAATAGTTATTGTTTAAATCGTGTTTTAAATTAAAATTAATAAAAAATTATTTAATTTAATACTATTAATTACAAAATCATTAAATGACAGTTCACATACACAACTACAAAACTAGATCAAATTTTTAGGTAGATTTCATATAAAAATCTAGCTATTGCAATGGGCTTCATCTCGGAATTTCGGGAAAATTTTTGTGCCAAACGACTATATATGATAAGCGGAGACGAAAAAACTGAGTGAGCGGCTCCAATAGAAAAGCTTGTAAAACACAAAATGCGTTTGAATCAATTGTTACTCTCACGGTCGCATTTGTGGAGCCAGATCAAAAAACCTTTCGTAAACATGTGTGTTTTATTAATATCTTGGACCAGTTCTAAATCAGAAAAATCTGACACATGGTTAAATAACTAGAGGCTTTAAACTAGAAAAAAATTCGTTTTTTTAATACGTTATAACGGCCGTATGGATACTAATATTTTTAAAAACTTCATAAATTTAGAAGCTGTGGAAACATTGTAATCCGTTTCTTATACATATAAACCTCTGCAATCAGAGGTTTTTGACTTGTTGGCTTCAACAAAAAAGTTTGCAACAATCCATAATTACAATTTGCAAAAACCTTATAACAGTCAATGAAAAAAAAATAAAAAGGTTTGAATAGAAGAAATTAATTTTTTTTCTTAGAAATAAACTATTTTGATATTTTGCAATAATTGGACGACATATGATATAGCGTAGGTTTGTGTCATAAATTGTCACACACATGTTCTGTGGTAGATTTGATATTTGTTTGTTGCAAAATTGGATAGATATAGTTTTGTTTATATGTAGCTAATTTTCTTTATAAAATTTGTTCGATATCTCTTTGAAATTAGTTTGTGTTGTTTAAACTAATCTGATACATCAGATTCTACTGGCACACAAAACTGTCTGATCTCGAAATCTACCTATTTCTAGCGGATACACGTGCCGCTTGGACTTTTTAATATTCATTTTATGAAAAAAAAATCACTTGTTCTGCTCTGGCAAAAAGAAAACGACTTTAGTTATTTTCAAGAGAGAGAAAATAAACCTATGGGCTATGTAGCTGTAAAAGGAATGTCCCTTACTAGAAGTAGCATCATTTTCATGGGACAGCACTTAAAAAAACATTAGCGGATGGTTTCAATAGGTAAACTTTTTCATTTTTAGTATAAGAAATTCAAATAATCCGGAAACATCTAAATCCATTCATTATAGTGGGGTGCCGAGGTATAAACCTAATTGCACTGGACTATTTGTAAATATACAACTAGTCCAGTCATTTTAGCGATCAACCTGGGAATGAGAGATAATAAGCTGATTTTTTGTATATACCTTCATTTTGGCGTTTTAAAACTTGCCTCAAAAGTCTCATAAAATCTCGTGTCTGCGTCGTACAAAAGTCAGTTTTTCACGATTATCTCGGTTCCTATTGCTCCAATGACGTTAACATCTATTATAGAAATGTAGAACATAAATTTTGCAACAATTTTAAAAGAAACATTTTCTCATACGCTCAGCCGATTTTGCGATAGAGGGCGGTAAAGTAGTTTTCTTTTTTTCTTGACTTTGCTGCTGCATCAGCTGTTTGGCTACAAAATAAACACAGTTTTTTTAAATCAAACACTTCATTCCTCTTTTTACGAGGTACACTGGGTGATGAGAAAGGTTGATCTCCTTCTAAGCGTCGTTTCGATGTCGCTATGGAATTTTTACTGATGTACACTTTTCGACACACAACCTGCACATACACAGAAGTTAAAATATTTAAGAAGTCTAAGTCACCATCATTTCAATCGATACTTGCAGTTTTTCAAGTTTTCAAGCCACGCATCACATTATCAAAATCATCTTCTGCAAGTGGTTTCTCACAGATGAAACACAAATTTAGCCGTAATTTTCAAAATTTTAAGTCCGTCGTTGCCGAGATCGGAAACGAGAATAGTCGACAATTATTAAAAGTTCAAGGTAATATTCACAGGTATTCATTCACGGTTGACCTTGCATTACAGTACGTATGACTGAGCGCTGTGTGCTCACCGCCTTCTATCGCAAAAACGGTTGGGCCCATGAAAAAAGGTTTCTATTAGAATTGGTCACAAATTTTATGCTCTACAATATCTGTAATAGATGTTAACATAATTGGAGCAATAGAAACCGAGATAATCGCGAAAAACTGTTTTTTGTTACCTTTGACCTTGAATAACTTACGACGCAGACACGAGATTTTATGAGACTTTTAAGGTAACTTTTAGAACGCCAAAATGAAGGTATATACGAAAATTCAGCTTATTATCTCTCATTCCGAGGTTGACCCATTTTTAGGGTTCCGTTTTTTATACGGAACACTATTGGTGAGAGTAAAACGTGTTTTTCACATTATATCGATTATCTCGTAAACTATAAATGCTATGGACTTGAAATTTGGCATGCGTATAAAACTAACCTGTCCACATGAAATGACGGATACAAATAAAACTAAAGTGGTTTTCGTTTGGTTTACAGGGCTGAGATGTGAGACCTTTGAGAAAATACATTTTTTTATAGATTCAAGTAGGGCATCATATGAAAGGGCTTTATTTCAGTATTCCATAAAAATTTATTTTGGAATTTTACACCTCACCATTTTTTGTATAATTTTGAATAATGACGTTTTTTCGCGTTTTCTTACCTCGATTAGCTCCGAACCTATCTGATCGAAAATTTTCAAATGTACTTGGAATGATAGAAAAATTAGTACGTTTTTAATAAACAATATAAAAATGTGTCATATTTCCATACTTAGATTTATTAAGGGGGTGGAAATGAGAAGGGGTAAAAACACTATTTAAAATGTGGTCAAGTGGGGTGTCATTTGAAAGAGCACTTAATTTAAAAAAACAAAGCAATTTTTTTTAGAATTTTGCGATGCCCAGGTTTTGAGCTATAGTAAAAAAAGTGCGAATTTAGAACGTACCCCCCCCCCCCCCTCCCTACGTTCCGACACTGATTGACAGAAAAATTTGTAAAAATTCACAGAGTTAGAAAATTTGCTAAATTTTGTACAAAAACTATAGCGAGGTCTCCAATAATTATATTTCTGTGTGTTTAGAGGACCGGGGTAGAGGGGGTAAAAAAACCTTTTTTTGGCCCAAGCGAGTGGGGTGTCATTTGATAGAGCACCTAATTTAGAATTCGTTGCAATTTTTTTTAGAATTTTGCGGTGGCCAGTTTTTGAGTTATTGTCGAAAAAGTGCAAAGTCCTGACCGTTACCCCCCCCCCCCCCCCCCCTATGGATTTCGACAATGATTGACAGAAAAAATTTGTAAAAATTCACAGAGCTAGAAAATTTGCTAAATTTTGTACGAAAACTAAAGCGAAGTCTCCAATAATTATATTTCTGTGTGTTTAGAGGACCGGGGTAGAGGGGGTAAAAAAAAAAAATGTTTTCGTAAACATGTGTGTTTTATTAATATCTTGGACCAGTTCTAAATCAGAAAAATCTGACACATGGTTAAATAACTAGAGGCTTTAAACTAGAAAAAAATTCGTTTTTTTAATACGTTATAACGGCCGTATGGATACTAATATTTTTAAAAACTTCATAAATTTAGAAGCTGTGGAAACATTGTAATCCGTTTCTTATACATATAAACCTCTGCAATCAGAGGTTTTTGACTTGTTGGCTTCAACAAAAAAGTTTGCAACAATCCATAATTACAATTTGCAAAAACCTTATAACAGTCAATGAAAAAAAAATAAAAAGGTTTGAATAGAAGAAATTAATTTTTTTTCTTAGAAATAAACTATTTTGATATTTTGCAATAATTGGACGACATATGATATAGCGTAGGTTTGTGTCATAAATTGTCACACACATGTTCTGTGGTAGATTTGATATTTGTTTGTTGCAAAATTGGATAGATATAGTTTTGTTTATATGTAGCTAATTTTCTTTATAAAATTTGTTCGATATCTCTTTGAAATTAGTTTGTGTTGTTTAAACTAATCTGATACATCAGATTCTACTGGCACACAAAACTGTCTGATCTCGAAATCTACCTATTTCTAGCGGATACACGTGCCGCTTGGACTTTTTAATATTCATTTTATGAAAAAAAAATCACTTGTTCTGCTCTGGCAAAAAGAAAACGACTTTAGTTATTTTCAAGAGAGAGAAAATAAACCTATGGGCTATGTAGCTGTAAAAGGAATGTCCCTTACTAGAAGTAGCATCATTTTCATGGGACAGCACTTAAAAAAACATTAGCGGATGGTTTCAATAGGTAAACTTTTTCATTTTTAGTATAAGAAATTCAAATAATCCGGAAACATCTAAATCCATTCATTATAGTGGGGTGCCGAGGTATAAACCTAATTGCACTGGACTATTTGTAAATATACAACTAGTCCAGTCATTTTAGCGATCAACCTGGGAATGAGAGATAATAAGCTGATTTTTTGTATATACCTTCATTTTGGCGTTTTAAAACTTGCCTCAAAAGTCTCATAAAATCTCGTGTCTGCGTCGTACAAAAGTCAGTTTTTCACGATTATCTCGGTTCCTATTGCTCCAATGACGTTAACATCTATTATAGAAATGTAGAACATAAATTTTGCAACAATTTTAAAAGAAACATTTTCTCATACGCTCAGCCGATTTTGCGATAGAGGGCGGTAAAGTAGTTTTCTTGACTTTGCTGCTGCATCAGCTGTTTGGCTACAAAATAAACACAGTTTTTTTAAATCAAACACTTCATTCCTCTTTTTACGAGGTACACTGGGTGATGAGAAAGGTTGATCTCCTTCTAAGCGTCGTTTCGATGTCGCTATGGAATTTTTACTGATGTACACTTTTCGACACACAACCTGCACATACACAGAAGTTAAAATATTTAAGAAGTCTAAGTCACCATCATTTCAATCGATACTTGCAGTTTTTCAAGTTTTCAAGCCACGCATCACATTATCAAAATCATCTTCTGCAAGTGGTTTCTCACAGATGAAACACAAATTTAGCCGTAATTTTCAAAATTTTAAGTCCGTCGTTGCCGAGATCGGAAACGAGAATAGTCGACAATTATTAAAAGTTCAAGGTAATATTCACAGGTATTCATTCACGGTTGACCTTGCATTACAGTACGTATGACTGAGCGCTGTGTGCTCACCGCCTTCTATCGCAAAAACGGTTGGGCCCATGAAAAAAGGTTTCTATTAGAATTGGTCACAAATTTTATGCTCTACAATATCTGTAATAGATGTTAACATAATTGGAGCAATAGAAACCGAGATAATCGCGAAAAACTGTTTTTTGTTACCTTTGACCTTGAATAACTTACGACGCAGACACGAGATTTTATGAGACTTTTAAGGTAACTTTTAGAACGCCAAAATGAAGGTATATACGAAAATTCAGCTTATTATCTCTCATTCCGAGGTTGACCCATTTTTAGGGTTCCGTTTTTTATACGGAACACTATTGGTGAGAGTAAAACGTGTTTTTCACATTATATCGATTATCTCGTAAACTATAAATGCTATGGACTTGAAATTTGGCATGCGTATAAAACTAACCTGTCCACATGAAATGACGGATACAAATAAAACTAAAGTGGTTTTCGTTTGGTTTACAGGGCTGAGATGTGAGACCTTTGAGAAAATACATTTTTTTATAGATTCAAGTAGGGCATCATATGAAAGGGCTTTATTTCAGTATTCCATAAAAATTTATTTTGGAATTTTACACCTCACCATTTTTTGTATAATTTTGAATAATGACGTTTTTTCGCGTTTTCTTACCTCGATTAGCTCCGAACCTATCTGATCGAAAATTTTCAAATGTACTTGGAATGATAGAAAAATTAGTACGTTTTTAATAAACAATATAAAAATGTGTCATATTTCCATACTTAGATTTATTAAGGGGGTGGAAATGAGAAGGGGTAAAAACACTATTTAAAATGTGGTCAAGTGGGGTGTCATTTGAAAGAGCACTTAATTTAAAAAAACAAAGCAATTTTTTTTAGAATTTTGCGATGCCCAGGTTTTGAGCTATAGTAAAAAAAGTGCGAATTTAGAACGTACCCCCCCCCCCCCTCCCTACGTTCCGACACTGATTGACAGAAAAATTTGTAAAAATTCACAGAGTTAGAAAATTTGCTAAATTTTGTACAAAAACTATAGCGAGGTCTCCAATAATTATATTTCTGTGTGTTTAGAGGACCGGGGTAGAGGGGGTAAAAAAACCTTTTTTTGGCCCAAGCGAGTGGGGTGTCATTTGATAGAGCACCTAATTTAGAATTCGTTGCAATTTTTTTTAGAATTTTGCGGTGGCCAGTTTTTGAGTTATTGTCGAAAAAGTGCAAAGTCCTGACCGTTACCCCCCCCCCCCCCCCCTATGGATTTCGACAATGATTGACAGAAAAAATTTGTAAAAATTCACAGAGCTAGAAAATTTGCTAAATTTTGTACGAAAACTAAAGCGAAGTCTCCAATAATTATATTTCTGTGTGTTTAGAGGACCGGGGTAGAGGGGGTAAAAAAAAAATTTTTTTTTACCCAAGTGAGTGGGGTGTCATTTGAAAGAGCACCTAATTTGGAATTCGTTGCAGTTTTTTTAAAAATTTTGCGGTGCACAGTTTTTGAGATATTGTCGAAAAAGTGCAAAGTCCTGACCGTTCCCCCCCATGCCTTTCGACACTGATTGACAGAAAAATTTGTAAAAATTCACAGAGTTAGGAAATTTGCTAAATTTTGTATGAAAACTATAGCGAAGTCTCCAATAATTATATTTCTGTGTGTTTAGAGGACCGGGGTAGAGGGGGTAAAAAAAACTTTTTTTTACCCAAAATAGTGGGGTGTCATTTGAAAGAGCACCTAATTTGGAATTTGTTGCAGTTTTTTTAAAAATTTTGCGGTGCTCAGTTTTTCAGTTATTGTGAAAAAAGTGCAAAATTCATACCGTTCCGCCCCATACGTTTCGACTCTGGTTGAAAGAAAAATTTGGAAAATTCACAGAGTTAGGTAATTTGGTATATTTTGTACAAAAACTATAGCGAAGTCTCCAATAATTATATTTCTGTGTGTTTAGAAGACCGGGGTAGAGGGGGTAAAAAAAAACTTTTTTTTACCCAAACGAGTGGGGTGTCATTTGAAAGAACATCTAATTTAAAATCCGTTGCAATTTTTTTTAGAATTTTGCGGTTCCCAGTTTTTGAGTTACTGTTGAAAAAGTGCAAAATTCAGACCGCCCCCCCCTCCATACGTTTCGACACTAAATGACAGAAAAATTTGGAAAATTTCACAGAGTTAGGAAATTTGGTAAGTTTTGTATGAAAACTACAGCACAGTTTTTGAGTTATGGATAAGAAAGGGCTAAATTCAGATCGTGCCAGAAAAATTTGAAAATATTCACAGAGACAGGAATATTGGTAAATTTTGAATGAAAATCATATCGAAGACTCAAACAATTATATTTCTGTGTTTTTATGGGATGGGTGTGGGGAGGGAAAAAAACCATTTTTGACCCAAATGAGTGGGGTGTCATATGAAAGAGCACTTAATTTAAGAAATGTTACAATTTTTTTAGAATTTTGCAATGCAGAGTTTTTGTGTTATTAAACAAAAAATATTTTTAGTATGTAGCCTTTCCACACCCCTAAATTTCAACACTCGATTGACCGAAAAAATAATCAAATTTAATCCATTTACAGGCTGGTGTAATTGAATCTTTTTTAAGTTACCAAAAACATCCATGGATAATATTTAACCTGAATTAACATTTTTTTTGCCATTTTTGATCAATGTAGATTTGATTGTAATTTACTATTGACATTTACAATTTAACATTTATTTTGTTATGTGTCTATGGTCTCAAATAATTTTTGATATTGTGTTCTTTTACATTCACGGAACCCTTGACGAGCGAATTTTATTCGAACTTGTCTGACTTTTTTATGCTGAAATGACTGGGCTAAACACACAATAGTAGGTTGTATTACTATAGTGCGAACGGATTTTCCAAACAAAAGTGTAGTTTTGAAACATAGTTTGCGGATTTGTAGAATACACACTGTTTCTTGTAACAAATGCACAAAATTTATTAAATATTTATTTAATTGTTGAATATATAATTTATATAACAAATTTAAGAACAATTTTAAGATATTTAAATATAAACTAAAGTGCACCATCTTCGTTGTAATATTTGTATTCAAAATTATAGGGACATTTCTACCACAATTCACCCTATACAATACCTCAAAAACAAAACTTAAATTATTTGCCTCACTGTCATCAACATGGGATACTAGTTGCAAGAGAAAAAATCAATAAAACAACAAAAGCAATAAAATAAGCTCAAAATAATAACGGCGTCGATTATTCTCACAATTTTTAGAGCTTTCTCTCTTCTCGAATTTTCTCTCTACTTTTGTAAAGAAGTTTTAAATTAATCTGGAATAAACTAGATATAAATAAAAATTGTATTTAAGAAATTCCTTTTGAAGATCAAAAAACAGTTCACAGTTCATTTGATGATTACCACATATTTTAAACTTCGTGAGGTACCTGTCCGTGAGGTACCTTCGTGAGGTACCTATATACCGATGGCCCGCAGTCTTATAAATTTGCTACCACATTTTTTTTTTAAACTATGGGGGTGCAAATTTGTTTAAGAACACGAAGGTAAGTTTGTTCGACAAAAATGTGTCTGCTATTGTCGAGTCCGACAATTGACATTTTGGTACGTTTGGGTTGTCGGACTCGACAATAGCAGACAAATTTTTGTCGGTGAAGGTTACTCTCGTGTTCTAAAACAAATTTCCAACCCCCATAGTTGAAAAAAGGAAAATTTACAAGAGACCGGGCAATCGGTATTTTTCGGAACTTGCCGAACGAATCGAGGAAAATGCCAGAACAAAAGTTGACGGAGTCATCAAGGACAAGCGCCTTCCAGTATAAAATACGTGGCAATCATCAAATGAAATCTACGTGGGCACAGGACTATATAGAAAGCCACAACAAATAAAAAGCGTGACAAAAATTAAAATATTAGAAAGATATAAGACCATTTTTTGAGTATTTTGCACATTTCTAAACGATGTAACGAAATTGGTTAATTCTGTTTTATATTGTATTATATAGTCAATGTTGTTACTGTAAACGACAAAGCTTTAGATGATCTTTAATAAATCCCAATAAATTTTTTTATTTGTTTTGGGATTAATCTGTTTTTATTTAAGTTCGTTGATATCATCTTGGAGTTTTGAATTAATTTTTAAATTATGAACGTAATTCTTTTAGATGACATGGTTTATATGAAAATTGGTTTGTATGACAAAGTTTAATAATAAATAAATTAATTATAATAATAAAATGCCAAGATTAAGTAATTCAATTATAAACATACTATAATTCACAATTCTATTACATGCGTTCCTTTGGATCGAAATAGCTGCTCAAAGCAGCTTTTGAGTAGATCACCAATGGAACGCCGAAAATTGGAAAAAAATTCAAATATAGTCACAAAATTACATTAATCTCAAAAAATTTTATTTTGGACTGTTGTTTAGGACTGGTCAATTTTATTATTAAAAATATCAAAACCAGTTTATAAACGATCTAAATAAAGCCGTAAAATAAACTGCTTTTCAACTACACAACCTGTTCGAGGTAGAGTAGAGTAG
Source organism: Diogma glabrata (assembly GCA_963693315.1). Taxonomy (NCBI): domain Eukaryota; kingdom Metazoa; phylum Arthropoda; class Insecta; order Diptera; family Cylindrotomidae; genus Diogma; species Diogma glabrata. The sequence continues at coordinate 122,252,900 of OY856188.1, forward strand.
ATCAAAGCAAATTTGAGTAGGTTTGATTTTCAAGGGAACGCGCCTATTATAAACAGAATTTTACCAATGCTGTAAACACAGTAGAAATATCATTTAACAATGATTGTTTTGTTTAAACATTTTATTTTAATAATTTTTGTGGCAAATTATAAAAGTCGAAAACATATAATACATTCATATAAGATCAACATTTTGTATACAATAATGAACGTTGTTTTGTTTCGATGTTTTTTATACGTCCCGGAATGAAATACTGTTCTTTACCGATCAATCACCATAACCAATTTCAAGAGTGTTTGCACATCTGTCAAATCGTATTTTTTGTTTGTTTTGGAAATGTTTTTAAATTATAATTTAATAAAAAAATTTGTGGTATGAAATATAAACATCAAAAAACAAATCAAATTGAACAAAAGAGAAATTGAATTTGACAGATTTGCTATCACGATTTTTTTCGTTTCTCTTCTTTGTATTTTTGTATTTACGTTCTCCCTATATCTAAACATACTCTAAGGTTCTCTCATATAAAGTGGAGCATACAAAAGTAGTTTAAAATATATATTGATTCTATACAGCAGGAAGCAATTCAATTGATTATCAACTTTAATGACTTTTCCAACATACTCTGGTACTCTTGGGGAATTCAAGACTTTTTGTAGTCTTACTAGACTTCATTCTTGCATATAGGAGAGAAACCTCTAATAAGATCTACAGACTCGCTGTAGGTTTTGTCCTGAAAGAACTTTTTGATACATAAGCAAGCAAGATTTGCCCCATCTCCAAAACTTTGGGGGAACCATTCGAGGGACGCATAGCTGACAATAAGTCTGACAAATACACGACACAGTTAGTAAACCATTGATACACTGCCATCAGAACTCGGGTTGTGATTACAGATTCTGCAATAGGCCCCATGTTGTCTCCTTTCAAAAGCATACGATCATCATCGGTATAACCGTATATATTTAACCTATCCTCGCATCAAACCTTCATGGATTAAGATATTGTTCTTCGTGTGAATAACCAGTCATCGGTTTTCTAAAATACATTGAATCCAACATAAGATTGTTTTAATTCGAATCTTTCCACTTCGTTCAGAAGGGAATTAAAAGTGACTTTATTAAAAGTTTTGTCAAAAATACCCCAAGAGTTAGTAATTGTCTTCTTGGAGATAGTATACCCCTCTAAAATGATAGTGAGTACTTGGTCTAGGTTTGTGGAACAGTGCCAAAACGTAGTGTACTTAGTGCAATTGGCATCATCACTAGTTTTCAAGGCTCTGCTCAGAAGTTTCTTGAACCTTTGTCTTAGTTTAACAAGGTTTTTGTTCCTAGAAATGTTTCGCTTTCCGATTAGATATTGTTCCGTACTATCTTCATCAAAAAGAATGAACAGGAAATTTCTTTTAACCAAGGTTTTATCCTTAGCCAATTTCTTCCCCCAGTGTATACGGATTTTCCTTTTGAAAGTGTTTAAACTATTTTGACGTCCGAGGAAGTCCAATTAGGGAAATCCAATCCTCAAATGGCCTGGAATTACCTCATCCAACTAGGTCAATGAGAAGACTTTTGAGCTTTGGAAATAAAGCTTTCCTTCTTTCATCGACACTTCAAACGCAGGCAGAATACCTTGTTTCAGCATATCTTCAAACAGACTTTGTTTGATCGAATTGTTTTGGTCCTGACTTATTATTCCATCGACATAATCGAGAATTCCGTCTAGCCCTCTCATAGTCGCACTAGCATAGCATGATGCAGAGTTGTTTGGACCTGCATTTATCGTCAACTTCGTTGAGTCTTCGAGACATTATCCTTTGAAGCAATTCTGCTCTTATGCTTCAAGGACTTCCGATGAGTTGTCGCACCGTCTTTTGTTATAGAATGTATACGACCACAGGTAGCACTATTACGACCTATGACGAAGGCTCGCCATATGACGAGGTTAAGAGGTGATCGGTAAAATGTTCCGATTTTTATTTTATTTTACCCTCAAAAAGTTTTTGTGTTCCAAAATAAAATTTATAAAAATTAAAATCTGCTCTAAAAAGATAAATTTCACGATCTTACTTTTCGCCCTCATATATTTCAATTTTATTTTACCAATTTTTTGTGCATAGTAGATTTTATTTTATTTTATTTCGCTCAAAAGAAAAGAGCAACAGAATAAATCTTTTTCCTAACCATCTTTTTGGGTAGTGAAATCCGATAGTGAAATCCGAAATTCTACGTCCACGCCGTGCTACCTGAGTAACGCTAACAGAATTAGGTTAGTGTAGTTGAGAGGGGCAGAGTAAATACTGCTTATACTTAATGATTCTGCACCATGGCGAGTCATTGGCGCCATAAAACCAATGCAACTCAAGCGTCTGTTCTCCATGTTAGGGACGGCTTGGAGCGGGCGTCTGTCTTGGATAGAGCGGCTCGCTATATAAACGTGTAGCAAGCGTCTGTTCTCCATGTTAGGGGCGGTTTGTAGCGGGCGTCTGTCTTGGATCAAGCGGCTCGCTATATAAACGTGTAAAAAGTTGTTTCTGGTGACCTTAAGATGCAAAACGAACCCATTCACGAAAATTTGGGTTGGGCGAAGGGTTAACACCCCATTTCCTTAAAAAATTACTTGTCATGAATTCTGTGCACAGGCCTCGGAATATCTCGTATTCATTATTAGAACGACCTCGGAAACTGTACTCGGACTACGATTTAAAAATGGGAACCTGGAACGTGCTAAGCCTTAGAAGACCAGGAGATCTACTAAAACTTACAAACCAAATCGATAGCTACACACTAGATATAGTGGCGTTACAAGAACTAAGGTGGCCAGGGAGTGGAATCAACGAAACAGCCAAGGGATACACTCTCTACTATTGCGGTCATGAAAACGGAGGAGAATTTGGAGTTGGCTTTCTCATACATGGTCGCGTGAATCAACATGTTATCGACTTTTGCCCAATTAATATGCGGATATGCACAATGAGAATCCGTACGCAAAAATTTAATGTGACGATCATCAATGTTCATGCACCTACTGAAGACAAAGCAGATGACATTAAAGACCTGTTCTTTCTAGAACTCGAAGAAGTCATCAATAACATCCCGCGGCACGACATAAAAATCGTGGTAGGTGACTTCAATGCGCAAATTGGTAGAAGTGCAGAACTTAAAACATATGTCGACCCTAACAGCTTGCATCATACTAGTAACTGGCTATGATGTATGATCTAGTAATTTCTAGCACTTTCTTTCCTCATAAGAGAATCCACAAAGCAACGTAGAAATCAAACGATGGAAGAACTGAAAATCAAATCGATCACGTCATGATTTCTAAGAGACACTCTACAAGTGTAACTGACGTTCGATCATACAGAGGTGCTGATATGGACACCGATCATATGAATGTTATCTTCAAGTATAAGTGCAAATTATCATCTACATTTAATAGGCAAGCAAAAAAGACCGTGCGCTGGAATGTCGAAGCATTTAAACACCTGGAAACACTGAATAGATATCAGGAAATTGTAACGCAAAGCATAGAAGAGCATGACATCCCGTCTGAGATGCCATTAAACATACAAGAAGAATGACAAACGCTTTAATCAACCATTATATCCGCAGCACAAACTACAATCGGAAAACGACTACCGAAATCAAGTAACGAATGGTTTGATGACGAGTGCCGCGAAAGCATTGAGCACAAACAAAAACTGCGAGAAAAAAGGTTAACAAGAAACACCCGAAGCTCCCAAACTGATTATCTATGCGCCAGAAAAGCCTCGGCAAATCTCCTACGGAAAAAGAACCGCGAACACATGAAGAGCTGTATCGAAAACATCAACCAACATGCGGCTAATGGAAATTCGAAAGAGTGTTTTGCCAATGCACGGAATCTGACAAAAGATCAAGATCTACAGCCATCAAAAACGGAAACAACGAACTTACAACAAGTGAACGTGATGTGCTGGAAGTATGGCGATCCCACTTTCATGACCTACTGAATAGGACGAATGATGTTCATCCTATTAGAGCAATTGCTCCGTCAAGTGAGGAGATTTTTGTCCCTTACCCAACAATAGAAGAAGTAAAAGCTGCCATCAAAAAATTACAAAATGGCAAATCACCAGGTATCGATGGAATCCCTGCAGAACTATTTAAGAATGGAGGAGCAGCTCTGGTCTCACGTATAAAATGATCTGAATCTTGCAATCTGGGACCAAGAATAACTACCTGCTGAATGGAAACAGCTCTCATTGTTCCGCTACATAAAAAGGTGACCGCCTAAAGTATGCGAATTATCGTGGAATCGCACTGTTGAACACTGCATATAAAATATTAGCTAATGTCGTACTTGCTCGGCTCATCCCGTTCGCCGAATCTATCATCGGTGACTATCAGTGTGGTTTTCGTCCCAACCGTTCAACCACCGATCAATGTTTTACCTTAAGGATGATTCTGGAAAAAATTTGGGAGTACACCATCAGCATTCACCAGCTCTACGTTGATTTCAAGCAAGCATATGATAGCATCATCCGCGAAAACCTCTGGTCTGCACTCATATGCCTTGGTATTCCAGCGAAACTTGTTTCTCTGTGCAAACTCACAACATCGGGATCAAACTGTAGAATAGTAATCGAAGGGTCAGTTTCTGACTCTTTTGATATAACATCAGGTATTCGACAAGGTGATGCACTCGCGCCCGTACTATTTAATTTGGCGCTTGAGTACGCGATAAGAAAAAGCTGCATTGAGAAACAAAATTGTATATTTAACAAATCTAGTCAAATTCTTGGCTATGCAGATGATATTGCGCTTCTCGGACGTAGATCAAGCGATATTAAGGATAGTCTTTCTCAGCTTGAAAGAAATACTAAACGACTTGGATTATGCATTAACACCGGCAAGACTAAACTTTTAACAACATCCAGGAATATACCTCCCGGCAATCTGAATACTGGCGACTATAAAGTGGAACGTGTAGAAAACTTCAAATACCTCGGGTCTGTAATAACATCGTCAAATGACATGCAGGCAGATATTAAAGCCCGTGTCTCAGCCGCATACAGAGTTTTCTACGCATACTCAAAACTTTTGCGATCCAAACATAGGCTTACCACCTTTGAATTTTTCCAAAAGCGTATACATATATATTTTGAAATAAAATAATTAAAAGAATGTTTTTTACTCATATATTTTATTCATTTTATAATTTTTTTTTTTTTTAAATAAAATGTGTTGTGTAATAAGGTTTAGAATATGTGTCACAACAACACATAAATACCTTTTAAGACCTAGGTCTAGACCTGGGTCCCACAACAACTGGCGTTCTAAGGTGTAGATTAACACTTTTTTTTAAACATCTGCGGGTTGAAGCCACCTGAGACTAGGTGTTCCGGCAAACTATTCCATTTGTACGCAGCTCGGACAAAAAAGTCTCTCTGAGATCTGCCAGTATGAAAGCGCGGGATCTTTACCGTTTCACTGGTTGCGGTAGCCGATTGCCGAGTGGAACGGGGGTAAGAATAAGTTTGAGGCATGATGCCGCTGATTTCATCTGGAAAACAATAAATTGGAAAAAACGATAACAATATAAACAAAATAAATATATTAAAAAAATGTCTTACTTTAATTGACTAAATAACATATAATAACATAGGGATGGGTTTTTTGTGAACAATTAAGTTCAAGTACATATTGGAAATTTCATTTCTTTTCATTTTCTCTAAAATTCCTTCAGAAAAATTTTTTGTGTTTCGTGTCAGGATTTGAACTCACATTCATCAGAGACACATGTTCCTATTTCCTTACCAAAAATATAGCAATAAATTGACTTTACGTCAGATACTAAGTTTCGCAATGATTGACAACAATCAATAATGACTTTACACTCATGACTTGGGATGTTGATTAGAATGTTGATTTAGATGTTGACGAAATATTCTCTCATCCTATGAATTCATACATAGATAGTAATATCTAGAAATTTTAAACGAAAAATCCCAAACAATATAATAACATAGTATAAAATTTTTATAAATGGTAACCAAATAGTACAATAATGAACCAAATATTTAATGTAAAGCTTTAATTTTATATTTTTTGTTCGATTTTGCTGCTTCGATCAATCTATGGTTAGACTTATCTTTTTTCTTAATTAAACTTGCAAATTCAGTGCAGCTCAGTGGCTGATTTCTAAGTAGGCTAGCTAGGCTGTAGCCTACGGTGGCAAATTTTCGTAGGCGGTAAATTTTTGTGCGGAAAATTTTAAAATTATAAAAATTTTCAAAATAGAAATCGTTTCGCGGCGACGAGAGCCGCCCGCCACTATAAACGTTTCCAGATTAAATCAATCAAATTTGCAAAATTTCTTATCTCTATACTCGAAACATAGCGACGGCGTGCTCTACAGTTTTTATTGCATTTTATTTGATTTTAATAAACGTTTGTATTATTTTCGTATTTTGTATTACATTAATATTTTTGCCAGATTTGCACGTTTTTCATTAAAAGCGTAATTTTAAAGTACTTGTAAATAACGTAACCTTGAGGAGTTTGCCGAGCGCATTTAAAGAAGATGGACGTGGATAAAACTCTCCGTCGTGATAAATATATATATATTTTTTACTTTAATAATTTACCATATTTAAAGTGTCTTATTACTCAATAAAAGTTATCTAAAATGTGTTTCAAACCAAGTGCTTCAATAATATATAATATATGATATATAATAATATATAATAATGGTGGTATTTTAAAAATAATTTAATTTTTCTAATTAAAAGATTGAAAAAATCAGGAAAATAATTTTTTTTCTCTTGAAATTCTCGTAATTTATGGTTTTCAATTCGATACAACATTGTTGTGTCGTTGTTTATTTTTATTACTTTTTTTTTTCATTTAAAATTAAAATGAAATTAAACCGTAGTGATTTTAGTCGATGAAAATTATTAACATTTTTAAAAAGGTTATAGAATTTATCTGATTTTTGTAGTGTTAAATTAAGAAACGATCTAATCAACAAGTCGTGGTATATAAGCCGTGTTCGATTTGACTGAAACAACTGAAGCAACTGAAAAATTAAATGCAATTGTTGTTGTTTTTTCAGTTGTTTCAGTCAAATCGAACGCACCTATAGCTGGGTATAATTATGTAAGAGGACACTCTTACATTAAAAAAAACAAATGTCAATTTTGTTGTAGTATTTCGAGAATATACATAAACATTTCTAATTGGAATTTCGTGTTTCTTGTTTTGATTAAAAAAAAAAAAAATTTTGTTTGTTGATTTAGAGAAAATAAAAAAATTTATCAAAATGCCATTACCAGGAATAAATGAATGTAAATAAAATGGAGTATTTTAGTTTAAATTTCATAATATAATTAATGAAAATGCAGATTTATTAGAAATAAAGATACAAATTTCGTCAACTTGAAAAGGTGTCATGGCGTGTGAAATATTATTCTTAAAAAACATTGATAACATTTTTGTTTCTTAAAAAAACTGATGGTTTGATATCTTAGGTTCGCTATTCGAAATAATTGAATTTTCATATATATATATATATATATATATATATATATATATATATATATATATATATATATATATATATATATATATTAAGCTTGCCAGATCGCCCGGCTAAAGCCGGACTCGCCCGGCTTTTTTTGGTAAAACTTGGCTGAAAAATTGCCCGGTTCGGACGCCCGGATTTTTAAACAAAAACCGGAAATCGCCCGGATTTTTCCAACATTTTTTCATTGAAAAAAAATATATACATAATATTAATTCGTTTTATAGTCAAAATTTCAATAATCTGTATCTTTCTTATTCAAATATGTTTCACATGTTAAATCGTGTTATTTTCAATGTTTCATATGAAAATATATAAACAATTGACATCATTTTAACATTTTATAATTTATATATTGTGCTCTCGTTCGTTCAATCGTTTGCTGCAAATCGTGGAGTTTGGTTTAGTTATCCCAGCGGCCAATACGACAACTGAGCGCGTATTTTCTCACATCAATGACATTTGGACAAAAGAAAAAGGCAAATTGACACTGGAAAACGTTCGGGCACAATTGATGGTAAAATTAAACTGGAAGGAGACATGTCCAGAGTTTTATACAAAAATAAAAGAAGATGCTGGTTTTCTCCAAAAAGTTGCTGGAAGTGAAAAATACAAAATGAGAGCTGATAGTTTGTTTGGTACTCAAGAGAGTGGACAGTCATCGACTTCGATGGAGATTGATTGAATACAATGTTGACAATTTAAGCATAGAACTCTTTCTGTAATAAACAGAATTAAAAATATTATTAACAGAATATATTTCAACATTTCAAAGCTATAAAGAGTTTTCAAAGGTTATTTATGAAAAAACATAGTCTTTTTGTTTTCTTCTTTCCTGTGCGATTTTTAAAAATTTTGTATTTCGCCCGGATTTCGCCCGGCTTTTCAAATGGAAATTTTGACACTTGTCGCCCGGATTTTGCCCGGATTTATAAAAAAACCGCCCGGATTTTCCGGCCCGGAATACCTCCAAAAAAAATCTGGCAAGCTTAATATATATATATATATATATATATATATATATATATATATATATATATATATATATATATATATATATATATATATATATATATATATATATATATATATATATATATATATATATATATATATATATATATATATATATATATATATATATATATATATATATATATATATATATATATATATATGAGATTAGCTGAGATTTGGCATTAATTTAATTTAGTTTTAATAAATTTAATGAAAATAGAACTTCGAATTAATTAACTTTCTTTGATTTACAGCTACAGAATATAATACAAAAGGTATATATAAACATTGAAACTAGTTTTTAATGTTAATATATAACTTTCTTAAAACATCTTTCGTATTTCTATCAATTTTATGTAATTTGGAATAAATAAAAGGAAGTCTAAAAATACGTCTAAAGTATTAAAGATATCGTTCAAACAAATTTTATACATATATTCCATATTTGAATTATCAAAATATATATAACATATTTATATGAATTATCAATATATGTATATATGTGTATGTATGTGTGTATGTATGCATGTATGTATGTATGTGTGTATGTATATGTATGTGTATGTGTGTATGTGTATGTATATATATGAATGTATATATGTGTATATGTGTGTGTATATATATGTGTATGGATATGTATGTATGTATGTATGTGTGCGTGTGTATGTATGTATATGTGTGTATGTATATATGTATATATATGTATATATATATATATATATATATATATATATATATATATATTTTTTTTTTTTTTTTTAATAAAATGTGTTGTGTAATAGGGTTTAGAATATGTGTCACAACAACACATAAATACCTTTTAAGACCTAGGTCTAGACCTGGGTCCCACAACAACTGGCGTTCTGAGGTGTAGATTAACGCTTTTTTTAAACATCTGTGGGTTGAAGCCACCTGAGACTAAGTGTTCCGGCAAACTATTCCATTTGTACGTAGTTCGGACAAAGAAGTCTCTCTGCGATCTGCCAGTATGACAGCGCGGGATCTTTACCGTTTCACTGGTTGCGGCAGCCGATTGCCGAGTGGAACGGGGGTAAGTATAAGTTTGAGGCATGATGCCGCTGATTTCATCTGAGCACTGCTGATGACGATATTTGTAAAAAACAACGAGGTCAGCAACAGTGCGACGATGTTGTAGGGAATCAAGTTTTGATGTCAAAGTTCGATCACCTACAATTCGTATAGCTCGCTTTTGAACAGAGTCCAAGAGGGCCAAGATGGAAACAGAGGCAGCACCCCAAACTTGACAGCAGTACTCCATACAGGGACGAATATAGGACTTATAAACATGGAGCAATTGGTATGGAGTGAAAAATTTTTTGCATCTATTTAGGAGGCCGAGTTTTTTAGACGCGCTTTTTGCCATCGCCATTACATGATCGTTCCAGAGTAGGTCATTTGAAACTGTGACACCCAATAAACGAATGTTTTTACATTCACCTATTGGTTCATCACACATACTAAATAAAATATCTTTGGGGAACTCGGTCTTTAATCTGGAAACAATCAACAGCTGTGTTTTGGTGGAGTTGAAATTGACAAGGTTTTGGTCACCCCAGTCGGCGACTTTATTCAGGTCTTTGTTCACGTTTATGGCAGCGTCTCTCCGGGCAGGATTAATTCGTTCGTGCATTTTACCTTTTGAAGGAAGGGGCTCGAACGACTTGTGCAGAGTACTATCATCTGCAAAACTATTTATTGGGTTGCTGGTGATTTTCAACAATTCGTTGATATAAATCAAAAATAGGGTTGGGGACAATACTGAGCCTTGGGGTACACCAGCGTTAATTAGTTTAGACTCAGAAGAATATCCGTCTAAGGTTACCGAAATGTATCGGTCGGATAGAAAATTTTGAATCAGCTTCACAACATTGGGATGAAAACCGTACGTAACGAGCTTGTTGATTAAGTTGGCATGCCAGACTCGATCGAATGCCTTGGAGATGTCTAAAGCGATAACGTATGTTTCACCACCTTTATCAAGTATGCTGTTCCAACAATGCGCTACATAGTTTAATAGATCGGTAGTTGATCTTTTGTTTCGAAAACCGTATTGGCTGTCGGATATTAAATGATTTTCTTCCAGAAATTTTGAAATATGTGTATTAATATAATGCTCATAGACTTTGGATAGGACCGATAGTAAAGCTATTGGCCTATAATTTGAGATATCGGATTTTGGTCCCTTTTTGGGGACGGGCTGGACATTTGCCAACTTCCAGCACGAGGGAAATATACCAGATTTGTAGGATTGGTAGAATATTTTAGTTAGAGTTGGTGCAAGTTCTTTGGAAAAGGTTTTTAAAATAATGGGTGGAATATTGTCCATTCCTGATGCTTTGTTGATGTTTAACCCCTTTAAAAGTTTGGCGACTATTTTGGGTTTGAAGTGAAGTTCATTCATATTAACTCCTGAAGACTGGATTTGGGGTATTTCTTTAGGAGTTTCCAAAACAGTGGAGTTCAGAGCAAAGCGTTCAGCGAACAAGTTAGCTTTTCTTGCGGGATCATTGACGATTAAATCACCATCAATAATAGGGGGAATAGAAAATTTTGTACCAGAATTTAAAGAATTAATGGCACTGTAGAAACTCTTGTCAGAAACAGACATAGACGTAAGTTTTGAGGCTTTCGCTCTGTCAATTTCGGACTTTTCGTTTGAGATAATCTGATTTGATATTTTGTTGGCCTTTAGATATTGGGATCGATTAGTGGGAGTTTTGTTATGAATCCAAATATTAAATGATCTACGTTTGTTTCTAAGTGCAGTTTTGGCAGCTTTCGAATACAAGTATTTTTGTTTGGGTTTTACTATGGAGAAAGGGACAAATTTATTGATAGCAAATTGGATGGTTTCTGTAAAGTTTTGAGCAGAAACATTTACATTGTCAGTGTAAAAACAATGACGGTCGAAAGGGAAACCATGGAAAAAATTTTGAAGACCACTCTTATCCATTTTTGAGTAGTGAAATATTTTACGGGGTTTGGGAGCTGTAGTTTTAAGTAAATCAGTTTTGATAACTGATGAGATTAAATAATGATCAGAATTTCCAATACTACCTTTCGCAACATCGACACTCGTAATATCTGGCATTGTGGTAAGATAGAGATCTAGTAGAAAACTATTTTCACCGCCATTACGGGGAGTGAAAGTCGGGCTTTTAACAATTTGGAATAGGCCCTGAGACGCGGCAAAAATATCTGCCAGTTTTCCACTATTGTCAACATCGTCGGTCGATTTGGAAAATTCCAACCATGATTTGTTGTGGACGTTGAAGTCACCGGTAACGATAACTTCACAATTAGGGGACTTTGCTCTAATCTCGTCCATAATTTTTGTCAGTATATTAAAAAAGTTTGGGTTACGTTTGTTGTGTGACCGGTATAAAGCTATTGTAAAAAAAGTCATTTCTGGAAGACAAATCTTTAAAACCATTGTATTGAAGCCGTCACCGTGTAGTTCAAAATTTGAAAAGCGCGTGTACGCAACACTCTCATGAATGAATGCGCATACGCCCTGATGGAGTTTGAAAGCTGATTCGAGCCTATATTTGGAATTAAGCGATTCTATAGAGAAAATTTTCAGAAACTTGTGTTTCTGTAAGGAATAGAATGTTCGGTTTGTCGTGCTCAAGATGATGTTGCACGTGGTCATGGTTAGCGTTCAATCCGCAGATGTTTTGAACATGTATTTTAAAATTTTTTATTGATTCATATATGTTTTGTCCCTGCAAATTCCGTGGACATGCCGCTTTATGGGCGGGTGGATTGCGCAAATTTGCTTTACCACTTGCAGACTTATTTTTTTTCGGTTGTACTGCCATATATATATCAAAATGTTTATTTTATTTTTTTGTGTTTTATTTTAAAATGCATAACTAAGTAAAAAATCCTATCATACTACAAAATATGACATATGCCAATATTTCATGATAAGATGAAGAAAGAATAACAAAATAATAAGTGAAAAACAAATTGTGAGAAATTTGCATACATACATACATACATTTGCATACATATATATATATATATATATATATATATATATATATATATATATATATATATATATATATATATATATATATATATATATATATATATATATATATATATATATATATATATATATATATATATATATATATATATATATATATATATATATATGTATGTATATGTATGTATGTATGTATGTTTATATAACAATACCACATAAATTAGTATGTTGGACATAAGGTGAAAACTTCTTAATATGTATGTTTGTTGTTAATAAATATATGTAATATATATAGGTATATATGTATGTGCGTATATATGTGTATGTATGTGTGCATATGTATGTATGTATATACATGTGTATGTATGTGTATGTATGTGTATGTATGTGTATGTATGTGTATGTATGTGTATGTGTATGTGTATGTGTATGTGTATGTGTATGTGTATGTGTATGTGTATGTGTATGTGTATGTGTATGTGTATGTGTATGTGTATGTGTATGTGTATGTGTATGTATATGTGTATGTGTATGTGTATGTGTATGTGTATGTGTATGTGTATGTGTATGTGTATGTGTATGTGTATGTGTATGTGTATGTGTATGTGTATGTGTATGTGTATGTGTATGTGTATGTTTATGTGTATGTGTATGTGTATGTGTATGTGTATGTGTATGTGTATGTGTATGTGTATGTGTATGTGTATGTGTATGTGTATGTGTATGTGTATGTGTATGTGTATGTGTATGTGTATGTGTATGTGTATGTGTATGTGTATGTGTATGTGTATGTGTATGTGTATGTGTATGTGTATGTGTATGTGTATGTGTATGTGTATGTGTATGTGTATGTGTATGTGTATGTGTATGTGTATGTGTATGTGTATGTGTATGTGTATGTGTATGTGTATGTGTATGTGTATGTGTATGTGTATGTGTATGTGTATGTATATATGTATATGTATATGTATGTATACATGTGTGTATGTGTGTATGTGTGTATATGTGTGTATGTATGTATATATGTACATATGTATGTGTATAGATATATATATATATATGTATATATATATATATATATATATATATATATATATATATATATATATATATATATATATATATATATATATATATATATATATATATATATATATATATATATATATATATATATATATATATATATATATATATATATATATATATATATATATATATATATATATGTATATTGTAACGACTCTTCGTTGGTTCTTTTAGATTATTGAACAAACACGACAGTAAAAGACAGATCTTTAGTTAACAGAATCTCAAACTTTATTTGTCATCAAATTACAGCAGCTTCCGTTTTTCCTTACAATAAATTCCAGGGTCTCCAATTTATGTACACTAAACTTCACCGCTTTTCCACAATTTGAATCAATAATATTCGGAATGGTAAAATCTGTATTTACTATTCCACTAAGTTCAGATTCTTTCTCTATTAGTACCCAGGCTCAGATACCACCGATTATTCCTTATACTTTCGAATATTTGTAAAACACTTTTAATTGCAAAATTAAAACTGACTCTCTGATATTTTTGTTTGCTTATTTATATCGAAAAATAAATAAATCGAAACTTCTATAATCCACTAGAAATCAATACTACGTAGTCCGTACATCTGAAATAGGCCACACCTGTTTTCATTTATACTTGCATTTGTATTAGCGAACTCAAATTTAATTTATGCAAAATGTATTAGGTAACTCCTTTTAATCCAGTAATGTAAACATTTGTATAACAAATTTAATTTACATTAATTTATGCAATACAATTTGCAATACAAGTAAAAGATTGAAAAAGGAGTTAACTTTTAATTAATGAATGAGTAAATAAAATTAACCCATTCTGGACGAAGTTTATTACATTGCCCTCCATTTAGTTTTGTTCGTCCCGAACAATATCAGAGATCGCATTGGTGCTGTTACCTTGGTACGGTGCCAACCTTTGCAGATGTATCACTTTCATCTTGGTACGGGGTCCCTTTTGTATGCGGTAGATGACATCATTAATTCGTTTGATTATTTTATATGGGCCTTCCCAATCTGGCTGCAGCTTGGGTGATCTTCCCTTAGTTCTTCTGGGGTTGTATAGCCATACCAATTCTCCTTCTTGAAAACCGCCACTATTTGCATTTATGTCGTACCTGGTTTTCATTTTGTCACTGGCCATCTTAATGTGGTCTCGAACCTGCTGATGGATTTTATTCATCTTCTCCCTTAGTTGTCCCACATAATCTGTTTTCGTGGATACCAGACCTCCAGGGATGCCAAACTCGATGTCACTAGGAAGATGAAGTTCTCTTCCGAACATGATATTCGCTGGCGTTTCACTTGTCGTATCGTGCACTGCGCTACGATAGGCCATCAAGAATAACGGAAGATCCTTGTCCCAATTTCTTTGGTTGGCTTCTACTACCTTTGACAAATGTTCTTCCATGGTTCGGTTGAATCGTTCTACCATGCCATCCGATTGTGGGTTCATAGGTGTAGTTCGTGTTTTTCTAATGCCGAGTGTTCTGCACAGCTCTTCCAACAGTTGAGATTCAAAATTCCTTCCCTGGTCGGTATGCAACTCGAGCGGTGTTCCATATCTGCAAACCCATTCATTGACTAATGTTTCCGCGACCGTAACTGCTTCCTGGTTCGGTATTGCATAAGCTTCCGGCCATTTTGTAAAGTAATCAATGACCACCATGATGTATTTGTTACCTTTTGTCGTTTCCGGAAATGGCCCCGCGATGTCTATAGCAATTCTCTCCATTGGGGCACCCACATTGTACTGTTGCATCTCTCCTCGAGTTCTAGTTTTTGGTCCTTTGCTTGCTGCACAAGTATCGCATCGCCGACACCATTGCTCCACGTCTGTTCGATACCTTACCCAATAAAACCTCTCCCTTACTTTGGCTAGGGTTTTATTGACTCCCAGGTGTCCTCCAGAAATACTTCCATGCAGCTTTCCCAGTACCGCTTCCACTCGACTTGACGGCAACACCAGTTGCTCCAACACTTTCTTTCCATCAGCGGACTCCCATTTTCTTTTTAATATCCCGTTGTCCATAAATAGTGAGTCCCATTGCGCCCAGTAACATTTCACCTCCGTACTTAAAGGTGCGACCTCTTTCCACTCTGGTCGCCTTGCCTCGGTTTTCCATTTCAATACTGGAGCCATAGCTGGATCTTCTAGCTGCTCTCTTTTAATTGCCTCAGTACACCAATCGTCAGGAGTTTGGAACCTGATTTGATTCACTTTCATTGCCTCATTTCCCTCAGTTCTGCTACATGACTTGCACTCCTCTATACAGGGTCTTCTAGACAAGGCATCAGCGTTACCATGGATTGGAGCATTCCTTTTCTTCAACTCATCCTTCAGCTGGGTCTGGCTGAGATCACTAATATTTACTGTCTTGACCATTGTTTCAATAATCCCACTTCTGACACCACTGTAACGACTCTTCGTTGGTTCTTTTAGATTATTGAACAAACACGACAGTAAAAGACAGATCTTTAGTTAACAGAATCTCAAACTTTATTTGTCATCAAATTACAGCAGCTTCCGTTTTTCCTTACAATAAATTCCAGGGTCTCCAATTTATGTACACTAAACTTCACCGCTTTTCCACAATTTGAATCAATAATATTCGGAATGGTAAAATCTGTATTTACTATTCCACTAAGTTCAGATTCTTTCTCTATTAGTACCCAGGCTCAGATACCACCGATTATTCCTTATACTTTCGAATATTTGTAAAACACTTTTAATTGCAAAATTAAAACTGACTCTCTGATATTTTTGTTTGCTTATTTATATCGAAAAATAAATAAATCGAAACTTCTATAATCCACTAGAAATCAATACTACGTAGTCCGTACATCTGAAATAGGCCACACCTGTTTTCATTTATACTTGCATTTGTATTAGCGAACTCAAATTTAATTTATGCAAAATGTATTAGGTAACTCCTTTTAATCCAGTAATGTAAACATTTGTATAACAAATTTAATTTACATTAATTTATGCAATACAATTTGCAATACAAGTAAAAGATTGAAAAAGGAGTTAACTTTTAATTAATGAATGAGTAAATAAAATTAACCCATTCTGGACGAAGTTTATTACAATATATATGTGTGTATATATATGTATGTATGTGTGTATATGTATGTATGTATGTATATGTATATGTATGTTTGCGTATATTTGTGTATGTGTGTATATATGTATGTATGTATGTGTACATGTATGTGTATATGTATGTATATATGTATATATATGTGAGTACATGTGTATATATGTGTGTATGTACGTGTATATATGTGTGTATGTGTATGTATGTGCATGTGTATATATGTGTATATATATATATGACAATGGTGAATGGTCGTCTTATCAACACTTGTTATAAGTGACAGTGTGAATTTTAAACTAAATTAATCTCTTAAATGATAAATATATAAGTATGTATAACTAAATGTAGTGAAAACATTAATTGTAATAATCAGTTTTATATCTAATATAATAGTTTTAAAGTGTTGGTTTTAATAATTAAACTCTAAGGTAAGATTGCTTTCAAAAATGGAAAGATGTGGGCGACCAAGATGTAATCTTCCCTAAATGTAAAATTTATTAACCCTGATTTTTACTAGAAAACTAAATAAAGGTGTTATTGTGCTATTCGATTTTGTGTAAAATTTAAACCTACTTAGAGCTTTAACTAGCAAAATTTAGTTATTATTTCAAATTCAGTTTAAAATTTCATTTGTTGACATAATTTTATGTGATAGATTTATCTCTTTCTATTTATCCAAACATTATCCATAAAATCCAATAAGATTTTTGAACGATATCAACGAGCAGGGTTAATTGTTTTTGTTAAATTAATTCTTGTGTTTCAAGAAGAATTCAAAACATTCTTGCGTTAATTATATTATATAAAATAATGTTTTATAAAATTTAAATAAATACATTTCAAATAAAAACATTAAGTGAAAGATAATATTTTTATCCAATTCAATCCCAATACTTTTTTATATGAAATTCACTCAATTTTCAAAGGGGTTTTTTGTTTTTTATATATATGTACATAATATAAATGTTTTAACCATAAATAACCATAAATAATTTTAACCATAAATATAATAACATGAATTCAGATTGGAGAGTGCAGAGGACTACAATTTAGTCATCATCCTATTATACTAATAAATTACATGAATAACAGGTTTCCGACTGGAGATTGCAGGCGAGAAATTTTAGATACGGGATTGCTGATTGGCGATTGCAGATTATATGTATAAGTGATTGTCCTTGTGATTGTCTCCTAACAGTAGTAGCTAGATACGATTTGCCAGGTGTCTGTAACCGGGTCGTTCACTCCTAACTTACAATTACCTACCTATCCTTACCTATTGTTATATGTAAAACGACTGTAGGAAGTGGCCCGGCCGTAATCCGGGAGTCTCGCCTAGTGCTTGGTCCTACAGTCCAATCAATCAATCAATCAATCACTTGTAAATAACGTGACCTTGAAGTTTCCAAAAACTTCGCCTGTGGCGCGCTTTTTTTGGTCGCTGCGTTCGTATTTAATAATTTTTTAAACTATATTAGGCGGTAATATAAATTAGCCTATAAGCGGCAAATTTGTAAATCCGCCATTGGACTGCAACTCATCTGTAATTGAAATGCATTAATAATTCTGATTTCACCATATCGGTATGAAGCCTTTTGATTTGTTAGTCCATATAATTACCATCACGCTAAAAATGCATTCAACAAAACAATTAAAATTATTAATTGGCACTGCAAAAACAAATTTGCAAATTTAAAGTAATTCCGGTGCGTTTGTGTTGATTTTAAAATATTCAGTCCACTTTTCTCTGCAATTCATTCCACTTAATAAGGGAAAAAGTTCATTTAGGATACGTATTTCTGAAAACAACTGAATTTAACTATTTATAACCAAAAAAGCGTATATTTTTGAATATTTTCAAAAAACGTACGTATAGCGTATTCACAAATATTTTTGATAAAAAAAACGTATTATACGCTCCAAAAACGTATAGGTGGCAAGCCTATCCAAACATCTTTCGCAGTCGTGCAAACTCACACTTTACAAAGCATTAATCCGACCTGTGCTTACCTTTGGAAGCAAAAGCTGGACACTGACTTCCTCCGATTGTAGAATTCTATCAACATTCGAGAGGAAAGTCATACGAACAATTTATGGTCCATGTAAAGTTGCTGAAAATCAGTATAGAATCCGAATGAATCATGAAATCAGACAGCTTCTTGGAGACTGCGATGTAATCGGATTCAATAAATCCAACCGGATTAGATGGTTTGGTCATGTAGAAAGGGCAACATTAGATAGAATGATTAAAAAAGCGTCCCAACAACAACCAGCTGGTGTTCGTCGAAGAGGAAGACCTAGACAACGCTGGCGTGATGACATCATCCAAGACCTTCGTGATATAGGATGTCGAAACTGGGGTCAACTGGTCATGGAACGAGATGATTGGAAGCTGATTGCACAGACGGCAAAATCCCTCCATGGGTTTACATCCAGAGAGAGAGAGAGAAATATTTTTGCTTGTTATGCTATATTTTGTTTAGTTTTCGTCTTGTGTCCTTGTATAATACGAAAGACTTTGTTTGACTGATTGAGTCATAATTTTAGATAATGATTTCATGTTTTTGTATTTATTATTTTTACATAATTTATTAATAAACAATTTTTCAATTGTTGTTAATGAATTTGATTATGAAGTTAAAATTATGTGTCGATCGAGTTTATTTAAAATGCCGTAGGCAGTAATGTTAAAATAAGAAGAATGTAGAGAAATTACCGAGCGTTGTGCATATATATATATATGTAATTTGCTGACGCTGTTTGTTTACGTAACGTTTAAACAGCATCATTACAGCTAGTGAAAAGCTAGCTTTACGCAATGCATGTTTGATATTTTGATACGAAATTAAATTCACAAAGAGTGCGGATGTATTTTTATTTTGCTCTCTAAAAATAACCCAAATAAAAAAATTTATTTAATTTTTCTGGTTCGTTTGTTTTTAATCAATAGTAGATTTTTATACAAGTGGTGAAAACGTCTCTTTTCAAGGTTAGGAACGCAAAAACATTTTTACCACGCGTAGAAAACGCGATTTTTTCTACGCTTGTAAATATAAATGATAATATTTACAAATTCATCTACAATAAACTTACAACCCGACATATCTAAATTTGACTGTGTAAAAAATAAACAAGATTGTATTTATATATAGCATTTTTACCAGTGTAAAATAATGTCATTATTGTGTTCGCCTACAGATGGAATAATAACAGGCGAACACAATAATGACATTATTTTACACTGGTAAAAATGCTATATATAAATACAATCTTGTTTATTTTTTACACTGTCATATTTAGCTATGTCGTTTTGTAAGTTTTTAGTAGATAAATTTGACAATATGAATAATGAAAATAGTTCATATATTTTCTCTAAAAACTTTTACAGATATCACAGATATTTTTTTTACCGACTGGAAGTCATCGTTTAAAGTATAAATTTAAAAAATTGTATGTAAAGTTTCAATTTAATATTGTACGATATATCTGATACAAATTTTATTTTATCGCTCCGATTTCTCCGATATAGAAAAAAAACACACTCATTATTAGTTTAATTAATTAATTACACACAATTGATATAATGATTAGTTTCGATTCGATTCGATCAAAATATTCAATCCCTTCAAAATACTGCGGTATTGACAGAAATAAACACAGCAACCGCAACATCAACAGAAACAGTAAATCAAATTCAATCTCAAATATTCAATCCTTTAAATAACCACCACCTGTAGGCGACCACCGAAACTTATTTACTTTCAGTCCTAGTGACTGAAAACATTTTCAGTCACTACTTAGAAAAAGTTTCCCTTTGACATAGGTTTTACTACATATTAAAATGACGTTTTCGTAGCTTGAAGTAGAAAAAAGTCTTTTTATTGCTATAATGCTGGGGCCACACCTGCGTGTTATCGCAATAATTAACGCGATAATTGAAAATAAACGCAAGTGTAGCCACAATTTATCGCATTTATTAGTTAGCGCGATAATTTTATGGCTATAATTTTAGCGCTATAATTTTATTGTGTTAATTTTAGCGGCATAATTTTAACTGGATAATTTTAGCGTAATAAGTGATTAGCGCGCTAATTTAGACGATAGCTCGAATGCCGATAATAAAAGTTAGCGTGATAATTATGGAGGATGTTTTTAAAGAAAATAGTTTATGTATTTCGTTTATAATTGTGAGTTTATTTTAAATGTATTAAATAACATTAATGTAATGAAAATTATAAGAATAGGAAAAACAATAATAAACAAAACTAAATATTTTTGCTTTTAACAGTATTTTGCATTTTGTTCACCCGTCGAGTTAACCTTATTCCAAATTCGATGCATGTTATAGATTCGACCACTGACCAGTGATTAGAATGTAACAACACCTTGATTTTAGGTAGATTTCATATAAAAATCTACATATTGCAATGTTCGTCATTTCTGAAAAATGTTGGTGTCAAACGACTATATATGCTAAGCGGAGACGGGAAAACAAAATAAAAAACGATTTAATATCGTTTAGTTTCTAGCGGTCGTATGCTTTCTCATATGTCTGGACATATGGCACTCTCTATGCGGAATCTAGAAGGTTAAAGAAAAGTTGGATGACCGCCAATGACGTGGAATAAAACTCTACTAGCTGAAGCGAAATATAATGGCAATACACCGGAATAACTAAAGGCGTTTGTTACCAACAGAGTAAGGAGGTCCAGTCTACTAGACGCCCTTTAGTTTGTATCGCCATATAAATTGAAGATTATATCATTATAATTTAATTGATTATAGCATTATAATTTTTCAATTCAAAAGAACGGTTGGAAGTTTCTCAGATAAAAACTCCACTTCTTATTTTACGTGTTTTGGATGAATTCGAAACTTTCTTTTCAGTGCCTTGCTCGAATCGTTTTAAATTTTTCAAAGCTGAAATGAAAGGTATTGCTAAGCATCATAAAAATATTTTAGAAGATTTCTCCGAAAAATGCAACGCTTTCCATTTTTTAACGTTGAATACTTCGAACCAAGTTATTAAAAAAATATAATTCTCTTCAATGAGCTATAACTGGCTTCGTTTTGGACTTACAAAACTCCTACAAAACCAATCTTCTTTTCGTTTTAAGCCTGATTTTGATTAATATCAACTTTTTTGATAGAATGGTTAGTTTTTCAGTTATGTGTGAAAAACCGTCAAAAAACATGCTTATTTGAACGAAAAATTGCGAATAACTCGAAAAATATCGATCTATAAAAAAATTGTTAAAGATTATTTTTACTTAAAATATGTCTCTTTATCTATTTTCGGGGTTATTTTGAGTGAAAAAAAATTCCACCCCCGGGAAGGGGTGGCATTTACCCCCAGGATAAAAGCGCAAATCATCGCTATGTCACCTTTAATTTTTGAGTCATCCCTTAATTATTCAGCAAATTTCAAGTTAATTTGTCAAGGTTCAAAGAATTCAGACCCAAAAACGTTTAGTTACTGCACTAATATGTTTGTAGAACATTTATACAGAAGCGTAGCTAGGGAGGACGGGGGCGGTCCGCAAAAACTTAAACGAACCATCACAATGTTTTCAACGATAAATCACTTAGAAACCATTTTAACCAGGTTATCCATATAATTTTAAATTATAAATTGTGATACTGATAACTTATAAATGTGTCCTATAAATGTGTTATTGGTTCAAAAAGAATCTATTTTACATTTAAAATGTTTTAAAAGTTAATTAATTAATTAATTAATTTAAAAGTTAATTTTTGCTTAACTTTACTACCTAATATATGTTTTACATTTCAAACACATTAATTGCAAACACCCAAGGAAACTAATAAAAAATCAAATCACCGTGTTTGTAAATGTATTATGTCGCCATTACGTGTAATTAAAATCGAATCTCCATGTAAACTCAACGACGATAAATTTCCCAAAATAACTCGTAAACACAACGAAAGGACAATTAAAATAACTTCAACTCTGGTAACTCTTCTTTTTTTACATTTTTTTCATGATGATGGTTGTCAAAAGATTTTTACATGGTCATTCCATGTTTAGTCTTTGAAAAACTAAAAACTCAAAAATTTTGACTGTCAAACAGCACAGAACACATTTGTTTAATTTTGTCTACTAAAACTAAAAGGATATGCTTGATGATAAAATACATATTAATTATTTGTTTTGTAAAAATCTAAACAGTGAAAAAAAATTTTTATAAAAAAAAGATTGTGAAGAAATTATAAAATAGCTCTAGATCGTTTACTTTTCTTCTATGTATTTTCATTTTGGATTGGTGAAAGATGACGCTTTTGTTTAAGCCAAGGGGCATTTTTGGTTGGTTGGAAATATCAAGGACAACTATTGATTGTGTGAAAATATAGTACAAAAAGTATTGGAGAATTGTCGGGAGATTATTATTAATGAAACTGTTTGGGTCAAGGAGCATTTTTGTTGATTAGTGATCGCAGAAAGTAAGGGATTTAATTGGGAGGAGAAGTCATCACAGACCGAAGATCCAGGCATAGAGTGAGCTATAAATAAATTGTATACCAGGTGATTTTTTTAACCCTAAAACTTTCAAATATCTCAAAAAATAAACACTCTACGGAAAAAATGTCGATATTCAAAATTTAATCATTCCGCGGGGGAAACACATTAGTTCAAAAAAATAGTCCCCCATCCCCCCTCTTTGTAGGTGGGCGGGGGTAGCTTTGAATCTAAAATAAGAACCCCAATTTTTATTGCAGATACGGATTCTACGGCTAAAAGTACGTACGATTTGACTAAAAAAATTTATTCTTTGTGATGAATTCTGTTTAGCTATAGTTTTTGTGAAGAAAAATGATCTCAAAAAATTTTTTTTTCCTTTATCTTGAAACTCAAGGAATAAATTGGAATAGATCGTTTTTCAATGGACACCAAAATAATTACTGTGGAATAAAATGGCAGTTATGCAATTACTGCAGTTTTGCAAATGTTTATAGGTCGATAGGTAAATAGGTAGATACATACTCATACTGTTTGTTTTCAGTTTTATATATTTACATATTTGAATTAAATGAAAGTTTAGTATTTAAAATTATATTTTGTAGGTTTTAAATCCCTTGTAAATTTCAAATTCATCAAGTGATTCGATTAGGGCTACATTAATTCCTTGGCTACATTAATGTAAAGCCTTCAAATTTTGTTTAAAAGTGGTATAGTTATGATTGTTATTAACTAAATGGCCACCAATGCTAGCTACGCCACTGCATTTATATTAAAATTATGTTCTATAATCACCAACTTTACATCGGTAAACGTAAATTAAATTGTTTGTTTACAATTTTTATGTTAAATTTTAATTACTGTAAATTGTTTAATCAAACATTTTGATTTATGGAAGAAAGTAAAATTAAATTTACAAGTCAATTAATTAAAATATTTTTAATCTAAAACGCTAACAAATTCCATAAAGCGCAACTTATCAAGTTAAAACCTTTTTATAAATACATAAAATCCTTCAAAAAGTAAGAAGAACTTTCCGTATTCCGTAATTAAGTAGGTTTTGTGAAAGTACTCTAAAGATTTAAAAATTTGTTAACTATGGCAAAACAAACAAAATTTAGATAAAATATATAAGGTTGCTTGATTTATAAAAATATTTTTATTTCTTAAGTTTTAATTTTTTGATTATTGAGGATTCTAAATAAAAATATTTAATAAATCAATGCTTTGGTAGCAATGATGCAAAGCAGCCTGATTTTTTTTATATGAAATTTGTTTTAAATAAACCTCACATGCGTGTTTAAAACCCATAATATAATAATAACATATATTTCTTTATCCACGACTACTAAGGAACATATGTTTTCCATGCGTATGTCTTCCATTGTAATAGTATTCCTTCCACAACTAGTGAATTTGATTAAATTCTTTAACAGTTCTATAGTTTATTAAATATTGCCCTAACAAATTAAAAACTTCATTTGTTGGTATAGTAATATAAACAGGTTAAAACAAGAACAATACATATATAAAATATAAAATAAACAACAAACTTGTTTTGTTTTGTTTTTCTTGCTATCTTTGATGCATTTACTTCAATATGGTGATACAAACTATTGCAGGAATGGAAAACTGGAAATTAACGAAATATTTTGCAGTCGTGGATAAAATAGCATCTTGAATTCGCTTAGGATGATGGCAATTCTCCACTAGAATGATTCCCTCCACTCGCTACGCTCGTTCCGGGAAACTTCATCCTCGTGAAGAATTGCCTTCATTCTAAGCTCATACAAGAATCTACTACTATCCACGACTACTAAAGAATATATACTTTCCGTACGTATATCTTTCATTGTAAAGGGTTTCAGGGTTTTCCCCTAAATTCTTCTTTATTTATTTCATTACACTTTATTGATTAAAAATTCCCCTAACAAATTAAAAACTTGATTTGTTGGTATAGTAATACCCGTGTTCCTTTTAGGTAAACTTGCTACCCGAACCGAATTTTAAATGGAACGACTAAAATGTGAGGTGTATTAGATTTTTGATCTACTACAACTCAAATTCTTTCTTACCACACGTTTCCGACATTTTTTTTTGACAATAAATTGTTTTGACTTTTTTGAAAAATAATATTGCTAAACAACGTAAAAGAAAATTATTAGTTTGACAAAATTTTAAGTTTAAATTTTATTTTGAGTTTGTTAAACTTAAGAAAATTAATTAAATATTAAAACATTTCTGAAAATTAAAATTATGATTCATGCAAAATATAAACAATTAAAGAACGCTGGACAGAAATATGACATTTAGGCTAGAAATTTCTAAATTTGTATAAGCATTTGGGCAAACATATTTGAAATTATTCTCTAAACTGACAAAAACTCTGGCGGTGAATAGAAACGTAAGTTTTTCACGTAGCTTTACCATCATTTGATATGGTTAACTTGAAAACGAAATTTAGTACAAAAGTAAAGGAAAATGTGGTAAATGGAACACACTTAATATAAACAAGCTAAAACAAGAACAATACATATATAAAATCTAAAATAAACAAACATGTTTTGTTTTGTTTTTCATTTCATTCAATATGGCGATATAAACTTTTACAGGAAAACTTGAATGAAATTATTTGAAATATTTGTAGTCGTGGATAAAATAGTATCTTGTATTCGCTTAGGATGAATGCAATTCTTCACTCGAATGATTCCCTCCACTCGCTACGCTCGTTCCGGGAAACTTCATCCCCGTGAAGAATTGCCCTCATTCTAAGCTCATACAAGAATCTACTATTCTCTATTATTTTCCTGTGAATTACAGTTATGGTTAATTAATTTCAAAATTGTATCATGGCTTCATTTCATGGTTAACCGAATGCAAACATTTAATTAATATTGAAATAAAATCTACCGTGTTCGTTTTCTATGCATTTTTATCATCCACCATCTTCTTTTGAGCTTGGGTTTTTGTTTATTTAAATTATAGCATACTAAATTTATTAAATAATTATTGACAGCCATATAATTCACCATAGTAGCAGCTTCAACTTCCATCTCGAAATAACTTTTATTCTCGGCCATTTAATTATATCAGCTTTATTTGTATGTTTTTTCGATAATAACAGTATGTATTATTGTATTGTTTTCTAACCTATAGCCTAATAAACCTAACCTATTATCTAATGAAAATTTTCCTATAAAAAATTATCATTATTCAATTGGTATGATTCCAATTGGTAAAATTGTTTTGATTTCATTAAAATTATTTCCAAATTATAATCACAATTGCTTTGATAAGTTTTGTTCAAAAATCAAATTTTAAATTAAATTCTCTTATTTCGTTTAGTTGAACCAATAAAACACACGATTTTCAACACAGGTGTAGCCACAATTAAATTAATTTATTAGCGCGCTAGTGTTTTAGCGCAATAATTTGTTAGCGCCAGAATTTTATGGCGATAAATTGTTATGCGATAATGTTAGCGCGATATTTTATTAGCGCGCTAATTACGGCGCAACTTAAAGCTTTAATTATAGCGATAATTTTTTTTTGCTGTCAGAAATTTTATTTTTCATTCATACAAACTATGATATTTAAACAGTAGGGTTTGCTTTAACTGTCGGCAATTCTTCTTGTCGTCGATAATTTTGCTTTGTCGTTATGAAAATTCTTTGTTGTCATTTTTTCTTCTAACAAAATGAAATATAATTTTATCTTAGTAGGCGCATAAATGCTATAAATTTGTAATTTATGTTTGACAAATAAACATAAACATGCAATCATTTATGAATGAAAACGGACATTTTTATTATTTGCAATTTTACATAATTTTTTATAAGCTGAATAATTTGTAGAAAAAACTTTATTTAGAAACTAATAATTATTATCTTTTAATCAAAATTATAATTTAAAAAAAATTATCTCATTAAATACCACTCTTCATTGAAATTTTTGTCTAAAATTTTTCAATTTTACTCATTAAATTATTTTTAAGCAACACTGCTCAATCAAACCACTACTTAAACCACTCGTCCTTCGGACTCGTGGTTTATTGTGCGCTTTGATTCGCAGTGTTGCTAAATAATTTAATTAGTAAAATCAAAAAATTTTCGAAAAAATTTCAATGACTCGTGGTATTACAACCGATAATTTTTTTTTGCTGTCAGATATTTTATTTTTCATTCATACAAACTATGGTATTTAAACAGTAGGCTTTGTTTTTACTGTCGGCAATTCTTCTTGTCGTCGATAATTTTGCTTTGTCGTTATGAAAATTCTTTGTTGTCATTTTTTCTTCTAACAAAATGAAATATAATTTTATCTTAGTAGGCGCATAAATGCTATAAATTTGTAATTTATGTTTGACAAATAAACATAAACAAGCAATCATTTATGAATGAAAACGGACATTTTTATTATTTGCAATTTTACATAATTTTTTATAAGCTGAATAATTTGTAGAAAAAACTTTATTTAGAAACTAATAATTATTATCTTTTAAATAAAATTATAATTTAAAAAAAATTATCTCATTAAATACCACTCTTCATTGAAATTTTTGTCTAAAATTTTTCAATTTTACTCATTAAATTATTTTTAAGCAACACTGCTCAATCAAACCACTACTTAAACCACTCGTCCTTCGGACTCGTGGTTTATTGTGCGCTTTGATTCGCAGTGTTGCTAAATAATTTAATTAGTAAAATCAAAAAATTTTCGAAAAAATTTCAATGACTCGTGGTATTACAACCGATAATTTTTTTTTGCTGTCAGATATTTTATTTTTCATTCATACAAACTATGGTATTTAAACAGTAGGCTTTGTTTTTACTGTCGGCAATTCTTCTTGTCGTCGATAATTTTGCTTTGTCGTTATGAAAATTCTTTGTTGTCATTTTTTCTTCTAACAAAATGAAATATAATTTTATCTTAGTAGGCGCATTAATGCTATAAATTTGTAATTTATGTTTGACAAATAAACATAAACAAGCAATCATTTATGAATGAAAACGGACATTTTTATTATTTGCAATTTTACATAATTTTTTATAAGCTGAATAATTTGTAGAAAAAACTTTATTTAGAAACTAATAATTATTATCTTTTAAATAAAATTATAATTTAAAAAAAATTATCTCATTAAATACCACTCTTCATTGAAATTTTTGTCTAAAATTTTTCAATTTTACTCATTAAATTATTTTTAAGCAACACTGCTCAATCAAACCGCTACTTAAACCACTCGTCCTTCGGACTCGTGGTTTATTGTGCGCTTTGATTCGCAGTGTTGCTAAATAATTTAATTCGTAAAATCAAAAAATTTTCGAAAAAATTTCAATGACTCGTGGTATTACAACCGATAATATATGATAGACGATAACGCAGGTGTGGCCCCAGCATAATAGTTAATAAAATAAAATTTAAATCTTGTGGCTAAGAATTTATTAAAAAATAGTGACAATATAGTTTAAATATATAGTTGAGAAATCTTAAAAATTATTTTTTGTTGTCTAAATATCAATTGTTCATTACAAAATAGCAGTAATTTAGTTTAAGAACCAGTGGTGGTATGATTGAATAAAAATCCGACTCGGAAATATTATAACTATTCGGAAATTTAAAATGGCATATGATTGAAAGTATTTTTCGAACATTTCTGTCGGAAAAATTTTCGAATCCATTTTGCTTGTCGGAAATTTATATTTGACGTTTTGTTGTAAATTATATTAAGTTATACGTTATGTTTTTTTTATATATCATTTTTACATTTGTTTAATAAACATTTTACAACGGAAAAGCTATCCATAATCATAAAAAAAGCTAAACTCGCCATTTAAACTATATATATTCTATCAATATCAACACAACAACAACAACAACTATATATATTCTATCAATATCAACACAACAAATGATAAATACGAATATTAAAAGGTTTTGACATTTTTAAATTCTGTACTAAATGGGTGCGTTTATATGAGAATCGAAAATATTACGAAACATTTCAATCATACGTCGGAAAAAATTTGTCGTAGTATTTTCGATTCGTATAAAAATTTCCGATCAAATTCAATCATACCATACCAGTTTCATTCAATAGCATAAAAGTTAACAGTTTTGTAATTAAAAATGAATACACGATCAAAAAACAAAAACAAAAAATCATAATCCAAATATTTTTCATCACAACAGAGATGAAAATATTTGCAAGATTTGTTCTTAATTAGTGACAAAACAGTTGCAAAAGTTTCACATCGAATGTTCATGATTCAACATGAATCGTGCAAAGTTTAATATTTTTAAAAAAATCCAAACTATTCATGCTCTAAAAACTGTAAAACGGTTCTTGATGAAGAATAATCTGAACATTTATGTCCAAGAAGAAGCAGCTGATTCATCAAATAGCCGATACAATACCACCCACCTCTTAATTGAAAAGATTAATGGTTTGTCAAACAAAATTCATAAGATTTTGAGGGAAAATAAAAAGATGCATGAAATCTTGGATGACTTTAAAAATACATAAAACTGATCATCTTGAACAAGTGGTTTGTAATTTAAAGAATGAGGTGAGTAGTTTGAATTATGAAATGAATTATATTTAAAACAAGATAAACATAAGAAAAAACTAGTTATTTTGGGAATACCATGAAGAAAATAATGAAAATAAAGTCAAAATTGTTCAGAATATTGGTAAAGCTTTGAATACTTAATATAAGGGAGGCAGATATTGAACAAATATTTTGAACTAAAATAAACAAGGCGAATTCTCAAAGTGGTAGATCTATTGTTCAATCGCTCGTTGTCAAAGTCTACAATTTCAATCTAAAACAGGAAATGTTGAATAAAAAAAAGGAAATGAAAACAACGCTATTTACAAACGCTATTGTCAAATCAGCAAATGAAGCTCAGGAGATATTCCTAAATGATTATCTGACACCTATCAACTCAAATTTACTTCGCATTACTCGTCAAAGTAAACATGATAAAATTTATGAATTCGTTTGGTTAAAAATAATTCTATTTTTGTAAAGAAGCCACACAGTACCATATATCTAAAATTATTAGAAGTGTTAGTGACATTGAGGTTTTGACAAACCGGAATAAAAGTATCCAAAGCAATAAAGACACTCAATAATTTTTGTATACTAACAATTTTTTTTGAAGTGAAACTTCTTTATCGGCGTATGAGAGAAATTTTAAAGCAGCATAAAATTTAAAACAATCGTCACGATTTTCGGCTACGTTGTTTTTTATAAATTTTAATTTTGTTTTGATAATTTTATTTTTATTAATTTATTTAGTATTGTACTAATGCCCGGTTGCTTCAACATTTAAATCTCCGATAACTTTTTTTAATTCTCCATTTAACTAGTTTTGCGTATTTTGATCGCGATTGGAGCTTTAAATAAGGCTTATAAATTCAATTAAGTTTTTTTATCTTGTTATTCAGTTACATGTTTGTTTGTTTTTGTCAAAAAACGGCGTGAAAAAGGTTTGAGAGATATTTCTTATGGTTTAGCTATTCTTCCTTACGGTTTAGCTAAGTCTCATTTAGTAAATGTTCAAGCAACCGAGCATAAATGATATATGAGTTGGATGTGTCGATTGTAGATGGTGGTCATCATAGTGATTGTGGTCATGGTGGCCATGGTGGTCATGGTAGTCATGGTGGTAATAGTGATCATGGTGGTCATGGTGGTCATAGTGGTAATGGTGTTCACGGTGGTCACGGTGGTCATGGTGGCCATGGTGGTCACGGTGGTCACGGTGGTCATAGTGGTCATGGTGTTCATTGTGGTCATGGTGGTCATGGTGGTCATAGTAGTAATGGTTGTTATGGTGGTCACGGTGGTCATGGTGGTCACGGTGGTCACGGCGGTCATGGTGGTCATGTTGGTCATGGCGGTCATGGTGGTCATGGTGGTCAAGGTGGTCATGGTGTTCATGGTGGTCATGCTGGTCATAGTGGTTATGGTGGTCATGGTGGTAATGGTGGTCACGGTGGTCATGAGAGTCATGGTGGTCATGGTGGTCATGGTGTTCACAGTGGTCATGGTGGTCATGGTTAATGGTGGTCATGGTGGTCATAGTGGTCATGGTGGTTATGGTGGTCACGGTGGTCATGGTAGTCATGGTGTTCACGGTGGTCATAGTGGTCATGGTGGTCATGGCGGTCATAGTGGTCATGGTGGTCATAGTGGTCATAGTGGTTATGGTGGTCACGGTGGTCACGGTGGTCACGGTGGTCATGGTGGTCATGGTGGTCATGGTGGTCATGGTGGTCATGGTGGTCATGGTGGTCATAGGGGTTATGGTGGTCATTGGTGGTCTGGTAATGGTGGTCACGCTGGTCATGGTGGTCATGGTGTTCACGGTGGTCATGGTGGTCATGGTGATCATAATGGTAATGGTGGTCATGGTGGTCACGGGGGTCATGGTGGTCATGGTGGTCATGATGTTCACGGTGGTTATGGTGGTCATGGTGGTCTCCTTAGACGGATTTTCTTCGGAGTCCAAACTAATTAACCCTGGTGTACCTCAAGGTTCAGTATTGTCTCAAACCCTATTTTTTATTTATATCAACGAATTGTTGAAAATACCAGCAACCAAATAAATAGTTTTGCAGATGATAGCACAAGTCGTTCGAGCCCCTTCCTTCAAAAGGTAAAATGCACGAACGAATTAATCCCGCCCGGAGAGACGCTGCCATAAACGTTAATAAAGACCTAAAAAAAGTCGCCGATTGGGGGGGGAACTCTGGGGGAACTCTACTAAAACCCAGCTGTTGATTGTTTCCAGATTAAAGACCGAGTTCCCTAAAGATATTTTATTCAGTATGTGTGATGAACCAATAGGCGAATGTAAAAACATTGTTTTATTGAGTGTCACAGTTTCAAATGACCTACTCTGGAATGATCATGTTATGGCGATGGCAAAAAGCGCGTCTAAAAAACTCGGCCTCCTAAATAGATGCAAAAAATTTTCACTCCATACCAATTGCTCCATGTTTATAAGTTCTATATTTGTCCCTTTATGGAGTACTGTTGTCAAGTTTGGGGTGCTGCTTCTGTTTCCATCTTGGCCCTCTTGGACTCTGTTCAAAAGCGGGCTATACAAATAGTGGGTGTCCGAGCTTTGACATCAAAACTTGATTCCCTACCACATCGTCGCACTGTTGCTGACCTTGTTGTTTTTTACAAATATCGTCATCAACAGTGCTCAGATGAAATCAGCATCATCATGCCTCAAACTTATTCATACCCCCGTTTTAATCGGCTACTGCAACCAGTGAAACGGTCGAGATCCCGCGCCGTCATACTGGCAGATCGCAGAAAGACTTCTTTGTCTGAACTGCATACAAATGGAATAGTTTGCCGGAATCTATAGTCTCAGGTGGTTTTAATCCGCAGAGGTTTAAAGAAAGCGTTCATCAACACCTTAGAACGCAAGTTGTTGTGGGACCTAGGTCTTAAAAGGTACTTATGTGTTGTTGTGACAGATATTCCAAACCCTATTGCACAACAATTTTTATTTAAAAAAAAATCTGTGATCGCTCATGGATATATCCGTAGACACTTTCCAGCTCCTGATGTCTTCTAGAAGAGATCTGGAGCATAGAGTGATGTCTATGGTTTCTTGCCGTCGGGAGTTAACAAAAGTGTGCTCTCCTCCAGAATTTAGAATTTTCAAATTAGTAGTAGCCAAGTACTGTAAGAGAGACTGACCTTTGCTGTTATTATTGATACTTCCCCAGCTTACGTGATGTGAATTGGCGTCACAGCCGACTATGATATCCAGGTTTTTATGCTTGGAGTAGTCAACCACGCGCACCACCTCCAGCGTTGGCGAAGGACTAATGGAGTCCGACGGAAGATAGACAGACACAATGGGTATCCGCCTTTTCCGTAGTTGTTCTATAACTGAGCATTCCTACGGTTAAATCACCTGAGAATAACTCAGCCAGAAGAGGTATATAAAGACTTTGGTGTGATGCTATGCAGGTTCTGGTTTTTTCAGGACCCCCTTTGTACAGAATGTCCCAGCTCTTCAATAAAAGACCGGCTACTCTGTTTTTAATAATGTACCTGTAGGGCTCTTGAATTATTAAGATTTTTGCATACAGCTTTTTAGCAAGTGAAGCAATGAGATTATATGACCCACTTATGCTATGTTGCAGATTGTTATCATAACAGTGATATTCGTTTATGTCTTCAAGCGCAATCCAATAAACTTTACGTCTACTGAACCGCACATGAAGAAAAGTTTCGCTTTCCGATTAGATATTGCTTTCGCACTCTCTTCACCCAAAAGAGTGTACAGGTGGTTTCCTTCGACAGAGGTTTTATCCTTAGTCAATTTCTTCCCCCCGTACGATTGGATCCTCTATTTGGAATTGTCCAAGCCATTTTGACGTCCGAGACCACCCAATAAAGCCATCTCAGATTGTCTATGACTTGGAATCTAGATTAAGGCCAGATGCATCTTAGGGAGATCACACAACTTCATTGCTGAAAGCCTTGCTCCTTCCCATGGAATGCAACCTGGAATTTCCTGCACCAACCAGTTAAATAAAAAGTCGTTTGAGCTTCGGAAATAAAGTTGTCCTTCTTACATCGACACTTCATCAAAGGTTGGCACAGTTCCTGTTTGTTCCAGCATTTCTTCAAACTCGAAGATCAAATTGCTTTGGATCAAGTTGCTTTGTTCCTGGCTGATAATTCCATTGTTAGATTAAACAATTCCAGCTAGCATTCTCTTGGCTGCACTAGCATAGCTTGATGCAACCTTGTTCGGACCCGTCGTTACCATCGACTTCGATGGAATCTTTGAGACATTATCACTTGAAGCCTTTCCACTTTTGTGCTTCAAGATCTCAAGGTGAGTCGTGTCGTCATCCCCTTGTATAGGATTTGGACTGCCTTCACAGTTAGCCATATTATGACCTATACAAAGGCTCGCCTTGTGACGCGGGACCGAGGTGATCGGTAGACGAATCTGTGCGATCATCTCAGCCCTCGTGTCCAAGGGAGGTGTTGTTGCAGAGGGACCGCAAGATATAGTGGCTTGCTCTACAATATCTGTTTGCAATGAGGAGTCAGCCTTCGCTTTCTTCTTTTTTCTCCTCACTGAGCCACAAACGTTTTTCCTCTTTCTCTTATTTCCAACTGTTACAGTGGTCTCGGAAGCCTGCATCTCCGAGGATTTGCTGACCTCCGTTTCCGACTGCACCAGATGGAGACTTTCCAAAGACTTGTTTAAATCTCCAAGAGCCATGTGTGACACGACCCGAAGATTTTCACAAGCCTCCGGAATAGAGGTGGAGTTGCTGCTATATTTTGGAAAGTTTACTGTGGACGTATTACCGTCCACAGAATGTTCCTCCGGTTTTTTGTAGTATTTTTTGGACGTTGTGTTGCTGTTATGTGTAATTGTGTGTGTTGGTGTGTTTATTTTTTTTAAAATTATTGTTAGATTTTCCCATGATGCATATAGATGTTAAATTTTCCCATGAATCAAACAGAGATCAAGCCCTGAGTTGTGCGCCGTTAGCGACTGATGAAGATCACTATCAGCCAATCGATCACCTCGACATGACTGCCACCCCACTGAATTAAGTGAGATTACTTGTTAATTACTTTGAGGTTGTTTATCGAATTTTTGTAAATTCAATGAAACCTTTAGGTTTTCATAAAATTTATTCGGGTTTATGTTTTGTAATAGTTAACCCTGCTTGAGGATTTTCACTCAGGAATGGGTAACTGTGACTGCAAGAATTGCAGATCACCCGTCTCAATTAGCTCACTATTCTTATAGGCACAATGATAACCGATGTCATCCCCAAACCAAAACTGACAATCAGCATTTTTTTCTTTAGTAAATTTCTCAGAGGGATTAAATTTCTCGGAAGGATTAAATTTCCATAGAGGGATACCATTAAAAATAATCAGTAACAGTTTGATTGATTTTTTACATAGTTTTGTATTATGTAACTAAGACGACACTTTACAACAAAGCTGTTGTGATATCAGAAACCTTAATTGCAATTTTCTGTAAAAAATATGTAAAAATTGTGTGCAATAATAGTTCGCCCTAGATGTAATGTAATTTCATATGTAAATTAAACAAATGTTTATTGTTTTGATCATTTATTTATTAAATTACTTAATTTAAATCAGTATTCATTAGTATTCAATTCAATATAAACTTTACCGACACTTAGGAACAACAAAAACATCTATTTCTATAGTATAGCTTGAGATAAACTTTGATTTTAATTCGTAACACATATACATTCTCATTCATATATGAAAAATGGGTATGAAATTCCGTAAGAGTTATAAGAGTGTTATAGTTAAAAAAATCGGAGTAAACTAACTACTTACAGTGGATACTAGTTACCACTATACGGACCAGTTGAATTAAACAATGAACTATAGCGTGAAACTTAATACTTCCTAAAAAATTGATATTCTATAGTTGAAGTCAATCAAATATTATGATCCAACATTAATCCAAAATATATTTAGGCTAATCTCAAAAACATTCTTCTCTCTAAACGTTGGTTGTAATTCTTTGTCTATAATTTTGTTTACCCTCAATTCAATATAAAAAAAACAATCGTTAAATTTTTTAGCTTTTCACCCTTCCAAAAATAAACTCAAGATTTATGGAAAAAAAAATAATGTCAGTTTAATAAGAACATCAATAGTCCAACTCTGTTCAATTTTAAAGTATAGTGTATTATTTTCGACTGTAACGAATCTCCGACACCGAATTAACGAAATTTGTATTGCACTCAATTCAAAAGCATACAGATTCGGCGTCCGGGCTTGTTCGGTACAGTCAAAAAGAATTCACTACATAGTGGTAGTGTTCGGTCGTGCAATATCATAATAAATATCACGATATATTTTACGTCTATATTTTACGATATATTTTACATAAATATATTTTACGTCCAATTTTTTTCTTCTAACTTCACTTCGTTGAATATTATGTCAAACCGGACCGAACAGTCAAAAGATAAAAAGATGGATTTATACGTCAACCTTTTACATGTCACTTTTATTTCAATTAATTTTAACACAAAAGATAAATTTAGCCCGAAAACCACAAATCAATTTTATCAAGAATAGTTATCACAAAAATGTAAGCATAAACAAAACAAAACCAAAAGAGTTAACAACCAAAATAAAATAATTTTATTGTCACCTAAATTCAAAACATTTTAACATTTAAAACCAGCAAAAAATCTGATTTTTTTCGTGATAAATGGCTACGTATAGTGCTTCGAAAAATCATGATTTTTTTTTATCACGTTGTCTCGACCGAACACTAGGAGTATTTTCCTTAAACGTCAAACTTTAAACGTCAAAATTTGTGCATGTAAAATCATCAAAATTTATTGATTTCCCTTGCAAATTTGGTTATTTTGATTGTTATTAATAGTACATTATGATGCTAGGACGTAAAGCTAAAGATTTTGGACGGATGTGGAGTTGGCAAATCGAGGCGCTAGCCGAGATTGGCACCCACATTAAGTCCAAAATAGCTTACGTCCGTGCATCATATACTATTTTTTATTCGCCGCAAGCAAAATATTTTAAGAAAATTTGTTTGTTCTAAATTAAAATTATAAATGTTCATAAATTTTAAAATAAAAATATGTGGAAC
This sequence comes from Diogma glabrata, assembly GCA_963693315.1. Lineage (NCBI taxonomy): Eukaryota > Metazoa > Arthropoda > Insecta > Diptera > Cylindrotomidae > Diogma > Diogma glabrata. Next base: position 122,289,827 of record OY856188.1, read on the forward strand.
AAGTAACCTTTGACAAAATATTTATTATTTTTTCCAAATTATTGTGTAGCTATGACAACAAATGATAACAACATTGAATAAATATATAAGGAAGAATAATTACGTGTGGCTACACGAATATTTTTTGAAGTATGTAATTTGTATATCTGTGCGTTCTTCATCCATGACATTTGACATATTTCGTTTTGTATTTTAAAATAAAATGATAGCTTTTATCCGAAATTCTACTTGAAGTATATTCAAATTAAACAAAATTTATAAAAATTAAAGTTTAAATTAATGTTTTACAAAACAATTATTAGTATTTGTGAAGTAGTTTATTCATAAAAATGAAGTGTTGCATTAAAATATGTACAAATAACCTTAAATACACTGAAATTTGATCATCGAATTTCATATCAATGATTAGAATATTTTGACTAATACTACGCATAAAAAGGGTTTAGAATGATGTTTTAACAAAAACATAAAGTATTTGCTTTACAAAAACTGTTATTTTCTAGTTTAATTTTATATTTTATTACCCTACATATATGTAATTTTTCTTAATCCATCGTTGTCAAACCATATTTCAAACGTAATCACAGCCGAATATAAGGTGTTCTTAAAGTAATTCAACATTATTAAAATATGTGTTGTATGGACAATTAAAAATATTTATATATGGAAATATAAGGAAATATTTTATCCAACATATTAGGCTTTTAAATTTACATGTAACATTTATTATTTCTTTTATTTGTTTTGAAAATATAAATATGCAAATTGTAAAAAGTACCACCCACTAGAATGCAAACACTATCAAACTACATCAATACTAAAATTTAGATGCTTCACTCAAAATGTCTAGTTACTCTTCCTTAGATATTTATTCAATGGATAACAACTATTTTAATTGGATAATGAAATTTTGAATTTAAGGGTTGCTTTGATGAAAATTTTTATTTTTCATAGAATTTAAACAAATGCAAATGCTTTTTGCTTTTTTGGACGTAGCTATGATAACAAAATAAATAGTTGAAAAGTGATACTTTAAAGCCGCAAATCACAGTAATAAAGTAACACTTTAATATGTAGGCGAATAATAAAGTGTTTTAAAAGTGAATTTTTGAAAACAATAATTAATTAAATTGTTAATTGTGTTGTGCTCTTAAGTTTTTAATGCATTAGGGATACTGAAATAATTAAAATCGCATTAAAATATGGAAATTAAATCAACCTTGATTTCTTCAGAAATTTTATATAATATTGTCTCTGAACATTTTTTATTATTAATTTATACTTTATTATTGTTATTTTACACTAAACTAAAGTATTTGATTGTTAGTATAAACCGAAAGAAAAATAGTTAAAATTAAAATGAACCTTCATTTCTGAAGAAATGAAGGTTGATTTAATTTCCATATTTTAATGCGATTTTAATTATTTCACTATCCCTAATGCATAAAAAACTTAAGAGCACAACACAATTAACAATTTAATTAATTATGGTTTTCAAAAATTCACTTGGCAAGATTACTTTAACTTAGGCACGAGTGGATTTTTTTTTATTATTTTTATCGTAAATTAAGAGAATTTAGTAAAAGGGACAGTTTTGATCGTTTATCTTATAGGAAATAAAGCAAAATTAAGTAAAAAATAAAAAATTTTTTTTTACTACTTGCATGAGAAATTTCTATTATTTACTCAAAAACCCAAGACAAAAGTTAATTTTCTCAGCTATGGTTACTAATTCAGATTCCCCACACCTAATAATAAGTATTTTAGCACCTTGGTAAATAACAAAAATATAACTTTTGTTTGTTTGTTAAACTGAGTTCATCTTTGAATTTTTTTAGTTTCTTCCTACAGGTTAGTTTATTTGCAATTTTAATTCGTGTTGAACATTTCTGTTGAAATTTAGCTTAGTTGTGAGTTGTAGACTAAAAAAATTCAAAATTTGGTTCATCAATTGAATAGGTTTTCAATTTCATGTCAAAAATAAATAAAAGCTATATTTTTTAATGCAAAGCATATGTGATTTTTATATAGTTTTAAGAAAATTCATTGAAAATAAAATTCTAACTAAGCAGCCCTGAATAATAAATATCCAATACGCAATCCAATGATATGATAAACAATGTTTCACCAAATTAAAAATTTTAGTTATTCACCATTTGCTTATTAATTGACATTTTATTTTGTGTATAATTAAGAGTTTCAGTGCATTTTTTATATCAAGTAGTAAAAAAAATGGTATATAAACCTCGGTGAAGCAAATTTTCTCCATTTCGGCTCTTAATTCGCTCGAAACTTCGTTTCTCGCGAATTAATATTCACCTCAATGTAGAAAATTTACTTTATCACCTCGGTTTATAATGTACTATTGTCAAAACCAGTGCAATTTTGCATGGATTTTGCTTTTTTCAAAGGCCTGTATCTTGGACCCCGGGGCTCCGATACAACTCGTTTTGGTTTATTCGCTTCAGTGAGTGATTCTCTATCAAATAAAAAAAAAATTCTTGGCGCCTTAGTAAAAGTAATATCCCCACATGCACAAATTAAAACAGCTGGGTTGAGCTGTCAAAATATTTTCGGGAAAAAGCGCTATTAATATTTCATTTAAAATTTCAATATTGTATGCCAGGGGTAGCGAACCTTTTTCAGTACACGTGCCAAAAAAATACAATTTATTTTTATAAAATTGCTCACGCCAAGCTATTTGTAATACTAAAAAATATAATTACTACAAATAAAATAAAAACATGCGCTTGCAGAATTTTATTAACAACAATTAATAGCTACAATAAAAGTCTTAAAGATTAAATTGAAATATTAATATTAAGTTTAAGTTATTTAATGCGATTTTTGTTGCTGCATCTTGGATGACAAATATTGATTGTAGGATTGTAGAATGCATGCTGAGCTAGATTTATCAGTCATTCTATTTCTCAAACTGTCCTATATAAAATTGATCATGGCCATAGTGCCCAAATATCGCAATTTAAAGTTGTATAAATAATACATAAAAAAGGCTGAAAAACTGGGTAAAATAATCCAAATTTTTTTGATAAAATTCATTTAAAAATTCATCAAAACTATCCTTTGTAAATTCATTTCCGAGAATACTGAGTCCCACGCATAAGTGGATGAAAAAATTGACAATATAATTGTCGCTAGTGTCTTTAAACAGTTAAAACTTTCGGGGATGCTTCTCCAGGTTTTACAAATCAAATCTATAAACTTTTGTTTATAGAATTGTTTCCATATTGAAGTGTCTTGATTCTGTTTAGCGTAGAGCTGTTAAACTGAATGGCAACTCGGCTCTTAGTTATAAGTTTGAATTCTTGCAGCACAGACGAAGTGTTGCTGATTCGACAATTTTCTACGAATACATTATGGATGAACAAACTTCCGTATAGGGATAAAATTAATTTTACCTGAACCAGTCAACCTATAGGGTTACACTAGAGCAAGTGTTGTGGGCTGTGGTCCATATTGAATTCGATTGAAAATTAATCAATTAAGCATTTGAGTTTCATTTCAAATTTAAAAATTGTCAAATTAAGAATATCCATGTTAATGTTGATGGTGTCTCATTTGATGTCTTTTCAACTAATGCAGGAGTTCCTTAAGGTTCCACTTTGTCACCAACTCATTTCATTTATATAAATGATTTGCTAGATTCAACTGTTAATCCTATCCATAGCTTTGCTGATGATAGCACACGGCATGTGTCACATGAAATATCAAATCTAAATTCACCTTCTGTGCTTTACAACCGTAGATCGAATTTGATAAATTCCTTAAAAGTTGATCTCACGGCAATCGTGGATTGGGGTTTTGTTGACAATGTTGAATTTAATACGAGCAAAACACAGGTTTGCCATTTTTCTAGATTATCAACGCACCTAATCCGTTTCCGTTAAAGATTGACTCTAAAGATCGTGAAGAGGAAGAATCTGTAAGATTTCTAGGAGTAGAAGTTGGAAGCAATATGAAGTGTAATTCTCATGTTTTTAGCCTAGCTAAGAACGCTGTTAAAAATAAGGATTTTTGGGAAGATGCCGTACATTTTTTAACAACTTCTTTTAATATACAAATCATTTATTCGTTCCTGCATGGAATATGGTTCTCACATATGGGGTGGACCATATTTTAGTAGTTTAAAGTGTCTTGATTCTGTTCAGCGTAGAGCTGTTAGATTGAGTGGCAACTTGACTCTTAGTAACGAACTTGATTCCTTGCAGCACAGACGAAATGTTACTGATCTGACAATTTTCTATAAATACATTATGGATGAACGAACTGCCGCAGAAATAAAATCAATTTTACCTGAAGCAAACCAATCGCGTTACACCAGAGCAAGTGTTGTGGCGCATTCATATACGGTTCAAACAAAAAAAGTGTATAGAACTGCCCCCTGTCCCATTTTTTCAACAGAGTCCTTCACCTCTGGAATGCTTTACCTTCTTGGGTTTTCCCCAATAGTTTTAATCCTCAAAATTTTAAAGCAAATTTCTTAAAGAAACTTGATTTATTTGAACATAATCCTAATAGGTTGTAGGCTTTGCAAAAGCAACAACATCATAAAAAAAATTAGCTCCGGCTATCTTTTATTGAAATAAATTATTTGTTGCCTTCTACAAGACGAATTAGGCCATCGTGTCGAAGTACGGCCTTTACTTCCCAAAAAATGTACAGGAAATCCAACAGAAAAACGAGCCAACTTTCAAAATTTATCATCTCCACATTCAATGCACAAAGTATTTCGAATGGCAGTTACATCGCCGAATTTGAAAATGCATTAAAGGATGTCAATTATGACATAATTGGTCTATCAGAAGTCAAACGGATTGGCGAAGAAATCAAAGAAATGAACGGTTATGTCTGCTATTACAATTGAATTGAAAGAAGAAGAGGAACTGTCGGTTTCATCATACACAACAAATGGAAGAAAAACATCTCAGGATTTACGAGTCATTCTGATCGTGTAATCTCAGTCAAAATGAAATTCGACAAGAATACGCTTGGTATTGTTCAATGCTATGTTCCAACAACAACATACACCGATGCCGATATATTAAAATTCTACAACTATGTATCAACGGCGATCGAAGATCTAAAAAAATATACTTGGTTAATCGTCATGGGAGACATGAACGCTAAAAATGGTGTTCCATCAGCAAATGAAACCAATGTCATAGGAGAATACGGTATAGGAATCAGAAATGATAGAGGCTCAATGTTAATCAATTTTGCCAGAAATCATCTATTGAACTGCCAGAAATCATCAATCAACTATTTGTTGCCAATACAGTTTTCAAAAAACTCAAAGAAAGAAAAAGGACATGGTCATTGGAAGAGCAAAGAACGAAATTGACTACATTATGATTAGAAATAAACAAAAACATCTGCTAAAAGATGTTGACGTTGTAAATGGTTTCAAATTCAATTCAGATCATAGAATGGTAAGGATGACAATCGATTTAAAAGTAAGACGTTTCCGATCTTTCAAAAAATACATTCCAAAGATCAATGTTCAATTTGATGACAATTAAATAGAAAAATTCAATGAAAATCTGCAAAAGAATTTGAAGAATATAAGCGAATATCAATTGTACTCTACACAGGAAATATATGACCAATTTTGCTCTGATATACTTACCTGTGCAGAACCATTCAGAAGCAACAGACAGACAGATTCCGTACTATCAACAGTAACGAAACAAGAGATTGAGATGCGAGAAACAATGAAGAAGAAACGTCATGAAAACGAAAGAAGAGAAAAAGAATTCAAAATTCAACGGAAAAAAGTCAATCGGTTAATCAAGCGTGATGTCTACAGACATGAAATTAGCCAACTACAAGACGCAATCGAAAACGGTAAATCTTTGAGAAATGCACGGAATGGCATAACCAACAGTAAAACATGGATACCTCAATTGATAGACATAGATGGTACGGTAAGAACTAGCAGCTAAATACTATGAAAATCTTTATAAAAGCACATTATCAGAGGAAGAACGAAACGAACTCAATCCAGACCTGAATGATAACACCGAAATCGATGAAATTTCTATCCATGAAATAAACCAATCGATAGAAATGATGAAAAAATCAAAAGCAACAGGATCAGATGAAATCTCCTCGGATTTATTCAAAATTTGTGATATTCTCGGATTAGAACACTTACAATTCTTTTTCAATGAAATTTTATCAACAGAAAACATTCCAGAACAATGGCTCGAATCAATGATCGTTCTAATTTATAAAAAGAAAGGTGATAGAAGATATATAAAGAATTGTCGACCGATAATGTTAACATCGCATCTGTACAAATTGTTCATGAGAATTCTACTAAATCGATTGCAAACCAATCTGGATAAACATCAATCACCCAATCAAGCTGGATTTCGTCCGGGATATACGACTACAGATCATATCTTCGTTATAAACCACCTCATTTGAAAGTCTAACGAACACAACAAACAGCTGTTCATGGGATTTATTGACTTTGAAAAAAGCCTTCGATAGCATAGAGCATCCATTCCTATGGTCAGCGCTACATGAAATTAAATCGCAGTATATTCGCATATTCAAGAAAATTTATGAAAATTCAAGGACACGAATCAAAATGGATAAGTACAGCAGATGGTTCAAAATAGGCCAAGGAATTAAACAAGGAGATCCGTTTTCGCCAAAATCATTCAATTCAGCATTGCAAAGAATATTCAATGTAATCGACTGGTCAGATAAAGGAATAAAAATTGGAAAAACAGAACTGGCCGAATTAAGATTTGCGGATGATGTAGACGCCATTTCCGAGAATGAGCACAAATTGTCAGTAATGATGAACGATATATTCACAGAATCAAAAAAAGGTGGACTTCACCCAAACATTGAAAAAACAAAAATATTAACAAATACAAATGTCGAATTTGTCATGGTGAACGGATTGATGTGATGATCAAGATTGATGTGGTAGACAACATCAATTATCTCGGATAAGCAACTTCATGCACAAACAATGAAGACAAGGCGATAGACGCAAGAATATCTGCCGCGTGGAGATCATTTTGTCAACGCCCAAAATCAAAGGTTCTTCAAAAGTTCAGTGCCAATGTTTCACAAAAAGAGGCTATTTGACGCTTGTATATTACCGGTATTCACATACGGTACTCAATGTTTACCTTTAACACGGAAATCAATATCGAAATTAGAAATCGCTCAAAGAAGTATGGAGCGATCTATGTTGAACGTTCGACTTACTGATCGCATAACCAACGAAAAAAATAAACGACGTTAATGAAACTGCGAAAGGTTTGAAATGGAACTGAGCTGGTCATTTGAGTCGGTATGATAACAATCGTCTGCCGAAAATTGTTGAAAAATGGACACCATGCGACGGAAAAAGAAATCCTGGACGACCACATATACGATGGAAAGACGACATTACTAATTTTGGCAGTTGTTTTTGGAGACGAAAAGCAAAAAATAAAGAACTATGGAAAAAGATGGGAAACTCCTTTATTCAATTATGAATTGTTACGGAGTTATAAATAAATAAATAAATAAATAAATAATCCTAATCTCTAGTTGGCATGGTATGTTCGAATATTCAGAGACGTTAATTTATAATTTATTATAATTAACACTAAAAATGCCTACCTTTGAAAAAAGAAAAAAATCTGGTGATGTTGTATATTGATTTAAAATAAATTATGAGGTTTCTACAAATTGTATGTAAATCTTATGGTAAATTGTAAATCTTGAGGAAAATGTAAATCTTGAGGAAAGTTCCTCAATAACTGACTGATTAATTGCGGAAAACTTCTTTGTTAATTTAAGTTGACTCGGTTGCAGTGGCGTCATTTCACCAAAATCTTGGGGGGGGGGCGAGAATTTAAATGACATAAAAAAATTTTTTTCGTAAAACATAACATGTACATTTTTATACACACATATATTTAAAAGCATTTAAATGCATGGTCTTAGAAATGAAACTAAAATGCTTTTGAGCTACCTTGGTTACATATGCTAGATCTTTGACTTCTATTGTTGTTTCATCAAAGCGAATGCCGCAAAGTTCTGCAAAATCCCTTCATTTGTTAAAAATAATTTTAAATTTAGTATTATCCCTGCATTGTTTAAGCATCAAGAAAGTAGTTTGGCATGGGCTGCGAATATGGGCTGCGAATCCAATACCCAATACATTCTGGTTCAAATTCGAGCTTAGCTTGCTTTTAAATTTTCACTTCTTGACGTGACATCACTAAAATTGGTGTTCGTGTTATCAGCGCAAATTGCAACTAACTTTTTGTCAATGTTAAATAACAACAAGAAAACAAAATAACAACAAAACTTGTTCAAGCTACTGGAGCTGACGGCTTATAGCAACGCTTTTTTATGTTTATCTGTATCTATATGTCTTTTAATTCATAATGTCCACTGTTAGTTTGCAAATTCACTCCGACTGGTAATACAATAAACCTTTGCGTCGTTATATTTTGATTTTTTTATAGAAGTATAGTCCAATTCAATATCCTATGAGAATTTACGTAAACGTTTTCTATCCATCTTGATTTGCAGGAGAACTTTTTAAATATAATTTTAAAAATTAGTAAAAATTTACCTTTTATAGTAGCTTAAAACTTTTGTTACACAAGTAAAGACTGCAAAACAATTGAAACAATTTATTTTAATTTTACTAAATAATTAATATCTTTTCTGTATTCTGTAAGTATAAGAAGTATACAGTATACCTCTCGTTCTATCTTTTGCAAATATATACCATTTATCAAGTTTTTATGCTCTCTACTTTGTTTGTTCTTTATTGAGAAAAAAAAATTATAAATTAGAAAATAATAATTTTGCTTTTGAGCTACCTAGTTAAAGTGTGTTTTAAACAGAGTTTTAAACGCTACTTATATCACTCCTTTACTTTGTTCTTTCAGAGTGCGTAGCTCAAAAAAATATAACACTCCCACATACATGAGTGAAAATAATAAAATATCATTCTTGCTACTAAATTGAAATAAATATTTTCTTTCAAATACTCAAAACTTTTATTTTTGCTTCAAATTTGATGCTTTCCAACGTAAAATGCTTTGAATGATTCGTTCGAATGATTCATGTACATATTGTTAGAAAAGTGAATATAAAGGATGACGTAGAGGGACTATTCATAAATCGAATAAAAGAACAGGAAAATGTAATCTGCTCCAAGAAAGTAAAATCATTTTTTTTACATTTTATTTTTTGAATATTATTTCAAAGGATTAAAATGAGTGCTCGAATAAAGTAAAACTCTGGTTTGAAAATTTAAATGTTTATGAATTTATACGGAAAACTGCGACTTTTTAAGTAAAATATTTTGTATTTTATTCTGCATAATATACTTTCGATCTTTCGTATATACACCGGGGAGATGTTTCTATAAACAAAGAAACCTTTTCGTTGAGATAGATCTGTTAGACATCAAAAGATATTCGCAAAACAAAATGTAAATTATTGAAGTGAAAAAAACTGAGTTTAGTATTTCTAAGAAAATTATAGTTAAAACACTATTTAGTAAAAAAAATATTGCACTAGTTTGTTCTCTCAATATAGATAAATCAACATAACATTATACAAATTGCAAGAAAAAACAGTGAAGCCATTGCTTTGACTAAGATATTGCGCAAACTGTACGTACACTGTATATAAGGCTCATTTGATTATTTCGATAATGCGGGCAAATGTGGTGGAAATATTTGTTTCGTGGTACGCTTCGTGGGATAAATTTCTCCGTGGGACAACGCAATCAAATGTGGGACATTTCCACGCAGCGTGGGACGTCTGGTCAGTTTACTACCCATAAACGTGCGTAAATTTTTCATTTGATTCAAAATTGTACAATTATTGCGAGCTTCTTTTAAATCTATAAGAAAAACCTACCACAAAAAATAATAGTTTCTCCCTCCCTGTGACTGTATAAAAAAATGAACAAAGATTGACGTTTAGGATATGTTTTGGATTTTATTATAACCAACCAAACATATAATTTTTGCTATTTTATGAATTAAAAATTATAGTCCATATAGCGAAAAGAATTTGTCAGCAAGTTTTCATAACATACTTTGAAAATATTTACATAACTTAAATATTTGTGCGTGTCTTTAGAAAATATTGCTTGTTCATTATAAAACATTCACTATTATAAAATCACTGGAAATATCACAAAAAATTTAAATTACTCTCGTAATTATTTTCATTCATTTTATAAAAATTAGCACAACTATCAAGAAAACCGGTATGTTATAGGATTTTACAATTAGAAATGTTTTTAATTTATTGTTTTTAAAAAAGTCTTGTAAAGTAAAGTACAATACGATATAGATAAAAAAACAGGGCCAAACAGTCAGGGTTCTCCAAATAAGTGGGATATAATTAGGTTGTGTTCTCCTGCATGTACTTACTTTTAAGTTTATATAAATTACCAATGACCAATAACAATTGAAATTTGAATGTTAAATACTGCACTATGAACTCTCGAGGAACCCTATACTAATAAAATATTTTGTTTCCTCTGGCCTAGACACGAATATCTTATAAACAAAACACTATCGTACGATAGAATTTTGTCAAAATACGCACCCACGGCGTTTTTGGAAGAACGATCGTGTTCTGTTTATAAAACTGATTTCATCAGAAGATTAGATGCAATACGACCTTTCGTAACGGCGGCGCTCTAGTCTATACAAAGAACGATAACGGTTTGAATATTGTAGTGAACCGTACTATAGTCGGGCCAAAATAATATGTAACGTAATAATTATATTATCAGATATATTTCAATTAATAGTATGCGATAAAATTGGTATATTAGCTAAGTAAATCTTCTAAAAATTAGACGAATTTACAAAATAACAGTGCATTGAAATTTTTATAGTGTATAATTTTTATATAGTGTAAACGATTGGATGGTTTTATTGAATCGATGTATTGATAGTATCAGATCCTTGGGGGGGGGGGGCATCTGCTCGGTTGTTCATGAGATTCTACATCTGCATTCAATTTCTTTAGATTTGGAAAATATTTAAATGTGTTGGATATAAGGTCGCGATTAAAACTTTTTAATTTGGTTTCGAATGCTGGGATTAAATTAACATAACAATGACAGTTTTGTTAATATCTTGCAGTTCATCATTTATTTTATTTAAATGTACACAATAACCACAAAAGAACATTAATTTCAAAAGCCTACGTCCGTTAATTGACTTTATTTTTCAATGATTTTCTATTTATATAAAATAAGTCTTACTTCGTCTAAACACTCTCCAAATCTTTGTCAAACTTTACTACGGCTTGACCATGAGACATTGTTGTACGTGAGTAATCCACTGTATATTGAGTTTACCTCATTTAACAATTCTAAAAAATTTCGTTTATTTAAAGCCCGAGAAGATATGACTATTTTTGTGACAAGGTTTATAATATCTTCCAGTGATATGAAACTCGCCTTTGCACATAAAATCTGCTGGTATATATAACGCAATGGAACCCCAGAGTTGGATTTCCAACACGCTGGGAAAATAGAGTAACAAAGCCATTTTCTAGTACTGTTCTACTACAAGCACCGTCACTAGTTACTGATACAATATTGGAAATATCTACTTCTACAGTAACGAAGAAAAATTGCTAAGCGAGGTGATGTCAGCCCTCTCATCAAGACAAAACAAAATTAAACTTTCTTTATTTTCAAAATCCAAAGAACTGATGCGGATTTGAATCAAGATTTCTGCACATATTCCCTGTGCTGTCTCCATGTTTTCTTACACTGAGGGCATAATACGCATGCATCTGCGAACGTAAACGCTGCACCAGAAAATGTTCACGTTCCATAGGTTCGCCACCCCTTGTTGCAGGCGTCTATATGTAAGTACTATTTGCAAGTATGTACATACAATATATACATATACAAAATTATCAGCATACCAGACAATGTTTTGACTTGTGGTAACTGTAAGATAAATATTATTTGCTTCTTATTATATTGTTCCATTACAAAAAGTTTAATACAAAAAAATACTTACAAAAATATTTTTGATATATGTATTTTCATTTTTCAGTTCAATTCAAATAAAATGTTTTTATTACGTTCCGACTTTTATAACGAGCAACATGTCTTAAAAATAAATCGTGAATTTTATATTAAATATTTCGTTCGGCTTTAGTTTTTAATTTAGAAAAAATCAATTAATAATATTAGATTGTGATTGTTAACTAATTTTAGCGTAGGTGTAAAAATCAAAATTAAAAAATGGATAATTCTAAAAAACCTGTCAAAGAGAATCCGCGAAAAACCGCGAATTTCTTAAGTGTATTTTTAGTCACATGGATTTGGCCTTTATTATACAAAGGCTCTAGAAATGGATTAACACAAGAAGATTTATCAAAGACGTTGAAAATTGATGAATCTGAAGCGCTTGGTAATCATTTAGAAAAGTGAGTTTTTTTTATTAAAATCAAACTATTTAATTTTTATCTTAAACAAATACTGGCCATAAATGCAAATTTAATCTTGGTATCTGTAAACAATTATATAAATATTGAAACAAACGAAATGAGCCTTGTTAAAATATGAATGAAAAATAAATACGATAGAAGTAATTATATATTATAGGATAGACATTATAAAATGTTTATGGCAGCTGTGATTTTGAAATATATGTACTTTGTTTGTACTTTTGACTGAAATTCGAGGTTAAAATGCTTATTGAATTTATATTACGATAATTAAATTTCTATATTGTTTAATTATTCGATCGATCAGATAATATAGAAATTAATTTTTTTTGTAACTATTGGAGTTAAACTTAGTTTAGTATGTGTTGATAAATTTGTTGGCTTGCGTACAATATTTATTTTTGTGTAAATCATAATGCTGATCACTCATCTGAGGATTGAAACTGAATGCAAATATTTGTTCTGTCGTATAAACAGTACAACTGAGTTATTGTTTCTTGAATTTCTATATTTTGAAACGGTTATATCAATGGAGGAGTAGTTTTACCGAATGTTTCTTCAAACGTAGACGATCGCTAGCTTCTACATAAATATTTACTAGAAAACCGTTTCTTTTAAAGTCGCATTTCAAAGTCACATGGTAGACAAGCTATGTTGGCGATCGTGAATTCCATCCATTATTTACAAAATTTAAACTACAAACAGATCAATCAAATTTTTTTTTGTTTTTCCTTAATGTGGGCTCAATATACCGCAAAAACAGGTTTCAATAATTAAGCGTTCTAGCTCTTATTTCAGGCATAAGCTAAATTGAAGACATATTTATGTTTTTTTTATATTTTTATCGAAAACCTAACTAAACAACGAATAAATCATATAAAAACATAATTATTATATTTTTGAGTATTTTTGTGAGAAATTAAACTGAAGATACTGAAGGTTCGGAAATAATTTGAATTTTTTCATGGTTGGATTTTTCTCATACAAAACTCCATTTCGTGTTTCGGATGGATTAAAAAAAAACTTCCTTGTCAGTGTCATGTCCTAATCCTAATTAACTACGTCATCGAGGCGATGACTATATCGAAATTGAAACTTATTATGAAAATGTTTTTACATTATATGATTTTTTTATAGTTATAAAATCGTTTTATAACTATAAAAATTTTATCGTTTATTTATTATGCGCGCTTTAAAGTAAACAGCTGGAAAAATAAAATGAAATTGAAACTCAGTAAAAAAGCAAGACCGAAATCTTTGATATTCATCGAAGGTCTGCGAGTGAAAAATTAAATAATATATCATAAATAATATATCTTTATACTTAAATAAATAATTAAAAATAAAATAAAAAATTTTATGATTAGCTCCTAAAGTAATGTTTTCCGCGCCCTATATATGTATATATTTTTGTTCAGTATAAAAAGCTGTACAACATACTCCATTTTCAAGGTCATCGGAAGTGACGGAAGAATTCTGTATAATTACCCAAATGAATATAAAATAAAATTTGTGAAATCAACTACGAATGATTACACTAGCTTACAAATTTTTAACTTTTTTTTGTCTCCCTGAATACTACCCCAACTTTTCTAATGGATTCTGCTGAACACGAATATCATACATGTTCATTTTCGGTGAATAAAATTGTTATTCCGGTTTTTTATTTAGAAAAAACAATTTTGTTTGTGGTGTTCATGCTCTATGTAGGAGCGTTGCCAAGCTAACCTGCTTCGAATATCCACCACAGTCATTCGCAACAGCGACATAATTACCATGGCAGTCGATTTTTTTAAGGTCGTTTATTACGTCCGACTCCCATTGCTGTCGTGGTCTATCTCGCGGTCGACCACTCCCTGGGGTACTAACGTACATTTTTTAATCATTCCAGACTGAATCGGCTCGTAAAACATGCCCAAACCAAGCAATCCTATTGGAACGGATACAACCTATTATATCTGAACCCTCAAGAAGGTGTCTAAGTTATATCGCGTTCTGTACTCTCCATCGTCTGTCTTCAGTGGACCAAAAATGTAGCGTAGGATCTTACGCTCAAATGCAGATAAATGTGATTCGTCATTTTGTGTGAGGGTCCATGTTTGTGACCCATACATCACCACCGGTCTAATCAACGTTTTGTATAACTTGGGTTTGGTGTTAGTTGATACATACGGTGATCCAAGGAGAGGCTTAATTGAGTAGAAAGTTCGATTACCTGCAGCGATTCGAGCTTTTATATCTGTAAGTATACCGTTGTTTGAGTCAAGCATTGATCCTAAATATTTAAAGGATTCAACTCCCTCAATTCGTTCATCGCCGTACATCAAATCTTTCTTCTCAGCCTCTCTTCAAACATTCATATGTTTGGTTTTATCGTAGTTAGTTTGAAGACCGATCTTTCTAGCACCACTCTCAAGCGACTTGAAAGCCTCACTCATAACAGCTTCACTTCGGCCGAGAATGACAACATCATCAGCGTAAGCAATCATCTGTACTGAGTTTATTAACAAGATATTGTTATTAGTCGGTAGTTTCTTTTGACGGCACACATATTCCAAGGCTAGATTAAAAAGTATAGGAGAGATAGCATCACCTTGTCTTAAACCGGAGTCGACTTTAAAAAACTTTGATATTTCGTTCTCTACTCGTACACAGCATTGAGAGTTATGTACTGTCATTTTGCATAGTGATACTAGTTTACTAGGAATTCAAGAAAAAACAATAAATCTCATAATAAACAATGATTGTAAATCCATTTCTTGGAGCCTATGGTAAATTCAATTCCCTTTCTTTTAAGCTAAAAAACACAAATGTTGGTGCAGTTTGCACCAAGTTATTCAAGTTTTCCCAAAAAATCGAACCTCAAAATTTGGAAAAAAATTTTTGTACTAACTACTAAGAATAATTTAAATTCTGTAACATAATTGATTTATATATGAGTTGTTATATAGAGTTTCGAATTAAAACTACGAGCTATTTTGAGTTTTATTTATTTTAACCGCGTTTAGTTATTTTTTTTCTTGCGTTTGTGCCGCATCGTAAATAATATTTGATAGATTCAGTCGTTTTCAAACATCAGCTAAGAATTATTTCAAAATAGTCAAATGTAAAGTTAAATTTATTTAAATGGCGTCGTGAAGAAGTTTCATGTGTAAAAATAGTCCAAATTCATACATCTAAAAAGTTCACGCCATTTATATAAGAACATCATATCTTCATTACTTCGGCATGTATAAAGATTAACCGTGGATGCCGAAAAATAGTTATGTCAACTTAATACTTTCAAGATAAAACGTTCATTTGGCGTTTTAACGTTGTGCTACGCCCAGGTTTTTGTCAGTGTGAGTGCAAGGGTTGAATAATCGATTCAAAGTTTTAATTGCGTCATCACATTTTTTTCTAAATAAACAGACGGTTTTGTAAACGGCAACGTTTGTACTTTAAATTATTATTTAAAGTACCAACACGATAAAATGCATTTCTTGCGGTTTTATGTTTTTATGTTTATTTCGAATTATGTGGATGGCAGAAAATTTCTCGCTGCATTGAGATTTGGCGTTCAGTTTAAAAACAATTTTTGCCAAACATATCTTCAATATAAATTTCATTATATTTTATCATTTAATTGTTTTTAGGGTTCCGTTTTTATAACGAACCCTATTGGTGAGAGCAAAACGAGTTTTTCACATTATATCGATTATCTCGTAATCTGAATGAATGCTATGGACCTGAAATGCATATAAAAGGTCGGTGCATATAAAAATAACCTATCCATATAAGATGACAGATACAAATAAAACTAAAGTTGTTTTCGTTTGGTTTACAGGGTTACGATATGATACCATACATTTTTTTATAGATTCAAGTAGGGTATCATATGAAAGGGCTTCGTTTCAGTATTCCTTAAAAATTTATTTTGGAATTTTGCACCTCACCGTTTTTTGTATAATTTTGAATAATGATGTTTTCTTCGTGTAAAATCGAAAATCTTCAAATGTAGTGGGAATGATAGTCGTGGTCTGTCGATAGTCGTGGCTGTCGTGGTCTATCTCGCGGTCGACCACTCCCTGGGGTACTAACGTACATTTTTTAATCATTCCAGACTGAATCGGCTCGTAAAACATGCCCAAACCAAGCAATCCTATTGGAACGGATACAACCTATTATATCTGAACCCTCAAGAAGGTGTCTAAGTTATATCGCGTTCTGTACTCTCCATCGTCTGTCTTCAGTGGACCAAAAATGTAGCGTAGGATCTTACGCTCAAATGCAGATAAATGTGATTCGTCATTTTGTGTGAGGGTCCATGTTTGTGACCCATACATCACCACCGGTCTAATCAACGTTTTGTATAACTTGGGTTTGGTGTTAGTTGATACATACGGTGATCCAAGGAGAGGCTTAATTGAGTAGAAAGTTCGATTACCTGCAGCGATTCGAGCTTTTATATCTGTAAGTATACCGTTGTTTGAGTCAAGCATTGATCCTAAATATTTAAAGGATTCAACTCCCTCAATTCGTTCATCGCCGTACATCAAATCTTTCTTCTCAGCCTCTCTTCAAATATTCATATGTTTGGTTTTATCGTAGTTAGTTTGAAGACCGATCTTTCTAGCACCACTCTCAAGCGACTTGAAAGCCTCACTCATAACAGCTTCACTTCGGCCGAGAATGACAACATCATCAGCGTAAGCAATCATCTGTACTGAGTTTATTAATAAGATATTGTTATTAGTCGGTAGTTTCTTTTGACGGCACACATATTCCAAGGCTAGATTAAAAAGTATAGGAGAGATAGCATCACCTTGTCTTAAACCGGAGTCGACTTTAAAAAACTTTGATATTTCGTTCTCTACTCGTACACAGCATTGAGAGTTATGTACTGTCATTTTGCATAGTGATACTAGTTTACTAGGAATTCAAGAAAAAACAATAAATCTCATAATAAACAATGATTGTAAATCCATTTCTTGGAGCCTATGGTAAATTCAATTCCCTTTCTTTTAAGCTAAAAAACACAAATGTTGGTGCAGTTTGCACCAAGTTATTCAAGTTTTCCCAAAAAATCGAACCTCAAAATTTGGAAAAAAATTTTTGTACTAACTACTAAGAATAATTTAAATTCTGTAACATAATTGATTTATATATGAGTTGTTATATAGAGTTTCGAATTAAAACTACGAGCTATTTTGAGTTTTATTTATTTTAACCGCGTTTAGTTATTTTTTTTCTTGCGTTTGTGCCGCATCGTAAATAATATTTGATAGATTCAGTCGTTTTCAAACATCAGCTAAGAATTATTTCAAAATAGTCAAATGTAAAGTTAAATTTATTTAAATGGCGTCGTGAAGAAGTTTCATGTGTAAAAATAGTCCAAATTCATACATCTAAAAAGTTCACGCCATTTATATAAGAACATCATATCTTCATTACTTCGGCATGTATAAAGATTAACCGTGGATGCCGAAAAATAGTTATGTCAACTTAATACTTTCAAGATAAAACGTTCATTTGGCGTTTTAACGTTGTGCTACGCCCAGGTTTTTGTCAGTGTGAGTGCAAGGGTTGAATAATCGATTCAAAGTTTTAATTGCGTCATCACATTTTTTTCTAAATAAACAGACGGTTTTGTAAACGGCAACGTTTGTACTTTAAATTATTATTTAAAGTACCAACACGATAAAATGCATTTTTTGCGTTTTTATGTTTTTATGTTTATTTCGAATTATGTGGATGGCAGAAAATTTCTCGCTGCATTGAGATTTGGCGTTCAGTTTAAAAACAATTTTTGCCAAACATATCTTCAATATAAATTTCATTATATTTTATCATTTAATTGTTTTTAGGGTTCCGTTTTTATAACGAACCCTATTGGTGAGAGCAAAACGAGTTTTTCACATTATATCGATTATCTCGTAATCTGAATGAATGCTATGGACCTGAAATGCATATAAAAGGTCGGTGCATATAAAAATAACCTATCCACATAAGATGACAGATACAAATAAAACTAAAGTTGTTTTCGTTTGGTTTACAGGGTTACGATATGATACCATACATTTTTTTATAGATTCAAGTAGGGTATCATATGAAAGGGCTTCGTTTCAGTATTCCTTAAAAATTTATTTTGGAATTTTGCACCTCACCGTTTTTTGTATAATTTTGAATAATGATGTTTTCTTCGTGTAAAATCGAAAATCTTCAAATGTAGTGGGAATGATAGAAAAATTAGTAAGTTTTTTATGGAAAAATATGAAGAGGCTGAAATCTCACAGCTCTGAGATATCAAGACTTTGGTCTGGGTAAAGAATTTTGATATAGTTTTCGGCAAAAAACTTTCACGAGGACATGGTTTTTAGTTTTGGGCAGCGATGTATGTCAAACATAACTCTTTGTTAAAGTACAAGTACTTTTTATATCTGTTTAAAAATTTATTACAAAACTAACACGAAACATCAATACGTTGCCGGAAAATTATAATCAAAATTCCAAAAATATTGTTAAATTAAATAAAATCAAACTTTTTCAAAATTCCAAAATATTCTAAAAATTAGAACGAAATCAAATATTTAAACATTTTCTAAATTTCAATAATATGCAAAAAATTCTTAAAAATTCGAACTTTTCCAAAATTCTAAAAATATTGCAAAAATGATTACAAAATCAAAAATACAAACTTTTTCAAAATTCCAAAAATATTTCAAAAACTATAACAAATTCAAAAATTTCCATGTTCAATTTCATTTTCAATTACATTTACGTCATAAAAACAGCTACATTTTTTTTCCAAAAACTTGGCTAAAATAATCAATGAAATCATTTTTTGACACACTTGACAACATTTTTTTGACAAACTTATAATGCAATAATCTAGTTTTTGATCTCACATACCAATCCCGACCATCAAGATTCCTCCAAATTCAATGTTCCTACTCGTAATCACTTAAAATGAACGTTTTTTAAGCCAAAAATATGAAAATTTGCTATTTTTGACACACATAATGATTTTTTTGACATACTTCCGGTACAGTTATCGAACACAGCGTCCTTTCGGACCTGTATCTTGTGAATACCTATATTTAGAAAAAAAAATTTTTGAAATCCCTCCAGCCGTTTTCCCTGCAGTGTAGGTAATGACGGCGGCCGGCCGGCCTACAGACAGACACACATTTTTTTCTTTGCTTTTTTAGAATCAGTAGGTCCTAAAACGTCGAGAAATGCCAAAAAAGTGGGGGTAAGAATTTGACTTTGAGCTCATGAATGTAATACTTAGGTCTTTCAAACCGAAGTAATATAGGAAAGTGTCACATACTTATAATTATATTTATTAAGGGGTGGAAATGAGGAGGGGAAAAAGTTAAGATAGTATATTTGAGTATATTGTTTGGAGATTTCACTATGGCCAGTCCAAGCTCGTGGGATTTATAAATAGCCATGTCATCGGTAAACAAGGCAATATGGAAAAAATGACTTAGGAATGACATTAATGAAATTATTAAAAATATTTGGACTTACCACAGCCCCTTGTGGTATTCCAGCTACTGCGTGTTTAGTTGAAGACTGAGACTTTATTAATTGAACATAAAAATGTTTTAAGAAATGATAGTATAATTCTAATAAGATATGTAGGCAAATTATAATATTTCATTTTGAAAATAAGGGCTTCAGACCAGACCGTGTCAATAGTGTTTTGAAGATCTAGCATTACCATATCCTTGGAAAGTTGGGTTTTTTCGATTGTCTTTTACTTCATCTACAATTCGATGTATTTGATGAGTAGTTGAGTGTTGTTGTGTAAATCCAAATTGCTGAGGTATAATTATTTTAGAATCTTTTGTGGTTAAGACAGGCGATCTTTTAAGATGCGTTCAAACACTTAATTGCTGGGCAGAGACGGCTCTTTTGTTTTTTAGCAATCGGACCCACTTTTGCTTTTTTCCAGCTTTGGGGAAAGTAAACTTTTAATAGGCAGCTATTGAATATGTTTATAATAAACGTAATAGTAGATATTGGTAAGTATTTTAGCAGAATATTCGGGATACCATCATCACCAGAAGCTTTGAAAGGGCGAAGATATTTAAGAATTTGTTCAACTTCGTTAATTGTTACCAGTATGATCTCAGAATGCATTATTTGGGTAGCCAGTACATCATTATAATTATTGTTGACATCGTTTTCAATTGATGAAGGGATTGTATTATTCAGTTAGTGAATACTTTCGAAATGAACCGCCAGTGCTTCAGATTTATCATCATTTTAATGAATGATGCTACCGTTTAGATTGAAAAAAGGCATCGGTTCGAGTCTATTCCGAAAGTATTTGGCAGTTTTCCAGTATTGTTTCTGAGTAGTATACCCTATATTCTCGAGTTTTGCTTGCCACTTTAAGTTGGAAAGTTTATTTATCAGATTGCTGATTAATCTGTTCAGTTGAGGATATTTGAATTCTATGTTGTTATCGAAATGTAGAAAGTGAGCTTCCAGAAAGCTCTTGTAGTTTGCCTGTCAGTTAGAATGGGTGTAATCAAAATGTTTAGGTGGAATGAGTTCATACTGGGAGGTCAAAATTTCACAAAGCACTGGATAGTGGTCAGAGTTTAGTTCTTCGACAGTTGTTAATTTTGAATACAAGAAGAGTTGGTGAGAAACAGGTCTAAGTAGCTGTTAGTTCCGTGTCAGCTTTAATTTGTTGGCATATCTAGCCCGAAAATTGGAATGTTATCCGAGTTGGAACATATATTGTGAAGAGTTCTACCACCTATGTCAGACCTAAGGCAGTGCCAGGATTGGTGGCGGCTGTTTTAGTCACCTCCAATTATGAATGTGCAGGGATCACGTGTTTGGTGACTTAAATTGTTTCTATAATTTTTGTATCATTAGCATTTGGACAGTAGTAGCAATGAACTTTAAGTGAACCAGTTGAATTTTTAAATGAAATACTGATTGATGTAGCTGTAGGTTTGAAATAATAAAGTGTTTTGGATATTTTTTTTACTAAGATAGCAAAATCTCCACATCTAGCGTACGATATAAATAGTAATTAGCAACACTTACGGAAATATTTAGATTCAGGTTAGTTTCGGTGATTAACATTACGTCAATTTTATGTTTAGTGAGAAATGTTTCAAGTTCGATGTTTTTATCTTTGATGCTTCTAGAATTCCACGTTGCAATAATGTATTTATGGGAGCCCGATATATTTTAAAGCGATTTCAGTCACCAGCTACAGCTGCTCAAATTTATTACTATATGATTGTGAATGTTTGTAACAATTTCACTAAAAATATTTAAGAGTTCATTAGAGTTAAATAAGTTATTATCGCTACATTGTAGAGTAGAAGCTGTAGAATTCAACATATAGTAGTATGGAGTGGTGCATGAAAATTGTTGGTTAATGGTGGGAAGTGTCCAAAAATAAAACTTTTGTTCTGGTCTCTCCAAAGCTGGTTGTTTTGAAACTTTATAGATAGACAAGTTATGCCTAATGTTGATATATTCCGTTCGAGCTGGGTATCTTATATCTTTCTGGGTGATTGTCACCACAATTTGCGCAGCAATATTTAGCTGTTTCTTCCCTGACTGGGCAGTTATCCAAGTTGTATTCTAGTGAGCAGTATCCACATTTGTTTTCTTATGACAATTAGATGAGCCATGACCATGAAGATATCACTTATGCGGCATTGTGTAAACTAATTTTTGGTGCGGCTGAAATTCTCCCATATTTACATAGGATATGCGAAATATGTTTGATGTTTCTAAGAGCTGGTTAGGGCTTATAACCTTTAAGACCCTTGCTTAAATGAAACAATGTAAACCGCATTGTCATTATTCTTTTGATTATTCAATTTTATAAGCGTAACTGTATCCATCTGTGGTAAACCATGAAGAACAAATTTAGATAGTTTATTTTTGTTGAGCGTAAATCAATAAAATTGAGAAGCCGTCGTACTTAGATAATCTAATACCTTTTCGTGGTCTTTTATTTTGTTTAATAAACGTTTTATGTCCATGCGGGTAAATTTGAGGTTATAATTTAATGCTTGTAAATTCTTGAGTAATTTTTGAAGCTCTGAATGTTCGGTTTTGACAAATATAAGAGGTATATGCACTTTCGATGTTACAGCTGGCGTTTTATTCGGCTGGTACGTTGTTTTGAGATGATTGTTTGGATTATTTAATCTAGACAAATTACTAGTCAGCGGAATAGGTTATGGCCCTGCGGAGTTGTCGTGTTTATTTGTGAATTTATCAAATCCATCATGATATATTTACTATAGTTGTTGCTAGATGTTGCAGATGCATTTGAGTGTAATTCAAACGACTCACATGATCTTTTGATGTTATTTTCTGTTGCAATTATGTGATTATTTTTGCACGTCACAACTAAATTCTATAAAAACAGTATGCACAATGTTGATTAATTTAAATAAACAGGAGTAATTAAAAAGAAAACACTTTTTAATAAATTTAATTTTGATTAAATTTTAATAAAACAAGCGAAGAAAGAATTGAATGTTACTCGACGAGAAAACAAATCGTTACTATTTACCGACTTTTGTCTAGTATGTAATATTTGAGCGTTCTTAATTGGGATTAGATGAGATAATTAAAAGCTTACTTATTCTAACATTGGCAAGCAATAGAGAATGTTTTAAAATGTAAACGAAAAATGTATGTCTTTTGTGTTGGCTAAATATCCTAACGGTTAGCTGAAATTGAAGTTCTAACTTAAGTAAGACATTACCCACTCAATTACATTACCCAAAACCCATTACCTAATCAACAACCTAACTGGCCAATTTTTCCAAAAACGTATTGTTTCGCAAAACTTACGATGCAACATTAGTAAAAGTTTCGTTATACAAAAACGTTTTTCCATGCACAATATTTACAAAGCGAAGCGTTTCTAAAAACGTTTTTAGTTTTAGATACTCAGCTGGATCAGGTTCACCATTATCCGCTGTAAATAATATTCAATCCAACTTAAAACTATATACTTCTAAATAGGTACATACATATGTAAATATGTAGTTGTATATATATTCTTCTTATTTGATACGCGAACACTTGGGCAAGCGAGTTTAATCGACAATTCACTTAATTGATTTTTTTTATTTGTTCTCTCAAATCTTAACTTTTTTTCAGATCTAGCAATTTAATAAATTAATAAAAACTATTTATAATAAGAGGCATGCATGTAATATGTTGTGGAAAAAATGTTTTTTTGTAGATTGAATTCTTGTCTGAACTTTCTCTACATGAAACTTTAAATTTGTATTTCATGCCGAAAGTCTACATTCACACGATTTTTTTTGTGTTGTTATTTTCTATATCCTTCTAGAACAACAAAAACATGCAGTTATCGTTTTAATTTTTTTACACTACTAAATATGTCAAAATATTTACTGTTTTAAAGCGAGAAGCCAATATTTTGAACTTTATCATTTATTATTTTATTTATATAAAATTGTATTTAATCAAATTAATACGATTATCAAAGCTAGTAAAGTTTAATTAGTTTTTGATTAGTTAGAGAAAGCCTGAATACAGGGCGTCAGGGCCAAAAAAGTTAATCCCTATATTAGGACAATCTGATGTGGACCTGAATTAAAATACCCTTTTAGGGCCTACCTTACTTGAATATATCCCGTCCTGATTGGGTTTTTCGTATTTGATCCCTAGTTTGGCAATCTGATCAGGATCTGATACAAAATACCATATAAAATTAAATAGGGTTTAACCTATTTAATTTTATATGGAAAACTTGATCAGGGCCGGATCAGTTTATCCCAATATTCTGATTGGGAAAAAGCGTTACACTCATGATCAGGGCCATATCAAAGTAGACCTGATAATTGACCCTATTTGAGCCTTAATAAATTTCTGCTCGGGTGGCCTCCATATTTTTCTCAAATTCTAATTATACTACTCCTAAAATATCTCCCATATTTTTAATTTCAAAGAAATTTTAATTTAAAACGAATTAAAATATCAATTATTTTAATCGTAAAAACTTTTTTATATATTGACAATTATTAAAACGATCAAAAAGTATGAATATCGATATAAACTTATCGATTTTAAGAAAAGCAATGAAAAAAACAACCAAAATTACTATGCCTGTTTGTAATGTTTTTTACGTTAACATTAGTTTTGAGGTTGACATAATCTGGGGCTACTTTCTATGCGTTTTTGGATGGAGAAAATTACAACAACCAAAAATTAAAAAACAGTTATGTTATTCTAGATTAGATTATTCCAAAAAATATAACAAATTCAGTTCAATTATGTGTAGTAACAATGTTTGTTTTCATTTATTTAAAAATTTAAAACTTAAATTGAAAATATGGAGGGGCTGAAATCTCAAGCTCTGAGATATCAAGACTTCGGTCTGGGTTAAGGATTTTGATATAGTTTTCGGCAATAAACTTTTATAAGGACATGTTTTTTAGTTTTGGGCCGCGATGTATACAAACATAAGCTTTTATTAAAGTACATGTATTTTTTATCTCTGTTTAGATATGTATTACAAAACTAACACAAAACATCAATACATTGTTGGAAAATTATAACAGATCATATATTAACATAATTTAGTGATAAGATTATACAATCAGCAAACTACTCAAAAACCTCTCCATTTAGCGTTTCGAGAAAATATTACAAAATCACAAATTTATATTTCTTTCAAAATTCCAAAAATATTGTAAAAACTAAATAAAATCAAAAATTCAAACTTTTTTCAAACAAAATTCTAAAAATATTTCAAAAATTATTACAAAATCACAGATTAAAACTTTTTTCAAAAATTCTAAAAATATTGCAAAAATTATAACAAAATCAAAAATTGTAACTTTTTCCAAAATTATAATAAAATCAAAAATTTTAAATTTTTCAAAATTCCAAAAATATTCCAAAAATTGAAACTTTTTTCAAAATTCTAAAAATATGTATATATAAAATTCAAAAATTTTATTTTTTTCAAAATTCTAAAAATATTCCAAAAATTAGAATAAAATAAAAAATTTTAACTTTTTCTAAATTCTAATAATATTCCAAAAATTCTTAAAAATTCAAAAATTGAAACTTTTTTCAAAATTCTAAAAATATTTAAAAAAATAAAAAAATTTGTTTTTCAAAATTCTAAAAATATTCCAAAAATTGGTATAAAATCAAATATGTAACCTTTTCTAAATTCTAATAATATTCCAAAAATTCTTAAAAATTCAAAAATTCAAGTTTTTCCAAAACTCAAAAATATTGCAAAAATTATAACAATATCAAAAATTGAAACTTTTTCCAAAATTATAAAAATTAAAATAAAATCAAAAATTTAAAATTTTTCAAAATTCTAAAAATATTCCAAAAATTCTTAAAAAATCAAAAATTGAAACATTTTCAAAATTCCAAAAATATTTCAAAAACTATAACAAATTCAAATATGTCCATGTCCAATTTCATTTTCAATTACATTTTCAGCAAACTATTCAAAAACCTTCCATTCAGCGATTCGAGAAAATATCACAAAATCACAAATTCATATTTCTTTCAAAATTCCAAAAATATTGCAAAAATTATAATAAAATCAAACTTTTTTCAAAATTCTAAAAATATTCCAAAAATTATTACAAAATCAAAAATTAAAACTTTTTTCAAAATTTCAAAAATTATAATAAAATCAAAAATTTAAAATTTTTCAAAATTCCCAAAATATTCCAAAAATTCTTACAAAATCAAAAATTTTTTCCAAAATTCTAAAAATATTGCAAAAATTATTATTATTGCATTAAATTATTAAATATTACAAAATCAAAAATACAAACATTTTTCAAAATTCCAAAAATATTACAAAAACTATAACAAATTAAAAAATTTCCATGTTCAATTTCATTTTCAATTACATTTACGTTATAAAAACAGCTACATTTTTTTCCAAAAAATTGGCTAAAAAATAAATGAAATTATTTTTTGACACGCTTGACATTATATTTTTGACAAACTTATCACTTATCAAACATGTCATAATTCTCTATAATAATAATAAATTTTCATGTCATACAAATTATTAATTTTATTTTTTTTTCAAAAAATTGGGTAAAAAATAAATAAAAATCTTTCTTTTGACACACTTGACAACATTTTTTTTAAAAGCTTATGATGCCATAATTCTCAATAATAATAATAAAATTTTATTTCAAACAAAATTTTAATTTAATTTTTTTCCAAAAAATTGGGTAAAAAAATAAATAAAAATCTTTCTTTTGACACACTTGCAACATTTTTTTGACAAACTTATAATGCAGTAATCTAGATTTTGGTCTCACATTCCAATCCCGACCCTCAAGATTTCTCCAAATTCAATGTTCCTACTCGTAATCACTTAAAATGAAAGTTTTTTAAGCAAAAAATATGCAAATTTCTTTGTTTTGACACACTTGACTATTTTTTTGACACACATTTTTTTGATTTCGTAGGTTGTGACGGCCGACAGACAGACATACATTTTTTTCTGCTTTTTTTTGCTAAAACGTCGAGAAATGCCAAAAAAAGTGGGGGTAAGAATTTCACTTTGAGCTCATGAGGGTAATACTTAGGTCTTTCAGACCGAAGTAATACATATAAATAATACTGACTAAATCTTAAAATTCAAAAATTGAAATGAAATGGAGAACGAACAAGCAGGTTGTACAGCCTATAATATCGACAAACATCATGTGCATGGTGCACGTGTGTATATATGCAAATTTTGATCACTTTCTTTTTACTAATTGTTAAGTTTTTTAAATGCTCTAGTATAATTTTAAATTTAGTTCAAGTATAAAAGTATTTGAGTGCCAACGTCATACAAAAGTCATACATTACTCATACATTACGCATTGTACATTACTCCGTTCTTTCTGAGCGAGTAACATAAAAAAATATAACACTCCCAATCCCAAATACAGAAGTGAAAATAATAAAATATCGTTCTTACTCCTACTTAAATTGAAATAAATAATTTCTTTTAAATACTCACAGATTTAATTTTTGCTTTCCAACGTAAAAAATAAATACTTTTTGTGAATGTTTTGTTCAATTTTGCAGGTATTGTTATAAAAATATATAAAAAGAATGATGAAAAAGTACTAATTTTCTTCTTTTGCAAATGAAATGAAACGAAAAGAAAAGAAATAAAAACTCTAAAGAAGTGAAATCGAAAAGCTAAAAATATTGCTCTTCGAGGAAGAATGATATTTAAATTATAAACGTTTTAATTTATGAATACTATTTTAAGGAGTGAAATGTGCGCTCGAATAAAATAAAATTGTAAATTGTGGTTTTAGTTTAACATTTTTAGATCATATTAACATGTATACAAACTGTCCATAAAACTTTACACAGAATGCGCTATGTGGACATGTTGAAAACTTGACGATGTCGTGCCTTAAAAAGTATACATAAAATACATCACTTTTTGTAAACCCATCGTGCACATGTGTATAAAATGTACATGAAAACTTAATGTAGAACATGTCGTGAACATGGGCCTAAAAAGATTATATATACAACACTTGCACTTTTTGGAAACCCGCTGTGAACATTTGATTCTGGTTTGAGCTGAATTTCATTTAAATAAATTTGATTTGGTTAAAATTCACTAGAGTTATATCTAGTTTAGTTAGATTTACATAGTTTTTGAAATTTCGCATATACTTAAGTTATCGATTCTCGACTTAAAGACTATAATAATACCACAGGCGTTATGTCTACATAATATAGGTAAGTATAAAATTAGAATATTTCTATAAACCAAATTATTCAACAATTTGAAAATAACTTATTTACAAAAATTGAACAAATCGAAATCGAATCGAATTGAAATTGTATGTAATGCATACATCGTAAACATGTTCCTAAGAAGTATACATCAAATACATGTTCCATTTGTAAACTCAGTAGCGATTTTGTACCATTATCTCTCCTAGAGAAATAAAAGGAGTGATAAATTGTAATATATACAATTGTCTTTGATTGATACATTTAAATTGTAAATATGTCACGTGTCCATGAATGTCACGTCGTGATTAGTTCGATTTGTATTGTATATGAATTTACCTTGAGGGGAAATTTGAGTGTGGGTATGTAGACTTTTTTTTAGTTTTCTGCAGGAGAGATAATTCTCTACACTAGAGAAGTAACAAGAGAGATAATGGTACAAAATCGCTACCCAGGTCGTGAACATGTAAATGTACTAGTGATGCATATGCATATCCATCTAAAATATATCTGAAAATTCACTGTACAAACCATGATCCAATTTTGGTTTATATAGCGAAAAATTTTTTTGGTAGTGTATCTAGTCGGCTAGCCCTGATCAGAATGATATACTTTTTTAAAGTGTAATAAAAAGTTCCCATCGGTTCGAAACTAGATCGATCGACAAAGTTTATTATTTCGGTAAATTACCGGTTAACCGTTTTATAATAGTTTTTTACCGTATTACCGGTAAATGAAAATGTCGGTAAATTTGCAAACCCTATGTAACCACTACTACCCACACAGTTTATAAAAAATATAGAATATATCGTTGCATTACATAAAATAAGATATAGATATTTCAATACCAATAACTCAAGAAAAACATAATTATAAGTTTATTCAAATAAAATGAATTCTACATCCAATCATATACAGCATCCACGCTAGACATATCGACTACTCAAAAAAATTGACCACAAAGACTTTTTAAAGATAGAGTTTTGTAGCAGCATTTTTAGCTCTATTCGTCTATCTACCATAATGTTTTAAAATTTAAGATACAATAAAATCTATCCTACACACAAATTTTAAGCAGCAATTGTTCTTGATGACATCGAAATATTTGAATTAGTTTTGCTTCTTACTTTTGCAAAATATTACTACTAAGCAAAGTTCGAAAGTTAAAAAAAAACAAGAATTTTTCGAAAGATGGGAGCCGAAGGCTCCATAAATATAAACAGCACTGTACATTTACTGTACTGTACAGTTAAATATTGCGACGCTGATGCATTGGCTAACTTCACAACAGATCTGGGAACGAAATGTTCGGTATATATTGTGAGCTTATATCCATCAAACACTTCAATTGATTTCTAACAGTTGTTATAGATTTCGCTGATTATAGAAAAAGTTCAAGAGGCAGGATATCCGCTAGAAATGGTAGATTTCGGGATCAGACGGTTTTATGCACAAGTAGAATCGGATTTATCAGATATGTTTAAATAAAAACACTAATTACAAACAGAATTATCAAACGAACTTTAAAAAAAATCTACTCAATCCTTGAAATTTTGGGACAGTTTATGTTAATTTGGTTAAAATTAGTTATAAGATATAACATATCAAATCTACCAAATAACATATGAACGTCTACTATGTAAATTCATTTCTGTTATGTAAATTCAAAGTTCAAACACAATTACAATATTATACCACATATCATTTATAATAAAAAATTACCAAACGATTTTTATCGCAAAAACACAAAAATCATGTTATTTTTTGTATAAATAACATGAAATCATGTGTAGTTGATATATACTTATCATTTTCAAATTTACAATGAAAATATTTTATTAAAACTCATAAGAACATAACAAAACAAATCAAAGTAAAGTTTTTTTTATTCGCCTACACATTAAAGTGTTACTTTATTACTGTGATTTGCGGCCTTAAAGTATCACTTTTCAGCTATTTATTTTGTTGTCATAGCTACGTCCAAAAAAGTAAAAAGCATTTGTATTTGTTTAAATTCTATGAAAAATAAAAAATTTTATCAAAGCAACCCTTAAATTCAAAATTTCATTATCCAATTAAAATAGTTGTTATCATTTGTTGTCATAGCTACACAATAATTTGGAAAAAATAATAAATATTTTGTCAAAGGTGAAAATATGTTCCACATATTTTTATTTTAAAATTTTTGAAAATTTATAATTTTAATTTAGAACAAACCAATTTTCTTAAAATATTTTGCTTGCGGCGAATAAAATATAGTATATGATGCACGGACGTAAGCTATTTTGGACTTAATGTGGGTGCAAATCTCGGCTAGTGCCTCGATTTGCAAACTCCACATCCGTCCAAAATCTTTAGCTTTACGTCCTAGCATCATAATGTACTATTAGTTAGTTTTAGTTTTTTTATTTTGTATTTTTATTTAATTTGTTACGAAAACAAAACAACAAAAACCAGAGAATTAATGAGGGTCTTATTGGAATCGCTTCGACATCAACAAATTACATGTTAATCAAATTTTTTGATTTAGTATTCCATTTAAATTAGTCGATTGTTTTTGTTTGTCAAAATATTAAAAAGAAAACAACGTCAATTAAGTACTAATTATGCGACATTTTATACAATATAGAAAAATAGATAAATATTTAATAAAGTTTACGTAGCACGAACGGAGATTTTAAGTAATATTAGGGCAAAAGAACAATTTGATTTAATATAAATTAAACGACAAACGTCAAACTAATTTCAAATAGATCCAAAAGTTTGTATACTCAACACTTTGTGCGTAGCAATCAGATACGCACGTTCCCTTTGGAACCTTAAGGGTTAGGATGCTGAAAATGTCTGAGGTTATACTTTAAAAGTTTGTCTAAAAGATAGGATGAACGCATTGTCTTTTGGGTTTGTGTTCGTTTCAACAGTTTCAGAGTCTCAACCTCTGAACTTGAATAATTTTTTTTAAATTTTGGAAAGATTTATGTTGTATCAACAAAAGTGTGCAAAAGTTTACAAATGTAAGCTTGGCATTTTTATCTAGATCAAGGCCAACAAAGTTAATTGAATTTTTAAGACAGCTGCTTTTTCAGGAATCTTTAGCGCGGACGTTGTCATTTTCAAAAAATGATAACAAAGGTTTAAATATTCAACATATATAAATTTTATTATATATATAGTATGTTTCCAACGGCCGTTATAACGACTCAAATTATTCGACTTTTAAGGCTCTAGCCGCTTAAACGGTAACCGGATATGACTAGCTCACGAACCAACATTTTTCCGAAATTCCGAGATGTGGCACATTGCAATAGGTAGATGTAGATTTTATATGAAATCAACCTAATGAAGAAAATGGTTATGTATGTTTCCACAAACATAAACTCTGTTGCACGAATAGAAAAAGTAAGAAAAAAATGTGAAAGTGACAAACCGGAAATTGAAATGTAGAACTGTTTATTACAAACCATAATCTATCAAAATTGATTAATGAACGAAGTCTGTATACTCCCAATAAACTTTAAAACAAAGTGAGAAAAGTCAGCAGTTTGGTGGCTTTTCGACTTTTGGTGACATTGCAAGTCAGTAGTTTGATATGGTGGACGCCCGCCACTTTGATCAATGTGTCCCAAAAGTTAAACATTATCTTCTCACAATAATTGACATTTTTTTCATCAGTTTCATCATAGTCACTTTATTATTGTAGGCTGTAATGAATAAAGACATTAAAAAAATGCAAAAAAAAAATTTTACCGGAAGTGAGAAAAAGACAGTTGGAATGAAGAACTGTTATGAATCGTACTAAATGATTATTTACCAAGTTTCATCCAATTCGATTTTCAAGTACAGATGTTATTGAGCTCTAAAAAAACAGGTGCTCGGGGAACCCCTCACCTTTTTGTTCAATATCGCTCAAAAACTGATCAGCACGTTGTCCCACATATTTGCATCTTATTTTAAAGTGTCATCAAAATTCATACACGAACGTATGCTCCCAACAAACAAAAAACATGGTGAAAAAATCACCTGTTGGTGAATCTCCCAACTCTTTGTCCAATGTAACCCAAAAACTGATAAAATTTTTCTCATATTGATTGAAACCTTTTTCCAACGTTTAATGAAAATCGATTTGTAACTGTAGACTATAGTAGGAATAAACACTTTAAAAACGATTTAACCGGAAGTAACAAACCGGAAGTTAGTGCGCAGAAATTTGGAAACAGTACTAAAAGCTTATATATTAGGTGTCAATAATATTGAAATACAGTGTTAGAAGTTATTGAAGATTCAAACCTACAGGTGTTCAAGAAACCACTGCCATTCTGTCCAATTTTGAAATTAATCCAGATCTTCCATTTTGGAGTTAACCTGGATCATATACCAAAAATTCATCAAGATTCTATGTGTTTTAGTCAAAAAAATTTGTACGATGAAACAAGAAATTATCATATATATATACAGTTTCTAGTCATATAATATAGGCCATTTTCTTATTGGTTATTATGATGAAAAACTCGCCTAGGTAACAGTAGTTTGATATATTTATTAAGCAATAGGGCGTGATGAAATAATAAACAGTTCAATATTGTCATGACAACGGTTGTCATGAAAAACATCAAATTTCAACACATACAAAACATGCGCATAACAAATATAAATTTTAAATTGAAAAGAAAAGCATGCTTTGCAAACAACTCTTGTCAAATTATTTAAAATGATTTTTTTATTCGCCTACATATTAAAGTGTTGCTTTATTACTGTGATTTGCGGCCTTAAAGTATCACTTTTCAACTATTTGTTTTGTTGTCATAGCTACGTCCAAAAAAGTAAAAAGCATTTGTATTTGTATTTGTTTAAATTCTATGAAAAATAAAAATTTTTATCAAAGCAACCCTTAAATTCAAAATTTCATTATCCAATTAAAATAGTTGTTATCATTTGTTGTCATAGCTACACAATAATTTGGAAAAAATAATAAATATTTTGTCAAAGGTTACTTGTTCCATATATTTTTATTTTAAAATTTATGAAAATGTATAATTTTAATTCAGAATAAACAAATTTTCTTAAAATATTTTGCTTGCGGCGAATAAAAAATAGTATATGATGCACGGACGTAAGCTATTTTGGACTTAATGTGGGTGCAAATCTCGGCTAACGCCTCGATTTGCAAACTCCACATCCGTCCAAAATCTTTAGCTTTACGTCCTAGCATCATAGTGTACTATTATGATTTCTCTAAAACTTTATATGATGTGTGCTTCATTAGTAGACAATAAATAACAACGAAAAAAGTATAATGGTAACAGTTTATCAAAAAAGCGTTTACATAAATAGTCATACAAAATTTACAAATTTCAACGAGTCTCGCCCGCTATCATTAACAAAATTATCTTCACACGACTAGTATAATAAAGTACATATTATATTATCGTTATTAAAAACCACAAAATAAGACATATGTATTTATAATAAAAATAATACATATTATTTGAAAAATATAAATTTAAATATTTATATATTAATATTATGCAAATAACAATTAATTTCCTAGAAACAGTTTGTCAAAATTAATTTGTTTTATTTGTTTAGGCGACAGTTATTGTTATTATTCTTGTTTTTGCTTTGTTTTTTTCATTATTTGGAGATAGCAAAATTAAAAAAAAATAATACAAAAACATTCGTCTAATTACTGTGTCTAAGGCTGTATTCTAAACGACGACTTATTTGAAACTTATTTATGTAGACTTACTTATTTACCGCCATTTTAAATAAGTATTTAAAAGCTATTCTAAATGATTTAGCTTTCTTATTTTGACAGCAACAAAAAGTAAATTCGAAAATAAATTTAATTAGAACAATTTATTTAATTTGATCAATTAAAGAGTTTACAAAACTTCTTTTTTTCATTTTAAATTACTACATTATTTTATTAGGGATCGAAAAAGAAATTTTATTGCTTAAAACCATTTTGTAAACAAACATAAAAATATTTGACACTGTCAAATCGAATTAGATTTTTCTATGAACAAAAAATTTCAAATAAGTCACCTATTTAGGTTACTTATTCAAATAAGTAAGTCTCCACAAATAAGTTTCAAATAAGTTTTGGTTTAGAATACAGCCTAAGCCAGAGATAGAAGATTATCATTTTTCTAAAGATTTCATTTGAGTGATGAAATTTTTTTTTGTTGAATTCTTTTTTTCATTTCTTTCTTCCACTCATTCACAAAAGACTTACAGGCTGATTCTGACATACCCTCACAGATGTAAAAATTTAAAATAGTCATAGCAAAGACTTTTCTCTTAGCTAAGACTAAGGCCCGCTATACACTTGAGCTCAACTATGCGAACTATGTTTTTAAAAAAATAATATTTTAACGCGAATAATATTTTTTAAACAAAATGGGGGGAGGGGGTAACGCCTGGAATTTACACATGTCTTAGAATAACTCAAAAACTGTGTTCCGCAAAATTCTAAAAAAAATTGCAAGGTTTCTGAAATTTAGTGCTCTTTCAAATGACATCCTTCCTACTCGCTTGGGTCCAAAAAAGTTTTTTTTTACCCTCCTTACACCCATCCCCTAAACACACAGAAACATAATTATTTGTGAGTTCGCTATAATTTTCGTTCAAGATATAGCAAACTTCCTGTCTCTGTGAATTTTTTCAATTTTTTCTGTCAATCAGTGTCGAAACGTAGGGGGGGAACGGTCAGGAATTTGCACATTTTTTAGATTAACTCCAAAACTGTGTGCCGCAAAATTCTAAAAAAAATTGCAATGTTTTGGAAATTTAGTGCTCTTTCAAATGATACCCCACTCACTTGGGTCAAAAAAAGTTTTTTTTACCCCCCTTACACCCATCCCCTAAACACACAGAAATATAATTATTTGAGAGTTCGCTATAATTTTCGGAAATTTGGTGCTCTTTCAAATGATACCCCACTCGCTTGGGTCAAAAAAGGTTTTTTTACCCTCCTTACACCCATCCCCTAATCCCCTTTCACCCTTCCCCACCCTAATCCCTTAAAAGCACAAAAATATAATTATTTGAGAGTTCGCTATATTTTTCGTTCAGAGTTTATCAAACTTCCTGTCTCTGTGAATTTTTTCAAATTTTTCTGTTAATTGAAATGCAAGGGGGGGACCAACTTTTTGTGTCACTTTATTGATAATAATTCATAAACTATGCATTGCAAAATTCTAAAAAAAAATGGCAATATTTCTAGAATCAAGTGCTCTTTCAAATGACACCCCACATGACCTGGTTTTAACTTAACTGATGTTTTTACCCCTTAACATTCCCACCCCTTTAATAAATATAGTTATGAGTATCTGCCACTTCTCTATATTTTTCATTAAAAACCTACTCAATTTTCTATCATTCCAAATATATTTCAAGATTTTCGATGAAGTAGGGTCGGAGTTAATCGGGGCAATAAAACATCCAGAAAACGTCATTTTTCAAAATTATACAAAAAATGGTGAGGTGCAAAATTCCAAAATATATTTTTAAATAATGTTGAAATGAAGCCCTTTCATATGATACCCTACTCGTCTCGATAAACAAATGTATGTTTTCAAAGGCTTTACATCGTACCTCTTTAAAACAAACGAACACAACTTTATTTATTTTTTAGCCCACCATCTTGTGTGGATAGGTTAGTTTTATAACAACCTCAAATTTTAAGTTCATCGGATTAATGATTCACGAGATAATCGAAATAATGTGAAAAACACGTTGTACTCTCACCACTAGTGTTCCGTATAAAAAACGGAACCCTGATGATAGTTTTTCAAAAATAACTCTTAAACTTAGCGTTCTATCAAAAACTTGGTAATCAACAAAAATGAAACTTGAAGAGAAGAGATTGTTGTTTTTATGAGGGTTGTAGGTCCAAAATGAAGCAAGCTATGGCTCAATGACGAGACATTTTTTTAACGACTTGGTTCGAAGAATTCAACGTTAAATAACGGAAAAGCAATGCATTTTTCGGACAAAACTGTCATACCTTTTTGTAATGATTGAAAAGACCTTTAAAATGCACTAGTTCAAGTGGTTGCATTAAAAAAACCAAGTAACGATGCGGGCATCTCGAATTCAAATAGAAACTCAGCGTTAAAATCTCGGTCATTCCCAATAGAATTTATATTGACCATAGCCCCTTTACAACTAGCTGTATTTTAGTGTTACCTATGTGATCCAGAAGTTTTGCTAGATTAGAATACGTATTTTCCGAAAAAAGTTTGATAATAATGAAAAATGAATTTTCAAATTTCCTAAGAAAGTACGTTCTGTTCAAAATAACTCTAAAACTAACAAATATACGTAAAAATCTACTCCAGACAAAAACGTAGGTTTTTTATAACCAAAAATTGGTTTTATTTTGTTTTCTGTGGGATAAAAAATACCAAAGATATAACTGTTTCAAGTTTACATTATAGTGCACGGATCACTCCTTTCGAGTCGTTCAACCCTTAACAATTTTAAGGTGAAGGGTTTAGGCGTGTTGGAATATATATCATCTTATAGCCTTGAAAGTACCTATAAATCGAGTTTTTAATGGAAGTTGTAACTTTAAAATTGAGAGAGTGACTATGAATCATACATGTTCAACTCATATAATTTAAATTAGATGAAAATAGGACTTTATTTTTTATTGTGGGATTATGGAAATGATTTTTCATTATATGGGGACTTCTTTGAACTTTAATCATCGAATCATCGAAAATGATCGAATTTCCTGAATTTAGAATTATATATCATCGCTCTAATAATGAAACAACGTATTCGCAAAAGTGTAGTTTTGAGATAATTGGGTTTTTTAAAGATTTTTCGATTTTCTGATTTTCGTAATCTCGGCAGCACTATTGAATGAATAAAGATATTGGGAAAAAAATTTCTACCAATTACTCTTGACTAATTTCCCCACAGCATATTAAAAGTTTACATTGGTACCTGCTGGCTTTTCTACTTAAAAAGAGGTGACAAGTTAATCAGGTGCCCTTTACGTTATTTCATATTTCATATACGTTATGTCATTCTGCATGGAAGTACGATTAAGCTTAAAACTAATTATTATTGAAGTAACGCATGATATTCTTACAACTTTTAATTTATATGAACCGGCATATCATGTAGTTATGAATGATGCTTATATAATATTTTATATTTACCATTTCGTGTAGTGATCGTAATATATGTAAAATATACGACATTGATTTTACCCAAGTTATTATTCTGTAGGAATTGGAATATCGTACATGCATTTACGCTGTTTCAATAATTCAAATTTGCATGTACGTTAATTAACAATATATTAGTTTTCACCCCCAGTTATAAAATAATTGGAAAATGTTAAAACGCCACTCTATAGACATCCTTATGGGTAATGCAGCGCACCTATTATATAATAACAACGTATAAATGGCATACGTTATTTCATTGTTAAAGCGACGATATTATCATATTTAAATGTAAAATAAATACAAAATCATTTATAACTGCTTACAATTTTTTTTCTTACAATATTCGTATAATTTAAAGCTTTTAAAAATTAAAAAAGGAAAAAAAATAGTAGATTGTATTACTAGTGCGAATGCGTTTTCCAAACAAAAGTTAGTTTTGCCGCACGACCGCAGGCAGTGCGGCAATAACTCGCGTTTGGAAAACGCATTCGCACTAGTAATACACACTATTTTTTTGTAACAAGTGCATAAAATTTATAAATATTTATTTAATTGTTCATTTAATACACAAAGTTATAAACTAATTTAAGATTTTTAAATAATTAAAGTGCGCCATCTTCGTTGTAATAATTGTAAATAATAAGAATCATACTACCTTAATTGTTTTTTGCAATTCCGAATCACAATTCAACGTATTTCGATATTGTCAACAATATCAAAAAGTGAGATTTTTCCGCACTGTTTTATTTTTCCGCACTGTTTCATAGAAAATTGTCTCAATGCTAAGTTGATAATAGAAATTTTTACTTATATTTTAATATGAATATTGATTGTAAAAAATTTGGTTGCAGAATAATTTTGTTTAACTATGTTTTCGGAATTGCGCGTTGGGACAAACGGAACAAACGTTGTGCGCAACTCGTTGCACAAATATCTTAATTACGACGCGTGCGGAGAAAAATCAACTTTGTGCAACTAGATACACAAAGTACTATTTTCTTGCAATTCAAATGATGCAATGTGTTTAAGTTGTTTTTACTATATGGTAAGTTATTTAAATTATTATTTTGATATTTTAGTGCTATAAAAATATTAAATATTATATATAGAATAGATTTAACTACAAATCTCACATGCAGGCGA
This sequence comes from Diogma glabrata, assembly GCA_963693315.1. NCBI lineage: Eukaryota > Metazoa > Arthropoda > Insecta > Diptera > Cylindrotomidae > Diogma > Diogma glabrata. Next base: position 122,328,400 of record OY856188.1, read on the forward strand.
CGTACGTTCCAGGCTTACAAAATATTTTTTGTAACACATGCGTAAAAAATATTCAATTTTGTACTACAATAGAATAAAAGAAAAAACTACTTTTCCGCACATATGACCACAAAATATTTTGTAAGCCGGACCGTATCGCCGCCTGCATGTGAGATTTGTAGTTAAATCTATCCATATATCTATCTATATATAATATTTTTATAGCACTAAAATATCAAAATAATAATTCAAATAACTTACCATTTAGTAAAAACAACTTAAACACATTGCATCATTTGAATTGCAAGAAAAAACAATTCATTTAGGTTTTCAAAGTTCACAATTTTGACAGCTCAGTTGGATTACTATGTGTTGTTTTAGTTGGATTCTTATGTTTATATTTTCGAGCTAGTATAATTAACAACTATTACAACGAAGATGGCGCACTTTAATTATTTAAAAAGCTTAAATTTGTTTATAACTTTGTTAAATAAATGATTAAATGAACAATTAAATAAATATTTATAAATTTTACGCACTTGCTACAAAAATTAGTGTGTATTACTAGTGCGAATGCGTTTTCCAAACGCGAGTTAGTTAACTAACTCTTGTTTGGAAAACGCATTCGCACTAGTAATACAATCTACTATTGTGGTCATATGTGCGGAAAAATAGTTTTTTCTTTTATTCTATTCTAGTACAAAATTGAATATTTTTTATGCATGTGCTACAAAAAACAAATTTTTTAACTTATACTATTTAAAAGTTAATAAATACCGTGACAAAATTTTTTCTCTCCATAAATTATGTTTTTATTATTTAAACAATATAAATATTTAATTGCGCACATTGTAATGTTTCTGATTTCAAATAATATATAAAAACACACATTTAAAATAAAATCATCAAAATCGGAACTGTCCCTGAGGACTTAGAAGTAAAAACCTAATTTTACTCGACTAATATAATGATTAAGAGCTTCAGGATGTAAATAAAAAAAAACACTAAATAATTAAACTTTTATTTGGTTTGTTGTCAACAGACCGCAAATAATTTTGATTTTACATAATACGTTTATTTTGATTTTAATGACACTTGACAGTAAATAATTATAGTATATGAATGAGAAGTTGTTAAATGAATTACTTTGGTCTTGCTCGAGCGACCATGCGAGTCAGAACAGAAGATTTTTGTACGTTTTTGTTTAAGTCTAGTTTTATTATATAATGGGTTTTTGAGGTAAATCCGAAATGTGAACGATTTTTTTCCGCGCATAAAAGTTATTTACATATCGAGGGCCGGAAACCAAAGATAACGTCTGCAGTGTAAATGGAAGCTCGATGCTTAACGAGAGCTTTTAGAGGTCTAAAGCATCATCTTACTTTCGGTCTGAGCACATTTACACATAACTGAATTGTAATATCTATTTATGTGTTAAGGGCGTAAAGTATGTCTTTGCCGCTTGAGAGTGAAATTATTGCTCGAGGCGTCAGCCGAGAGAAACAATCACTCGAAAGCAAAAAAGATACTTTATGCCCGAATTGCATACAAGATTTTTTGCACGAGTAAGATTCTGTATTTTTTGCATAAATAAAAATACATACATTTACACAAAATAGTAAAATTTATTTAGAAAATTATTTTGTCCAAGTAGTTTTTTGAAATAATAGTTATAATAATAACTTTAGGCATTGTTATTTCAATTTTAGGCATTGTTATTTCAATTTTGGCATTGTTATTTCAATAGGATAAAACGGCCTGCTTTACGAACAATTTTTGAATCGCAAAAGTGCATTTTACGGTTTACTCGTACAAAAAACACATTTTACATTCTAGTTAAAGTAACGGAAAGTTGTACTTTACACCATTAAAATAAAAGCGCAATGGTATATGAATCGTTCTTCTACTTCAGCACCAGCCGAGACCCACATTAAGTCCAAAATAGCTTACGTCCGTGCATCAAATACTTTTTTTTTCGCCGTAAGAAAATATTTAATAAAATGTTTAATCTAAGCCAAAATTAAAATTTCTATAAATTTTGAAATAAAAATTTGTTGAACAAGTAACCTTTGACCAAAATATTTGTAACTTTTTTTCAAACAAATCGTATAACTATGACAACAAAAAAAACAAATATTCTGATTGAATTATGAAATTTTGAATTGAAAGGTTGCTATGATAAAAATTTCAATTTTTTATAGAATTTATGCAAATACAAATGTTTTTTTACTTTTTTGGACGTAACTATGACAACAAAATATATGGTTAAAAAGTTACACTTTAAGGCCGCAAATGTAATAAAGTAACACTTTAATATGTAGGGGAATAAAAATATATTATATTCCTTGTTATCGTGAGGCTATTCCATTCTTCTGAGGCTTCAAGACCTATTCCTCTTTGGAGAGGGCTAGAGTATCTGATGGCATGTTTTCTTACGTTGAAAACGTAGTTTGTTAACATCACTTTGCGTCGGGCTTTAATATAAACCGCGGACGTTATCCTCATCTTTCAACCCTACATATGTAAATTACGCAAAACTACCCAGATTATTTTAAGATTAAAAATTTAATATTAAAACAAAATATTTGAAAAACGTAAAATTAAAAAACTCAATATGCCATAGCCATATATCAAATGTTACAAAAAATTGTTATTTACGCACAAATAAATTGTAAAACACATTTTATTACCGACTGCTATATAATATATGCTTTCCATGTGTATGTCTTCCATTGTAATGTTATACCCTTTCAGTGACGATCGTTACACTCTACAAGAGTTCTATAGTTTATTAAATATTCCCCTAACAAAATCAAATCTTAACATTTGTTGGTATAGTAATATCAAAAGGTTAAAACGAGAACAATACATATATAAAATATAAAATAAAATATAACATTTTTCGTTAAATTTTTATTTTATATTTTATATATTGTTCTTATTCTAAACTTTTTGTATTATATTTCTATACCAAAAAATGTAAAGATTTGATTTTGGTTTTTGTATGATGTCAACAATTGTTTTGTTTTTCTATGCTGTCTATGATGTATTTCATTATGGTGATAAAAACTTTAGTAAGTAAACTGGAAATTATTCGAAATATTTTGCAGTCGTGGATAAAATAGCATCTTGTGTCGCATAGGATGATTCAAAATGATGAAACTTCATCCTCGTGAAGAATTGCCACCATTCTAAACTCATACAAGACTCTACTATATTTGTTCTAATTTTATGATTATTCTAATTATTTAATGGGCGATTATTTTACTGGCGGAAAGTAGAATATACACCAGCGTTTTATATAGCAACGGGCTTTTATTTTAGGATGTAAACTGCGATAACTAGGATGAAAAATGTGTTTTAAGAATAAAATTAATTTAATTTGATTTGAAAATTGTTGTTTATTTGATTTCAAAATAGTTTAATTTGTTTTGAAAATTGGTTAATTTAATTTGAAAATGTGTTATTTTGTTTTGAAATTTTGCTAATTTGGTTTGGACGTTCGTTAATTTGTTTTGAAAAATTGTTAATTTCAATTGAACATTCGTTAATTTGGTTGGAACATTTGTTAATTTGGTTTGAAAAATAGTTAACTTGACTTGAAAAAGATATAAAATTTTACAAGCAATTTACTACCGATGCACTTTTCTCGATAAGGATGATTTTGGAAAAGTGTCGAGAGTTCAACATACCTGTGCACCAACTTTTCATTGATTTCAGGTAGGCCTACGACTCTCTCGAACGAAAGACTTTATTGTCTGCTCTGGTGTCAATGGGAATTCCTAGTAAACTGGTACCACTATGCAAAATGACATTACAGAACTCTCAATGCTGTGTACGAGTAAAGAACGAAATATCAAAGTTTTTTAAAGTCGACTCCGGCTTAAGACAAGGTGATGCTATCTCTCCTATACTTTTTAATTTAGCCTTGGAATATGTGTGCCATCAAAAGAAACTACCGACTAATAACAATTAGTACTAATTAACACCCGCCCCGGGTGTCACCCGTTTTGGGGTGACACCCGACCGTAAAAAACTTAAACAAACCATCAGAATGTTTTCAACGATAACTCACTTAGAAACCATTTTAACCAGGTTATCCATATAATTTTAATTTATAAATTGTGATAACTTATAATAATGTGCCCTATAAATGTGTCCTACTGGTTTAAAAAGGATCTATTCTACTTTTTAAAATTTTTGAGTTATTACGTAAAATAAAATTTCAACAATATGTGTGTATTTCTTTTTTTTTTAATCGAATCAACATGTTGAGCATTGAATACCATCACCACAATTACTCAATAGCTTTGAATATGCCTATAAATACCATATTAACCGTTTTATTTTACGGTACATTATTTAGTATGCAAGAATGATTCTTTAACGACCAGGTCTGAAAACACATATGCTGAATAATGTATAGGAAAAGTGGTCTCCGTCGATAATGTGGTACCCTGTGTCGATAGGGTGGCACCCTTGAGTTCTGTTCTATTCCAAAATTATGTCTCTATTCCAAAAATATTTCTAAACTATCAGCTTAACTGTACTACCTAATATGTTTTACATTTCAAACAAATTAATTGCAAACACCTAAGGAAACCAATAAAAAATCAAATCACCGTGTTTGTAAATAATTTCAAATTAAATTTTTTTTTCCTTTATCTTGAAACTCGTAAATTGGAATGGGTCATTTTCGAATGGACACATAAATAATTTTTCTCTCTCTCTGGCGTTTACATCCCATGGAGGGATTTTGCCGTCTGTGCAATCAGCTTCCAATCGTCTCGTTCCATGACCAGTTGACCCCAGTTTCGACATCCTATATCACGAAGGTCTTGGATGATGTCATCACGCCAGCGTTGTCTAGGTCTTCCTCTTCGACGAACACCAGTTGGTTGTTGTCGGGACGCTTTTTTAATTATTCTATCTAATGGTGCCCTTTCTACATGACCAAACCATCTAATCCGGCTAGATTTAATGAATCCGATTACATCGCAGCCTCCAAGAAGCTGTCTGATTTCATGATTCATTCGGATTCTATACTGATTTTCAGCAACTTTACATGGACCATAAATTGTTCGTATGACTTTCCTCTCGAATGTTGATAGAATTCTACAATCGGAGGAAGTCAGTGCCCAGCTTTCGCTTCCAAAGGTAAGCACAGGTCGAATTAATGCTTTGTAAAGTGTGAGTTTGCACGACTGCGAAAGATGTTTGGATCGCAAAAGTTTTGAGTATGCGTAGAAAACTCTGTATGCGGCTGAGACACGGGGTTTAATATGTGCCTGCATGTCATTTGACGATGTTATTACAGACCCGAGGTATTTGAAGTTTTCTACACGTTCTACTTCATAGTCGCCAGTATTCAGATTGCCGGGAGGTATATTCCTGGATGTTGTTAAAAGTTTAGTCTTGCCGGTGTTAATGCATAATCCAAGTCGTTTAGCATTTCTTTCAAGCTGAGAGAGACTATCCTTGATATCGCTTGTTCTACGTCCGAGAAGCACAATATCATCTGCATAGCCAAGAATTTGACTAGATTTGTTAAATATACAGTTTTGTGTCTCAATGCGGCTTTTTCTTATCGCGTACTCAAGCGCCAAATTAAATAGTACGGGCGCGAGTGCACCACCTTGTCGAACACCTGATGTTATATCAAAAGAGTCAGAAACTGACCCTTCGATTACTATTCTACAGTTTGATCCTGATGTTGTGAGTTTGCACAGAGAAACAAGTTTCGCTGGAATACCAAGGCATATGTGTGCAGACCAGAGGTTGTCGCGGATGATACTATCATATGCTTGCTTGAAGTCAACGTAGAGCTGGTGAATGCTGATGTTGTACTCCCAACATTTTTCCAGAATCATCCTTAAGGTAAAACACACTGATAGTCGCCGATGATAGATTCGGCGAACGGGATGAGCCGAGCGAGTACGACATTAGCTAGTATTTTATATGCAGTGTTCAACAGTGCGATTCCTCGATAATTCGCACACTTTAGGCGGTCACCTTTTTTATGTAGCGGAACAATGAGAGCCGTTTTCCATTCAGCAGGTAGTTCTTCTTGGTCCCAGATTACAAGAATCAGATCATATATACGTGAGACCAGAGCTGCTCCTCCATTCTTAAATAGTTCTGCAGGGATTCCATCGATACCTCGTGATTTGCAATTTTTTAATTTTTTGATGGCAGCTTCCACTTCTTCTATTGTTGGGTAAGGGACAAAAATCTCCTCACTTGATGGAACAATTGCTCGAATAGGATGAACTTCATTCGTCCTATTGAGTAGGTCTTGAAAGTGGGATCGCCATACTTCCAGCACATCACGTTTACTTGTTGTAACCTCGTTGTTTCCATTTTTGATGGCTGTAGATCTTGTTAGGAAATCTTTGGTCAGATTCCGCGCATTGGCAAAACACTCTTTCGAATTTCCATTAGCAGCATGTTGGTTGATGTTTTCGATACAGCTCTTCATGTGTTCGCGTTTCTTTTTCCGTAGGAGTTTTGCTGAGGCTTTTCTGGCGCATAGATAATCAGTTTGGGAGCTTCGGGTGTTTCTTGTTAACCATTTTTCTCGCAGTTTTTGTTTGTGCTCAATGCTTTCGCGGCACTCGTCATCAAACCATTCGTTACTTGATTTCGGTGGTCGTTTTCCGATTGTAGTTTGTGCTGCGGATATGATGGTTGATTGAAGCGTTTGCCATTCTTCTTGTATGTTTAATGGCATCTCGATGGGATGTCATGCTCTTCTATGCTTTGCGTTACAATTTCCTGATATCTATTCAGTGTTTCCAGGTGTTTAAATGCTTCGACATTCCAGCGCACGGTCTTTTTTGCTTGCCTATTAAATGTAGATGATAATTTGCACTTATACTTAAAGATGACAAGCATATGATCGGTGTCCATATCAGCACCTCTGTATGATCGAACGTCAGTTACACTTGTAGAGTGTCTCTTAGAAATCATGACGTGATCGATTTGATTTTCAGTTCTTCCATCGTTTGATTTCCACGTTGCTTTGTGGATTCTCTTATGAGAAAAGAAAGTGCTAGAAATTACTAGATCATACATCATAGCCAGTTACTAGTATGATGCAAGCTGTTAGGGCCGACATATGTTTTAAGTTCTGCACTTCTACCAATTTGCGCATTGAAGTCACCTACCACGATTTTTATATCGTGCCGCGGGATGTTATTGATGACTTCTTCGAGTTCTAGGAAGAACAGGTCTTTAATGTCATCTGCTTTGTCTTCAGTAGGTGCATGAACATTGATGATCGTTACATTAAATTTTTGCGTACGGATTCTCATTGTGCATATCCGCATATTAATTGGGCGAAAGTCGATAACATGTTGATTCACGCGACGATGTATGAGAAAGCCAACTCCAAATTCTCCTCCGTTTTCATGACCGCAATAGTGGCTGTTTCGTGGATTCCATTCCCTGGCCATCTTATAATTACTGTGGAATAAAATGGTAGTTATGCAAGTACTATAGTTTTGCAAATTTTTATAGGTAGATACATACTCATCCTGTTTGTTTTCAGTTTTATAATATTAATGATAAAATTTAATAAGACAAAAATATTTAATAACATTGCAATATTGCACTAAAGAAATCATTTGTCAAATACATAAGTGTATTGCTTTAACAAAATAAAAAAAAAATTGAATTTCTGTTAATCTAATCCATTTTTTAGTTGTGACACATAAGAAGATATGGGGCTAGATATTGAACAAAATCTGGAATTAATTTCCATTTAGTCAATTACATGATGGTTATGATTTCGGATCTTATATCTTATATCTGTCCAATATAACGAACTTAAGGATGAATTGTACACTTTGTACAAAACCGGGGCATCATTGGATTTTAGTTCGTTGTCTGGATTTAAATAAAACGTACGTTCAATAATTTCGAATTGTAATTGGATTTTATCTGGGATATTCGTCTTACTGATTGTAAATGGCAACATTTTGAACATTTTACATAGAAGGTTTTATAAGATCCTGAGCAGAAATCAGTTACGGAAAACCTGAATACAGTCAGGGCGTGATCAGGGCCTGGTAAGCCTTACAAGGGCATTCCTTGTAATTCCTTATTAAATTAGGGCAATCTGATGTGGGCCTGTTCCGGGCCTGATTTAGAATACCCTTCTAGGGTTAACCTTATTTGAATACATCCGGCCCTGATCAGGTTTTTCGTGTTTGATCCCTAGCTGAAATTTCAATTGTCTAAAATTCACTAGAGTATTTTAGAAAGGATCCATTTTAGAAATATATAGTTAAAATCGTTTCATGTATGTTTTAGTTATCGCTTCTTGGCTGAAAGACTATAATAATAGTGATTAAGGTGGTATGTATGTTTTAATTTTTTCGATTGTAATTTTTTTATTTTAATTTGATTAATTTATGAATATAATATATATAAATATATATATATATATATATATATATATATATATATATATATATATATATATATATATATATATATATATATATATATATATATATATCAGGGTCTGGTCCGGATATCCCAATCAGGGCCTGATCCAACTATCCCAATCAGGGTCTGATCCGGTAATCCCAATCAGGACCTGATAGGGCAAAAGCGTTACACTCATGATCAGGGCCCAATCAGGCTGCCCTACCAATGCCTGATCCGGATTAGGGCAAACCTGTTCAGGACCTTACTTAAGACCTGATAAATTTCTGCTCGGGACGTATTTCGTTGACGTTCTTGACTATATTATTAGAAGAGTATATTAGTAGAAAAACCGAAAGTTCTAAACGAATTTTATGTTTTTGAGCATATTATCATTATTGAGAATGAAGACTGACTTTAGTTTTTTCAATTCGTTTTAATTGTAACCCGAGCAGAAATAAGTTAGGGAAAACCTGAATACAGTCAGGGCGTGATCAGGGCCTGGTCAGTCCTACAAGGGCAATCCCTATTAGGGCAATCTGATGTGGGCCTGTTCCAGGCCTGATTTAGAATACCCTTTTAGGGTTAACCTTATTTGAATATATCCGGCCCTGATCAGGTTTTTCGTATTTGACCCCTAGCTGAAATTTCAATTGGTTAAAATTCACTAGAGTATTATCCATTTTAGAAATATATAGTTAAAATCATTTCATGTTTATTTTAGTTATCGCTTCTCGGCTAAAAGACTATAATAATAGTGATTAAGGTGGTATGTATGTTTTAATTTTTCCCATTGTAATTTTTTTATTTTAACTTGATTAATTTATGTATATAATATATAAATGTATATCAGGGTCTGGTCCGGATATCCCAATCAGGACCTGATCCGATTATCCCAATCAGGACCTGATAGGTGAAAAGCGTTACACTCATGCTTAGGGCCCAATCAGGCAGCCCTACCAATGCCTGATCCGGGTTAGAGCAAACCTGATCAGGGCCTTACTTGAAATCTGACAAATTTCTGCTCGGGAAGTTAAAATTACATTATGCCAATTTTCATGAACTTTGCATTTATGTATTTTAATTTTATTGAAAAACGGTTTCGCAATTTTTAGAATAACCCAATTTTGAAAAGTGGAAAACTTTGAAAACTAGGTTAAAATTTCATAAAACGATAGGAGACGCAGTCTCGCTATTAATAAATAATGAAAAACAGAAGTGGAAACATATTTTATCCAGATTATTGGATATAACTTTGTTTTTATCTAAAGAAAACCTAGCATTTCGTAGATATGATGAAGGACAAAGTTCTTTAAATAAAGGCAATTTCTTAGAACTAATCAATTTACTGTCAAAGTATGATGTAGTATTAAAAGAACAGAACTTAAATTAAATATTAAAAAAAATATAAATATTTTGGCTAAATATTTAGAATTATGTTTGATAGCACACCTGACATTTCACATATTGATCAAATGTCAGAAGTGATTCGTTATGTGAAAATTGATGATAGAAAAGTGGAAATCAAAGTAGTATTCCTTGGATTTTTTCCTTTACATGGAAAAAAAGCCGCTGATTTAGCGATGAAATTCTTAAAAATCTTGAAAATGACGGTTTAGACGTTATGAATTGTCGTTCCCAAGGTTATGATAATGCAGCTGTTATGAGTGGTATACATGGAGGAGTGCAAGCTATTATTAAAACAAAAAACAACAAAGCAATATGTGTTGGTGTATAGATCATTCAATTAATTTATGTGACCAACACTCATTTGCACAAAATGTAGCTTTTGTAACATTTTTTGGAACAGTGGAATTTTTACATTTTTTTTCTGCTTCGACTAGCCGCTGGGAAGTGCTTATTAAACACAGCAAAGCAACTTTTAAAAGACTCTCAACAACGCGTTGGAATGCTCATTATGCTTCAGTTAAAGTATTGGATGAACATTTTAATGGGATTGTAGCTGCAATTGAGAAATTAAGTGATCAACAAGAAAATGTAGACACTAGAGGCGCTGCACAGAACCTTATGCGTGGTGATTGTGTGTGATTTTCCATTTCTTTGCTATCTTTTGTTTCGGAATGATATTTTAAGGGGAATAAATTGTGCTTGGATTGTATTGCAAAGCACAGGCTTGAATATTGATCAATTAATTATAAAAATACAGTCACTTCGTCTTTATATTGAAGAAAAACCTAGTCATATTGTAGAAGAGGCAAAGGCAATAGATTTTGTTGTGAAAAAATCGGAGGACTACGACATTCCAATTGAAAGACGAATTCGTCGTAAAAAACGAATAGCTGGTGAGTTGGCCAATGTAGCTTCGTTGTTCGAGGTTGTGCTGACAAACACTGGGCTTTTGGCGAACAGTGAAGAGTTGCAATTATCTGAATCAAAATTTACCGGTTTTTATGATGAGGGTTTTTATTATCAGAAACATAACTCGTCATAGAGATACTAAGGTTGAGAAGGCATTTAAAAGCGGCCAATGTTATAGTTTCTAACTGGGTGTGCCTATAGACATTTTGAAATTGATCGTGGAATGGGATTTTACAGAATCTCTTCCGAATCTTATGGTCGCACTAAAGTTATTTATGACTATTTGCGTATCAGTGGCTTCGAGTGAGAGGAGTTTCAGCAAATTAAAATTAATCAAAAATTACTTGCTGGCAACAATGACCCAAACGAGGCTTAACAATCTTGGCATATTAACAATAGAACATGAGGCAACACAAAATAAAAATTTTAAAGATGTGATTTCTAAGTTTGCAGCTGTTAAAGCTAGAAAGAAGAGATTTAAATGTGTGTAATAATATGTATGTGAGAGTATATTAATTTTACTCTCATTTTTCTTTTACTATACCCTATCATAAAAGTTTCATTTTCATATATCAATGTAAAAGAATGAATAATAAAACAGTACTTTAATTATATGTAACTTATTAATAAAAATGCTCATTTGTATTAATTAAATAAAATTATTAATTACGTTTATTGGCTTTTTATTAATATTGACAGTTTCATTCTTGGTGTGATACCACAATATCCGTCCGGGTGCCACCCATGCTAGCTACGCCAATGGGGTATCTATGTGTTCTTGTGACACATATTGTAATATCTATAAGTCAACACTTTTTATTATAAAAGACAAAAATAAATATAAATTCAAAATCACAGAGACTAAACGGCGAATATTTTAAAAATAATAGTATATTTTCCTAAAAGATGAAAACATATTGTTTTTTTTTCGTGAGTAAATATTTGTTCACGAGACGCTCTAGCGTCGAGTGAGACATGTTTACGAACGAAAAACGTTTTTATCTTGCGTAGGAAATGCAATTTTTTCTATGATAGTATATAATATATAATCAATATTTATTATAAATTATAAAATTAAAAATCGATAACATAACATTCAAAATTCATATTCTATTTTTTCATGGTTGCGTTGTTTAAAATCTTTGTAAAATTATATGAAAAACCATAGCAACTAGAATTTGTTATTCTTTTTACACTAGTGGAAAAGGAACCCATTTTCACAGAGCATTAAACGTGATGAAAATAGACTTTTCATATGCTATCATAGAAAAAATTAAATGCTAAATAGCTAAATAAATAACAATGGAAGTTTTAGAAAACAAGAATTTTGTTTTTTTAAAGTTTCCATTGTATTTTCAAAGTTGATATTAAATCTACATGATTTGTTTATTAATCATAATTTATACTTAATAAATGATCGTTAAGGTCAAAGAATTATCATAATCGTTTTATAATTAAACATTTTGTTATGCTAACTTCTAAGTTTTCAACTTTTCTCAGTTAGAAGTGGTTACAGAAGGGTTAATACTGCGCACTTACACCTAATAATGTATTTTTCAATATCTTCTTCGATGTTACTGAGAGTTCCAGATTTCTTAACTGCAGTCGTCTTCAGTAGTTTATGCACGGTAACCTTACCAAATACGTGAATATTTTTTTTATATGGAAGATTGTTTCTTTCGATAGTTTCATTGCTAGCAAAATTAGGGATTTTTAAATTATTATAATATTGTGCAGTTTTAAAAATCGCACAAAAATGTTTTTCGGAAAACGGCTGTAAAATTGAGCTTTACTGCCGCTAAGGAGAAGGCTAAAGTCTTACTTTTTTACCTATCTTGATTACAGCTGTAAAGTAACGCCATTTTTTTGCAGCAGCAGTGAAGTAACATGACAACCAAAATAACAAATATTTTGATTGGATTATGAAATTTTGAATTGAAAGTTTTGCTAAAAAAATTTATTTATACAAATTTAAATGTTTTTTTTTCCTTTTTTGGAAGTAACTACGATAACGGGATGTGTTAATAGAAAAGCTCCTCGCGCTACACCCTGGGTTACGCTAATAGTCTATTTCAATTTGGTAGCCAAATATTTCATTTCGAACTCTTGGCTGTGATACAAAAAAATGAACAGGAACCAAAATCACAATAACAACGGTACTTTTCAGCACCATAAGGCAAAAAATATTGGACCCTCAGTCCGTATTTTTCAATAGAACATTGAAGGCATAAGCAAGTCAAAAACTCATTTACAAAGAGTATTAAAAGATTTCGACATCGACGTTGTAATTTTGCAAGAAACGCATGTAGCAGAGGAAGCGCAACTTACCTCCTAGAGGAAACATTGTTGGTTACAAATTAATTAGTGCTATTCACCATCAAGCATATGGATCTGCCACGTATGTTAAGTCAGAAATCATGAACTGCACTCATGTATTTACTCAGACGGACAACGATATACATCTTATTGTTGTTAATAAATCAGACATGAAGATTGTAAACGTATACAAACCTCCAAATACAAGATGGCCAGTTGCTACTTTACCATTAATTCACCACCCAGCAATATATGCTAGTGACTTTTATAGCCATCACACCCAGTGGTCCTACTCAAACAACAATCCCAATGGCACACAAATGAGGGACTGATTGGATGGTAACAACATGTTCCTGGTATATGATGCGAAAGACATGAAAACCGTCTGCTAGAAGGCGACGTAATTACAATCCCGACCTCTGTTTTTCCACAAAAAACGAACAACGAAACCCTATTCCAATATCTAGGGGCTGTCTTACAAGGTTTTCCACGCTCTTAACATCGTCCAGTAATTCTTGAGGTAGGATCCAAATACCACTCGTTAACTCTACTCCTCAACCTAGATGGAATTTTAACAAAGCTGACTGGGAAAAATATAGGTTGGAGTTGGATGCAGTGATACGCTGGATCCAACCCATTCCTAAAAACTACGATAGGTTCGTTGGAGCCATCATCTCAACTGCTATGAAATGCATCCCAAGAGGCTTCCGTGAAGAACACATTCCTGGCTGGAGTAGAGAGAGAGCGCTAAATTATATGAGGCGTACCTTAGTAGTGGTGAGGCAGACGTGGCTGATGACTTAATTTACTCACTGGATGCCGCGAAAGCAAAAGTGGACGAGCGGTGTAGAAAACATAGATTTTTCCCATTTAAGCAGGGAAGCTTGGAGTCTCCTTCGGAAGCTGGGTGGCTCAAACTCAATTGCTCGTACTAACAATGAAATAAATCCAGAGGACATTGCGAATCATATCGTAAACATGTCTCGTTCTTATATTAATCACCTTCATAAAAGAACAATTAAACGTAAATTGAGAGAAATGAAATGGTATTTTTCCAGAATTTTTTAGAAATGCTGGAAAAAATTTAAAACAATGGCCAACTAAATTCTTCTCGAATATCCTAGAAACCAAAACATTTTAAGACTACAAAAGTGATAGCGATACTTAAGCCAGGTAAACCATCTACTGAACCAGGAAGGTATCGCCCAAATTCCCTTTTGAGCACCTGCTACAAATTGTTAGAACGGCTCATATACAACCGTATCGCTCCGATACTGAATGATCAGATACCAGTCGAACAAGCTGGTTTCCGTTCCAATCGCAGTTGCACTGACCGACTGCTCGCTCTAACATCCTACATCGAAGTTGGGTATCAAAAACAATTAAAAACAGGCGCGGTATTCATCGATCTCGCTTCAGCATATGACACGGTCTGGCGAGTTGGGATCATATATAAGCTGTTCAATGCAATGCCTTGTAGCACCATCTCGCTTTTAATTAACAACATGCTGGGTAATCGTGTATTCAAAGTCCATCTAAATAATTCCTGTAGTAGGTCCAAAATGCTTATCAATGGTTTGCCATTGATAAGCATTTTGCCAGGGTTCCGTCCTGACGCCATTACTTTTTAATATGTACATTCATGACATTCCTGACACAACATCAAAGAAATTTGGTTACGCTGATGATTGGACCCTGGCCACTCAAAATAAAGACATGGGTATCTTGGAAGATTTGCTCTCAACTGACCTGGCAATAATGAATGACTATTTTCGAACGTGGAGTTTATTTCCTAATCTAAGTAAAACCGAGAGTTCTTTTTTCCACTTAAACAACAAACTGGCAAAACACGAACTATCAGTGTTATTTAACGACACTGTCATTAAATACAATCAACAGCCAAAGTACCTGGGCATTACTGGGCATTACTCTCGATAGAACTCTTTCTTTTAAACTCCCCCTAGAGAATACGTCAAAAAAACTTAAAACGAGAAACAATATATTGCACAAACTGGCAGGCTCGACATGGTGTGCTACTCCAGCTACCCCCCGCACAACTGCTCTAAGTCTGGTTTACTCAGTGGCTGAGTATGGCGCACCAGTCTGGTTGAATAGCACATATACTGAAAAAGTTGACTGCCAGCTGCATGCCACGATGCGTACTATAAGTGGTACTATCAGGTCTACTCCTTTACCTTGGCTCACTGTATTAAGCAATATCGCTCCACCTGCACTCACGCTTACAGCACTCATGTGTGAACATAAAAAGGTAACCAACAACATCACGTTACCCTTGCACGAATATTACGGCGACCATACTCGTTGTCGATTGAAGTCCAGAAAGCCTCACATAAAACTGCCAGCAACTTGCTGGCAACTAATTTTAATATCTTGGATGCCTGGTACACCTCCTGGCATCATTACATTACATTTGGGCTTTCTATTACTAACCCGACTTCTAACCAACCTGGTTTCGATTTGCCACGGCATACCAGGGGGTCAATTCTAACTTGATGACTTCAAGTCATATGACTTGAATTTCGAAATTGAAGTCAAAATTATCGATTCTGTCTGGGTCATATGAGTTTTTCCAAACTCATTTGAGATGTCAAAATAGTCATTAAAAAAAACTGTGACTTCTGTTACTCTGTTACTCTATGTATTAAAAATTTCAAATGATAAATTTTAAAAAAAACTAGCTAAAGCGGCCACAAACAGCCAAAAGGTTGCTCTAGTTGATTATTTAGAGGAACATTTAGAGCTGGCTCGAAACCAATTTTCATCTGCAGAGGATGGAAAATGCAAACTTGCAGAGCAATGGCAGGATGTAGCATGCCTTATAAATGCAATGGGAGGGGCTCATAAGACTGGACCAACTTGGAAAAAATATTGGGAGGATTTGCGGTAAGCTAAATTAGTTGATTAGAACATTTAAGCACTAATACCATCCTCTCCGTAATCCACTTCATTGAAATTTTGTTATCTGGAAGCAAAGTATAATTTTCTGTCAACATAATATTATGGATGATAGCGCATGCATTAATTATACTGCCGGATCGTTGAAGAGTATACTTTAAAATTCTTTGACGAGAGAGACATCGAAAACGACTTGTTAAATATTTATTTTGTATAAAACTTAAAACTATGTATCATAAAGAAACACAAATTTACATAAAACTGACAGTAAATGAATTTGTAACGTCCGCTATATTCACCTAAACAATAATAAAACCAATTCATCTTCTTTTTCTAATTCAATAAAAATTTATTTTAATAGTTTCAGTTCATTTTTACATTAATAATAATTTTAAAATTTTCTAATATTTAACGGCTAGTTAAATTTCGAATATACTGAAAAAATAAACGAACGTACCAATTTTATTTTCATTTCTAACGAACAGATGTCGTTACTAATTTTTGCTGAATCTTGGTGTTACACGATTTTCATTGGGAGATGTACAAAAAAAATCACATAGAATCGAATCAATTTTGTGTTCAACTTTTTCAAGAGAAACAACGATTATAAGTTTTGATTATAATATTAAATTTTGAAATATTTTTTTTGATTCGATTAACCATTGGTTGTGAAATATAAAGAATTCATAAAAGTAGAATTCTATTAATTTTAACCTGGAATTCTAGAAAGAAAAATAGTAAAATGGTTATTAAGATTCTAATAAAACTTGTATTATTCTTGATGCCTATGGTGTTGTAAATAACCGGTGTTTTAATGAAACATAGAAACTATGTCGAATGTGATTCATAAAAAAAAAGAAAACCCGTAATAAAATCAATAATTAATTAGAGAAGTATAACAAAAGAAATTGTGTTATGTTTATCCTAAATTGGAAGATCTAGTAAAGTTTCGTGGAAGAATTGTTTGAAGAAAAGTATTTTTGGAAAAGCTGAAGGCCAATTAAGAACTGTTTGGAAGAAAATTATTTTGGGGAAAAGTTGAATGTCAATTAAGAGTTGGTGAAGGAAATTATTTTTCTTGGAAGAGTTAACTATTAGTTGGTGACTGAATGAAAGAGTTGTGTAAGGATAAGAAGACTAGATCACCTTTAACATTACATAATTAAGATAAGTTCTTTTTATTGTATTAATTTTATTGCTATTTCCGTTTTCTGTTAAATGCTAGACTAGATTATCTTGATAAGAGATTCCTAAATTGACATTCGTCGTGGAGACGATTCGTCTATCCGCTGATTTATTTTTATTGTGAGACATTGTATCTAGTGTAGGGGAAAAAAGTCCAAAAGTGGATTCAACAAATTGAATCACCGAGACACTAACAAAACGTGGCGTTTGAAACAAAGACCGTGGGTTTTTTTATATATAAAAATATACTAGGGCGTAACCAACTGGTTATTTTGGCGGTTATTTAGGTAGGTTTTTGGATATATTTTTTTATATATTTTATTATCGTACGATACGGTAATTTTGCAAATTCTTGGCAAACCTGCTTTGTGTAAAGGTTGCAATTTTGCAAAAATTATTATTTTTTTTGGATAGGGCGTTGTCAAACCGGTTTGGTTTGAATTAAATAATAATTAATAAGAAAATATTTTGTCATAATAATTGGTGAAATCAATTTTTTTTGATAAACCAGATATTGGTTTTTTTGTGTTTGGAATTTTTTTAAATTTTTATTTTTTTTAAGAATATGTACATGAGGGGTCAGGGGATGCGAATCAGGAGGAGTCGACCAGGGGGGTTTGAGCCGTGGATGAATGAGGTGGATGAGAGAGCGTATGTGGAGAGAAAGGAGAGAATGGTTGAGGCAATGAATGTGGTGAAAGAAATAATAAATGTAGTGATGGATGAGGTGAAACACGGAATTTTTTTAGAATTAATGGAGGATATTTATGAAGAGCAGTATGATGAGTTCCTGGATGTGCTGATATGTGAAATAGTGAATGAGGAGTTGAGTGTGCTGGATGAGGAAGTGACTGAGGAAGTAAATGTGGGCTGGAGAGAGAGAAGGAGGATCTCCAAAAATAGGAGCTCTCACTTGAAGAGGAAGGAGAGGAGAAAGAAGGAGAAGGAGAGTCGCTTGGTCGTGGAGCTGGGAGCTTCCTCGACCAAGAGTACTCAAACAGAGGAGCTGGTTGAGGAGGTTCCCAACTCACCGATCACGCGACAGGAAGAGGAGTGGTCTGGTCCACAGGAGGCCCCTGTCCCCCCCTGTATAATTAGTTAAGACTAATTATTTTTAATTAGAAAAAAAAACCGTTTTGGGGAAGTAGTTTTTTTTGGAATTTTTTTTATACTACCAATGTACATTCTCTTGTACATATTTTTTATGTACATATTTGTTGTACATATTGTACATGTCATTTGTGAATTTTAAAAATAATATTTATTTTTAATTTGAAAAAAACCGTTTTGGGGGTAGTAGTTTTTTTAGGGATTGGGTTTTCTACTACCATGTACATATAGTATATATAGTATTGTTCATATTTTATTATACATTTTGTAAATATTTTTGCGTATACCATGTACATATAGTATATATTGTACATATTTTATTATACATTTTGTAAATATTTTTGCGTATACCATGTACATATTGTATATATTGTGCATTTTGTACATATCCTGATTATACAAATTGTAAATATTTTTATTGTACATATTTTTTGTAATATAAGTGATGCGGCGTCGATGAGAGGTGGACTGTATTTTTTTTCTTGACGATATATTTGATGTGAGTTGGTTGGCACATCAACTTCCAACACCGTGATGCAAATATGGAAATATCTCAGCTCATATAATAATTGAAGTTATGTAAATGAGATGATTAACTGAAGTAATGACGAAACTATCAGCTCATATAATAGTTGAAGTTATGTAAATGAGATGATTAACTGGAGCAATGACGAAAATATCAGCTCATATAATAGTTGAAATCATGTACATATGAGATGATTGATGCAATGATGAAAATATATCAGCTCATATAATGGTTGAAGTTATGGAAATGAGATGATCAACTGAAGCAACGACGAAACTATCTCAGCTCATATAATAGTTGAAAATCATGTACATATGAGATGATTGATTGAAGCAATGACGAAAATATCTCAGCTCATATAATAGATGAAATTATGTAAGTGAGATGAATGATGCAATGATGGAAATATCTCAGCTCATATAATAATTGCAGTTATGTAAACGAGATGATTAACTGAAGCAATGACGAAAATATCTCAGCTCATATAATAGTTGAAAACATGTACATATGAGATGATTGATTGAAGCAATGACGAAAATATCAGCTCATATAATAGTTGAAATCATGTACATATGAGATGATTGATTGAAGTAATGACGAAAATATCAGATCATATAATACTTGAAATCATGTACATATGAGATGATTGATTGAAGCAATGACGAAAATATCAGCTCATATAATAGTTGAAATCATGTACATATGAGATGATTGATTGAAGTAATGACGAAAATATCAGCTCATATAATAGTGGAAATCATGTACATATGAGATGAATGATGCAATGATGAAAATATATCAGCTCATATAATAGTTGAAAATCATGTACATATGAGATGATTGATTGAAGCAATGACGAAAATATCAGATCATATAATAGTTGAAATCATGTACATATGAGGTGAACGATGCAATGATGAAAATATATCAGCTCATATAATGATTTAAAATCATGTACATATGAAATGAAAGATGCAATGATGAAAATATATCAGCTCATATAATAGTTGAAGTTATGTAAATGAGATGATTAACTGAAGTAATGACGAAAATATCAGATCATATAATAGTTGAAATCATGTACATATGAGATGAACGATGCAATGATGAAAATATATCAGCTCATATAATGATTTAAAATCATGTACATATGAAATGAAAGATGCATGGAAACATCACCCGTTCCAATCGATGAAAACTTATACGAGGTTTTTTACTGCATGCACACTCGACGAATATTTGTCAGAGAACAAAGAAAAAACTATTTGGTTAATTTATATATACATTAAAAAACTGACCTGATGCACACAACTTTATAAAAACTTCCTTTATTAATTTTACAATTACTGATCTAACACATGGGAATACAAAATATTTAAAATTTACTTAAAACTAACAAAGAGAGAGCTTAGCTCATACTCAACCAACTACATGGTAACACAAACAACACTTTTTACTGACTATACTATTCAGATATAAATTCGTAAGAATAAGAGACCAAAATTACCAAAACAGTCCATTTTATAGAAAGCCAAAACTCTACAAATCATAAACTCCACACAGCTGTCAAGTTTACCAACGATCTCGAAACTATCGAATTAATAATATAGAATAACGAACACATAAATTCAATGTGAAAATTGAAAATATCGAATGAATGATCAAAATATACCGAACACGTCAATTCAAATTGACAGTTTTGTTGACATTTCAAAAGGATTGTTTTGGTAATGTTTTGCATAATTTTATAAATAATAAATAAATCTTTAATTGGTTTTGTTTTGATTCTAATTTAAAATATTTTGATTTTTCAGATGAACTATTTAAACATTCACGATAATGCGTGAACAATAAGGTACATATGTTTGTAAATATTTTTTTTGGTTTTTGTTGTATTAGGTTTAATTAAAATTCTCTCTTTAGCGGTAGGCCTATCAAGCCATCCATGGGGCTTCTCCCCTTAACGATGATGACGTTCTTAGGTCGCCTATGGCCATCGGGGTTATGCGATCGATGAACATTGGTTTCTTCTCTTCATTCAGCGAGGGAGTCCTCAGGGACGAGGAGTGGTGTTGCTGTGTTTGTACTTAGGTGCAAACCAGTAATACCATTCTTTGCTCAGAGGCTTCTTCGGTGTAATGAAGAGAAGAACCAATCATATTTTGCTTTCAGGATCAGAGGCTTCACCTCATACAAATTCAAAAACTTTTCCATTTTTCCATTTAGCTTTACAATAGACAGTTTTTCATGGAGTTTAGGTTTTGAAGTCTGGTGCTCGGGAGCGTTCTTCAACTTTCGCATTAGGTTTAGTTGTAATTTATTTGTAGGTTAAACAAGCACAACTGGGTCAGTAGAAGTGGACCTAAGGTCTAATCGTGACAGTTGTGATTGTTTTATTAGGTTGGGGAGAAACTGTTCTGTAGAATTTGGTCGTTAGGGGCTTTTCTAGTCAGTTCTCACATGCATTGTTGGAGTGGGCTCGCGAACGCGATATTTTAGATTTAAACAAAATGGATATTGTACCATACTTACTTTTTAAATTGTCTCCAGACGAATCTTGATTTTGGGAATCTCTTATCTTATTAAATAAAAATAAAATAAATAAAACAAATTTTTCAAAAAATTAAATAAATAATTTCTATTAAATAAAATAATTTTTTTTAGAATTAAATAATTTTAGGTAGCTAAATAAATAAATTTTCTTAATTAAGCAAAACATCAAGATATAAATAAATATCTATTATTTTTTTAAAAAAAATTAAATAAATATTTTGAGTTAAGAGGACCACCCAATAAATAAACATCTTTAAATATTTTTTTCAAATTTTAAAATAAATAAATATTTTTTCCATAGGGGTGTGTCGTCAATAAATAGTGATAGATATATATATATTTCAGTATATCTGAAATTAAATAAATAAATAAATTATATTTTTATATACAATATTTTAGGAATTTTTGTGAAAGGTGAAGCAAAGATTGAGTACAACGGTAATCTTTTTGTTCTTTTAGTTCTTTTACGAAGTTTGTTTTTACAAAAATTTTTGTGTTTTCGAATTGGGCGTTCGTTGTTTTTTTCGTTTTTGCGTATTTAATTTTTTTACATTTCCATCGTACTAACTCCATTTTTTTTTGGGGAATTGGTTTTAATATTGTTGGTGATTGCGAGTTCATAATTTTACGGGTTTTACCATCAAAATGTCAAACCAAATAGACGTTGACCATCCGTTCTATGGTCTGGAACCCACCGAACTACAGGTCGAATGTCTGGTTCGGGGTGTGAACTTCGGGGGGGCCGATTGGGCAGAGGAACTGTGAAACCATGCAGATCATGGGTCAGTTCCAATAACAGTGTCTCATGCGAGGGATTTGATAGAGGAATCTCAAATGGTGGTGCAGGCAGCACAACTTATTTTAAATCAAGTACGACGACTTCAGTCACCGATTAATCAGACCTTCTTAGATGGTTTGGCGAATCGAGTGTTACATTACACGGGTAGGATGAATAGGTTGGGTCCTCGCAATGACTTGCAAGAAGCCCGCACCTACGCTATCTCACAATTGTCACGCGCTTGGAATATAATAGGATCGTTGTCAACACGTCCAATTATGCAGAGTACACCAGGAGTATCATCTGCTCCATCTGCTTCACCTGCCTTTCAACCAGATGAAAGATCCACACCGATCCCAGTACGGCCAATATCGGAAACAATACATAGTCTGAATCGTCCAAACCAGCAACAACAGAGACGGTCAGATCAAGCACCACCGGCTTATTTCCAGCAATCGGGTTTGAGAGCTGAGGACTTTGTAATACCACAATTGGGTCCATCACTCCAATCTGAACACACACACAATAATCCAGCATTACTACAACCGCAATTACAATTAAATTATCCATCAGTACCACAGGTACAACCACTACCAGTATATCCACCAGCTCCACTAACAGCACCACCACCATACAACCAACCTCCTCAGGTATGGCGTGACGCGGCTCCATCGTTAGCACCAGTGGAGTACCGAGGGGTTCGTGGGAACAATTTGAGTCGTTATGACTCAAATTGGGTTCCAACCTTCACAGGAGATGGTCACTCTCCTGATGTTCATGAGTTTATTCATAGAGTGGAGGCGGCTGCCAGGAGGGACCGTGTGAATTGGGACGACCTTAGGTCTATCGTTCCACGGTATCTCAAGGGAGCTGCCGACAGATACTATCTGAATTTAACTGATGAATATGAGGTAGTGACCTATCCAGTGCTAAGGGAGGGACTCCTACAAACCTTCGGTACGCTCACTGATGATAAGGCGATCTTGCGAGTTCTTCTGAACCGCAAACAAAAGTCAAAGGAGAGCGTGTACGAGTATCTGGTGGAGATTGGTTCGTTAAACCGTCGCTTAGCACGTCCATTTGCTGACCGTGAAATGCTAGAGATTGCTCGGGAGGGACTGAGTGTGGAGCTCAAGAATGCTACACTTGCAGCAACAATACATTCAATGGATGAACTTCGGACTTTATGTCAGAAGTTTGAACGTTTGTGGTCCACACCAGTTCCGACCAGAACATCAAATTTAAGAATTAGCGAGTTACAGCAGATGGATGATTATGAGGTGGAAGTTGAACCAGAACAACATGGATATATTGAAACGGTGGATTCAACACCGAGGCGGATATTTCAGCGACCTGGCATAACATCTGACAGAAGTCAACCTGGTCCATCAATGTCCAGACAACCAATAGTATGTTTCAGATGTGGAGTAAATGGTCATCGAGCTCCTGAGTGCTCTAAGAATAGAATTAAATTATATTGTTGGAAATGTAACAAACCGGATGTAATTTATGCAAATTGTTCATATTGTCACCCGTCGTTAAACTACCGTCCGAGAGTACATGCTTCGGGGATGGTACCCTCGGTTCAACATCCAATGAGCCCGAAGAAAGCGACGAGAGATGTAGGAACGCAGGACGATCGGACACCACCAACGAAACCCGAATAAAATCATCAAATACATTTAATTTTCCATCATTACATCGCACGTATTTTAGACGTCTGGAACGTAACATCAGATATTGGAGGATGAAGAAATTATTTCGCAAAGCTTGTGTTTCATCTATCCTTTCAGAAACAAAGGATCCTCGGCCGCGATTGACAATCAGGATTTTGGACAAACATATTTCAGGTTTATTGGATAGAGGAGCGTCAATCACAATACTTGGAAGAAATTCCTTGGAATTATTGGAATCATCAGGTACAACCTACCGTAAGTACACTTCGTGTATTCGTACGGCAGATGGTACTGCGAATAAAATTTTAGGTTACATTGAAATTCCAATAACCGTGAATGGCTCCACTAAACCAATGCGGTTCCATATAGTCCCTGGTTTACGAGAAGAGCTCTACTTGGGCATAGGTTTCTGGGAGAAATTTGATATTGTTCCTTCATTTGTTAGTGAACTGACTCGTACAGAGCCAATAACTTTAAATACACACAACCTCACCACTGATCAGCAACATGAACTGGATATGATCAAGGATTCTTTCCCGTCATTTGAAGTGTCTGGGCTCGGAAAGACTTCTTTGGTTGAACATGTCATCGATGTTGGTGATAGTGCACCTGTTAAACAGAGGCACTATCCCACATCGCCGGCTGTTCAACTAAAGGTTTATGCCGAACTCGACCGAATGCTTCAAATGGGCGTGATCGAAGAGTCTAACAGTTCATGGTGCTCGCCAACGGTTTTGGTACAAAAAGAATCTGGTAAAAACAGATTATGTATTGATAGCCGTCGTGTCAATTCACTAACGAAAAAGGACGCCTACCCACTTCCCTTGATTGATGGCTTACTAGGTCGTCTAAATAGCACAAAGTACATTTCAAGTATTGATCTCAAAGATGCTTTCTGGCAGATTCCTCTGGCAGAAGCATCTAGAGGCAAGACAGCCTTCACAGTGCCTGGTCGTCCATTGTATCAATTCCGGGTTATGCCCTTTGGATTGTGCAATGCTCCCCACACAATGTGTCGGCTAATGCACATAGTGATACCACATCAATATCACGAAAATGTCTTTGTTTATTTAGATGATCTATTGGTAGTCTCTTCCACGTTCCAGGAACATATGGAATTGCTGTCCAAAGTCTCTTCATTGTTAAGAGCGGCTGGGTTAACCATAAACCTCAAGAAAAGCAAATTTGTTCTGAGAGAGGTGAAATACTTGGGATTTTTGGTTGTTGAAGATGGTCTTCGAACAGATCCTGACAAAGTAAGAGCTGTTGCTGAGTATCCAGCTCCGTCAACAGTGAAACAAATACGACGTTTACTAGGAATGGCTGGTTGGTACCAACGGTTCATACCAAATTATGCAAGCGTGGTATCACCAATTACAGATTTATTAAAGAAAAGTTCGGGGAAATTGAAATGGACATTGGAAGCGCAAGCTGCTTTCGAAAATTTAAAACGATTGCTGACTACAGCACCGGTATTAGTAAACCCTGACTATAATAAAGAGTTCTTTATTAGATGCGATGCAAGTCTGACAGGGGTAGGTAGTGTGTTGTATCAGGTTGATACTGACGGACAAGAGTGTCCGATAGCCTTCATGTCGAAGAAATTAAATAAAGCTCAACGAAACTATTCTGTTTCTGAGCTTGAATGTCTTGCGGCAATTCTGAGTGTGAAGAAATTTAGGGGCTATGTTGAAGGTCACCGATTTACAATTGTGACTGATCACTCAAGTCTGAAGTGGCTTATGTCACAGAAAGACTTGAGTGGTCGTCTGGCTAGGTGGAGCCTAAAACTCCAACATATGGATTTTACCATTGTCCACCAAAAAGGTACCCAAAATATAGTCCCTGATGCTCTATCTCGTCTATATGACGATACACACGAGGAATTGACGGAAGCATTATCACATCATGTTAACGACATTAAAATCGACAATGAAGGTTATCGGCACAAAGAATATACGGATATGATAACTCAAGTTCAATCATCACCCAAGGACTTTCCTTCAGTTAAAGTCGTGGATGATAAGCTATACATACGTATTGAGCCAAGACCTGATGCAATACCCAACGATGTTCCTGTGTGGAAACTCTGGGTACCAAAACCGATGACTTCCAACATGATTCAGAAACATCATGATGATAGTACTGCTGCTCATGGAGGTGTTAAAAAGACTTTAGAATTACTTCGACGTCTTTACTATTGGCCGGGCATGGCGTCACAGGTACACAACTATGTTGTGTCCTGTGACACATGTAAACAAACAAAAGCCACGAATCAGATATTGCGTCCTCCGATGCAATATCAATTCGAAACAGTCGAATTCAAGTCTATATAGATTTTTTGGGACCGTACCCTCGTTCTACCCTTAAGAATACGGTGTTATTGATAGTTCTGGATCATGCTACGAAGTTTGTATTACTGAAACCACTTAGAAACGCAACTTCACCGAAGGTGAATGCTTTTCTGAGGAACGAAGTGTTTCTTACATATGGGGTACCAGAGTTTCTACACAGTGACAATGGCAAACAGTTCACTAGTAGGAACTTTCAAAGCCTTTTGTCAGATTTCGGCATTAAACACATTAGGACCGGTGTCTATAGTCCTCAAAGCAACGCGTCAGAGCGGGTCAATAGGTCAGTCCTAGCAGCAATTCGAGCGTTCATTAAAGGTCAACATACCAAGTGGGATTCACAAATTGGTGAAATCGCATATGCACTGCGGGCTGCAGTACATTCAGCTACCAAGTACTCACCGTACTATTTATTATTTGGTCAACATCCAGTTTCGGATGGAAATACTTACCATTTGTTGAGGTCACTACACAAGCTTGGTGAAGATGCTGGTGAGGAAATAGAACGCTCTGATCATTTGACTCTGCTCAGGAACCGGGTTCAGGAAAACTTAAAAGCAGCCTTCCAAAAGTCGCAACATCAGTATAATCTGCGATCAAAACTACGGACTTTTCAACCACAACAACGGGTGTTTGTACGGCAACATCATTTGAGTGACGCTACAAAAAAATTCTCGGCAAAATTGGCTCCAAAGTTCTTACCTGCAATGATTAAGACTAAGATTGGAAATGTACTCTACGAGTGCATAGATATGAGCGGTAAGAATCTTGGAGTCCATCACGCGAAAGACATCAGGGAATGATGTCTTTTCGTTAGGTAGGGTTGTTCCTCTGGCTGATTGTCGTCTCTGGGGTTCACATCTTCAGTGTCATACTTACTGGTTGTATCGGGGTGTCCATAGTGCTGACGTTCGGATGGATGGTCGGTCTCAGTACTCAGTGAAGTTCCTAGGGACTTCATAAGTGTTGGAACCGGTCATCGGTCTTGACGTCAGTGACTGTGGGTATCTCGATCCCAGATACAGATTAGTTGTGGGAAGTAGTTCGGTGGTTTCTGACGTAGAGGGGGTGACGACGTTTTTGTGATTTCAAGGGTGAATACCTTGGTTTTCACCTTGAATTCATGGTGTAACGTCCGCTATATTCACCTAAACAATAATAAAACCAATTCATCTTCTTTTTCTAATTCAATAAAAATTTATTTTAATAGTTTCAGTTCATTTTTACATTAATAATAATTTTAAAATTTTCTAATATTTAACGGCTAGTTAGTTTAGGTTTTGAAGTCTGGTGCTCGGGAGCGTTCTTCAACTTTCGCATTAGGTTTAGTTGTAATTTATTTGTAGGTTAAACAAGCACAACTGGGTCAGTAGAAGTGGACCTAAGGTCTAATCGTGACAGTTGTGATTGTTTTATTAGGTTGGGGAGAAACTGTTCTGTAGAATTTGGTCGTTAGGGGCTTTTCTAGTCAGTTCTCACATGCATTGTTGGAGTGGGCTCGCGAACGCGATATTTTAGATTTAAACAAAATGGATATTGTACCATACTTACTTTTTAAATTGTCTCCAGACGAATCTTGATTTTGGGAATCTCTTATCTTATTAAATAAAAATAAAATAAATAAAACAAATTTTTCAAAAAATTAAATAAATAATTTCTATTAAATAAAATAATTTTTTTTAGAATTAAATAATTTTAGGTAGCTAAATAAATAAATTTTCTTAATTAAGCAAAACATCAAGATATAAATAAATATCTATTATTTTTTTAAAAAAAATTAAATAAATATTTTGAGTTAAGAGGACCACCCAATAAATAAACATCTTTAAATATTTTTTTCAAATTTTAAAATAAATAAATATTTTTTCCATAGGGGTGTGTCGTCAATAAATAGTGATAGATATATATATATTTCAGTATATCTGAAATTAAATAAATAAATAAATTATATTTTTATATACAATATTTTAGGAATTTTTGTGAAAGGTGAAGCAAAGATTGAGTACAACGGTAATCTTTTTGTTCTTTTAGTTCTTTTACGAAGTTTGTTTTTACAAAAATTTTTGTGTTTTCGAATTGGGCGTTCGTTGTTTTTTTCGTTTTTGCGTATTTAATTTTTTTACATTTCCATCGTACTAACTCCATTTTTTTTTTGGGGAATTGGTTTTAATATTGTTGGTGATTGCGAGTTCATAATTTTACGGGTTTTACCATCAAAATGTCAAACCAAATAGACGTTGACCATCCGTTCTATGGTCTGGAACCCACCGAACTACAGGTCGAATGTCTGGTTCGGGGTGTGAACTTCGGGGGGGCCGATTGGGCAGAGGAACTGTGAAACCATGCAGATCATGGGTCAGTTCCAATAACAGTGTCTCATGCGAGAGATTTGATAGAGGAATCTCAAATGGTGGTGCAGGCAGCACAACTTATTTTAAATCAAGTACGACGACTTCAGTCACCGATTAATCAGACCTTCTTAGATGGTTTGGCGAATCGAGTGTTACATTACACGGGTAGGATGAATAGGTTGGGTCCTCGCAATGACTTGCAAGAAGCCCGCACCTACGCTATCTCACAATTGTCACGCGCTTGGAATATAATAGGATCGTTGTCAACACGTCCAATTATGCAGAGTACACCAGGAGTATCATCTGCTCCATCTGCTTCACCTGCCTTTCAACCAGATGAAAGATCCACACCGATCCCAGTACGGCCAATATCGGAAACAATACATAGTCTGAATCGTCCAAACCAGCAACAACAGAGACGGTCAGATCAAGCACCACCGGCTTATTTCCAGCAATCGGGTTTGAGAGCTGAGGACTTTGTAATACCACAATTGGGTCCATCACTCCAATCTGAACACACACACAATAATCCAGCATTACTACAACCGCAATTACAATTAAATTATCCATCAGTACCACAGGTACAACCACTACCAGTATATCCACCAGCTCCACTAACAGCACCACCACCATACAACCAACCTCCTCAGGTATGGCGTGACGCGGCTCCATCGTTAGCACCAGTGGAGTACCGAGGGGTTCGTGGGAACAATTTGAGTCGTTATGACTCAAATTGGGTTCCAACCTTCACAGGAGATGGTCACTCTCCTGATGTTCATGAGTTTATTCATAGAGTGGAGGCGGCTGCCAGGAGGGACCGTGTGAATTGGGACGACCTTAGGTCTATCGTTCCACGGTATCTCAAGGGAGCTGCCGACAGATACTATCTGAATTTAACTGATGAATATGAGGTAGTGACCTATCCAGTGCTAAGGGAGGGACTCCTACAAACCTTCGGTACGCTCACTGATGATAAGGCGATCTTGCGAGTTCTTCTGAACCGCAAACAAAAGTCAAAGGAGAGCGTGTACGAGTATCTGGTGGAGATTGGTTCGTTAAACCGTCGCTTAGCACGTCCATTTGCTGACCGTGAAATGCTAGAGATTGCTCGGGAGGGACTGAGTGTGGAGCTCAAGAATGCTACACTTGCAGCAACAATACATTCAATGGATGAACTTCGGACTTTATGTCAGAAGTTTGAACGTTTGTGGTCCACACCAGTTCCGACCAGAACATCAAATTTAAGAATTAGCGAGTTACAGCAGATGGATGATTATGAGGTGGAAGTTGAACCAGAACAACATGGATATATTGAAACGGTGGATTCAACACCGAGGCGGATATTTCAGCGACCTGGCATAACATCTGACAGAAGTCAACCTGGTCCATCAATGTCCAGACAACCAATAGTATGTTTCAGATGTGGAGTAAATGGTCATCGAGCTCCTGAGTGCTCTAAGAATAGAATTAAATTATATTGTTGGAAATGTAACAAACCGGATGTAATTTATGCAAATTGTTCATATTGTCACCCGTCGTTAAACTACCGTCCGAGAGTACATGCTTCGGGGATGGTACCCTCGGTTCAACATCCAATGAGCCCGAAGAAAGCGACGAGAGATGTAGGAACGCAGGACGATCGGACACCACCAACGAAACCCGAATAAAATCATCAAATACATTTAATTTTCCATCATTACATCGCACGTATTTTAGACGTCTGGAACGTAACATCAGATATTGGAGGATGAAGAAATTATTTCGCAAAGCTTGTGTTTCATCTATCCTTTCAGAAACAAAGGATCCTCGGCCGCGATTGACAATCAGGATTTTGGACAAACATATTTCAGGTTTATTGGATAGAGGAGCGTCAATCACAATACTTGGAAGAAATTCCTTGGAATTATTGGAATCATCAGGTACAACCTACCGTAAGTACACTTCGTGTATTCGTACGGCAGATGGTACTGCGAATAAAATTTTAGGTTACATTGAAATTCCAATAACCGTGAATGGCTCCACTAAACCAATGCGGTTCCATATAGTCCCTGGTTTACGAGAAGAGCTCTACTTGGGCATAGGTTTCTGGGAGAAATTTGATATTGTTCCTTCATTTGTTAGTGAACTGACTCGTACAGAGCCAATAACTTTAAATACACACAACCTCACCACTGATCAGCAACATGAACTGGATATGATCAAGGATTCTTTCCCGTCATTTGAAGTGTCTGGGCTCGGAAAGACTTCTTTGGTTGAACATGTCATCGATGTTGGTGATAGTGCACCTGTTAAACAGAGGCACTATCCCACATCGCCGGCTGTTCAACTAAAGGTTTATGCCGAACTCGACCGAATGCTTCAAATGGGCGTGATCGAAGAGTCTAACAGTTCATGGTGCTCGCCAACGGTTTTGGTACAAAAAGAATCTGGTAAAAACAGATTATGTATTGATAGCCGTCGTGTCAATTCACTAACGAAAAAGGACGCCTACCCACTTCCCTTGATTGATGGCTTACTAGGTCGTCTAAATAGCACAAAGTACATTTCAAGTATTGATCTCAAAGATGCTTTCTGGCAGATTCCTCTGGCAGAAGCATCTAGAGGCAAGACAGCCTTCACAGTGCCTGGTCGTCCATTGTATCAATTCCGGGTTATGCCCTTTGGATTGTGCAATGCTCCCCACACAATGTGTCGGCTAATGCACATAGTGATACCACATCAATATCACGAAAATGTCTTTGTTTATTTAGATGATCTATTGGTAGTCTCTTCCACGTTCCAGGAACATATGGAATTGCTGTCCAAAGTCTCTTCATTGTTAAGAGCGGCTGGGTTAACCATAAACCTCAAGAAAAGCAAATTTGTTCTGAGAGAGGTGAAATACTTGGGATTTTTGGTTGTTGAAGATGGTCTTCGAACAGATCCTGACAAAGTAAGAGCTGTTGCTGAGTATCCAGCTCCGTCAACAGTGAAACAAATACGACGTTTACTAGGAATGGCTGGTTGGTACCAACGGTTCATACCAAATTATGCAAGCGTGGTATCACCAATTACAGATTTATTAAAGAAAAGTTCGGGGAAATTGAAATGGACATTGGAAGCGCAAGCTGCTTTCGAAAATTTAAAACGATTGCTGACTACAGCACCGGTATTAGTAAACCCTGACTATAATAAAGAGTTCTTTATTAGATGCGATGCAAGTCTGACAGGGGTAGGTAGTGTGTTGTATCAGGTTGATACTGACGGACAAGAGTGTCCGATAGCCTTCATGTCGAAGAAATTAAATAAAGCTCAACGAAACTATTCTGTTTCTGAGCTTGAATGTCTTGCGGCAATTCTGAGTGTGAAGAAATTTAGGGGCTATGTTGAAGGTCACCGATTTACAATTGTGACTGATCACTCAAGTCTGAAGTGGCTTATGTCACAGAAAGACTTGAGTGGTCGTCTGGCTAGGTGGAGCCTAAAACTCCAACATATGGATTTTACCATTGTCCACCAAAAAGGTACCCAAAATATAGTCCCTGATGCTCTATCTCGTCTATATGACGATACACACGAGGAATTGACGGAAGCATTATCACATCATGTTAACGACATTAAAATCGACAATGAAGGTTATCGGCACAAAGAATATACGGATATGATAACTCAAGTTCAATCATCACCCAAGGACTTTCCTTCAGTTAAAGTCGTGGATGATAAGCTATACATACGTATTGAGCCAAGACCTGATGCAATACCCAACGATGTTCCTGTGTGGAAACTCTGGGTACCAAAACCGATGACTTCCAACATGATTCAGAAACATCATGATGATAGTACTGCTGCTCATGGAGGTGTTAAAAAGACTTTAGAATTACTTCGACGTCTTTACTATTGGCCGGGCATGGCGTCACAGGTACACAACTATGTTGTGTCCTGTGACACATGTAAACAAACAAAAGCCACGAATCAGATATTGCGTCCTCCGATGCAATATCAATTCGAAACAGTCGAATTCAAGTCTATATAGATTTTTTGGGACCGTACCCTCGTTCTACCCTTAAGAATACGGTGTTATTGATAGTTCTGGATCATGCTACGAAGTTTGTATTACTGAAACCACTTAGAAACGCAACTTCACCGAAGGTGAATGCTTTTCTGAGGAACGAAGTGTTTCTTACATATGGGGTACCAGAGTTTCTACACAGTGACAATGGCAAACAGTTCACTAGTAGGAACTTTCAAAGCCTTTTGTCAGATTTCGGCATTAAACACATTAGGACCGGTGTCTATAGTCCTCAAAGCAACGCGTCAGAGCGGGTCAATAGGTCAGTCCTAGCAGCAATTCGAGCGTTCATTAAAGGTCAACATACCAAGTGGGATTCACAAATTGGTGAAATCGCATATGCACTGCGGGCTGCAGTACATTCAGCTACCAAGTACTCACCGTACTATTTATTATTTGGTCAACATCCAGTTTCGGATGGAAATACTTACCATTTGTTGAGGTCACTACACAAGCTTGGTGAAGATGCTGGTGAGGAAATAGAACGCTCTGATCATTTGACTCTGCTCAGGAACCGGGTTCAGGAAAACTTAAAAGCAGCCTTCCAAAAGTCGCAACATCAGTATAATCTGCGATCAAAACTACGGACTTTTCAACCACAACAACGGGTGTTTGTACGGCAACATCATTTGAGTGACGCTACAAAAAAATTCTCGGCAAAATTGGCTCCAAAGTTCTTACCTGCAATGATTAAGACTAAGATTGGAAATGTACTCTACGAGTGCATAGATATGAGCGGTAAGAATCTTGGAGTCCATCACGCGAAAGACATCAGGGAATGATGTCTTTTCGTTAGGAAGGGTTGTTCCTCTGGCTGATTGTCGTCTCTGGGGTTCACATCTTCAGTGTCATACTTACTGGTTGTATCGGGGTGTCCATAGTGCTGACGTTCGGATGGATGGTCGGTCTCAGTACTCAGTGAAGTTCCTAGGGACTTCATAAGTGTTGGAACCGGTCATCGGTCTTGACGTCAGTGACTGTGGGTATCTCGATCCCAGATACAGATTAGTTGTGGGAAGTAGTTCGGTGGTTTCTGACGTAGAGGGGGTGACGACGTTTTTGTGATTTCAAGGGTGAATACCTTGGTTTTCACCTTGAATTCATGGTGTAACGTCCGCTATATTCACCTAAACAATAATAAAACCAATTCATCTTCTTTTTCTAATTCAATAAAAATTTATTTTAATAGTTTCAGTTCATTTTTACATTAATAATAATTTTAAAATTTTCTAATATTTAACGGCTAGTTAAATTTCGAATATACTGAAAAAATAAACGAACGTACCAATTTTATTTTCATTTCTAACGAACAGATGTCGTTACTAATTTTTGCTGAATCTTGGTGTTACACGATTTTCATTGGGAGATGTAAAAAAAAAATCACATGGAATCGAATCAATTTTGTGTTCAACTTTTTCAAGAGAAACAACGATTATAAGTTTTGATTATAATATTAAATTTTGAAATATTTTTTTTGATTCGATTAACCATTGGTTGTGAAATATAAAGAATTCATAAAAGTAGAATTCTATTAATTTTAACCCGGAATTCTAGAAAGAAAAATAGTAAAATGGTTATTAAGATTCTAATAAAAATTGTATTATTCTTGATGCCTATGGTGTTGTAAATAACCGGTGTTTTAATGAAACATAGAAACTATGTCGAATGTGATTCATAAAAAAAAAGAAAACCCGTAATAAAATCAATAATTAATTAGAGAAGTATAACAAAAGAAATTGTGTTATGTTTATCCTAAATTGGAAGATCTAGTAAAGTTTCGTGGAAGAATTGTTTGAAGAAAAGTATTTTTGGAAAAGCTGAAGGCCAATTAAGAACTGTTTGGAAGAAAATTATTTTGGGGAAAAGTTGAATGTCAATTAAGAGTTGGTGAAGGAAATTATTTTTCTTGGAAGAGTTAACTATTAGTTGGTGACTGAATGAAAGAGTTGTGTAAGGATAAGAAGACTAGATCACCTTTAACATTACATAATTAAGATAAGTTCTTTTTATTGTATTAATTTTATTGCAATTTCCGTTTTCTGTTAAATGCTAGACTAGATTATCTTGATAAGAGATTCCTAAATTGACATTCGTCGCGGAGACGATCCGTCTATCCGCTGATTTATTTTTATTGTGAGACATTGTATCTAGTGTAGGGGAAAAAAGTCCAAAAGTGGATTCAACAAATTGAATCACCGAGACACTAACAAATTCTTTAAATGTCAAACAGTCATTCTATGAAAATTGATTTGAAGTCACTCACTTTTTGACTTAGAATCGCAAAACATAGAATCTTGAGTTCGAATAAATGAGACTCTCTTTGAGTTGGATTTTTTTAACAGTCATATGACTGAGTCACCTCATCAAGTTAGAATTGACCCCCTGCAGCCAAATTCTGTAACTGTGAAGCGGTGAAGTGATAAAAATTTCTTCGTTTCTTTTCATTAAAAAACTTATCACTTCACCGCTTCACAATTACAGAATTTGGCTGCTGGACTACACTAAACCGAATAAGAACGAATCATGGACGTTGTGCTAATTATTTCTACAAGTGGGGAATTTCAGAGTCCCCTCAATGTGACTGCGGCGCTCCAAAACAAACCATAAAACACATAGCAACTGTGTGTCCAATTCGACGATACAATGGCGACATCTCAGGCATCCATTTGGCAACTCCCGATGTGGTGGCATGGATAGACTCACTCGATGTAAACATCTAATGTTCAAATGTACTGCCCAATGTTCATATATTTTAGTATTTTACTTTTTACTTTTTAACTAAAAGACGCGCAATCAAATTGATTGTAATCTCATTTAATGTGTATCCATGTTTTGTTTTAGGTAGATTTCATAGAAAAATCTACCTATTTTAAGTTTTATTTTTATTTTTTAATGTGTCATAAAAACCATACGCTAAATAAAATAAAAACAACGATAACGATAGTAAACCAGATTTATAAACGTTTTAATGTTATATTTTCATATTTATAACAAATTTAAACGTTTACCGAAAAAATAGTGCATTTAATTCGGAGCTAAAGTGACCTTTTGCCATAAACCCAACACAAAAAGTAGCAATTTAGCTCCTAATTAAATAATATCCTATTTTCAGGCTTTATTTAATTTTCGACGTTTGCTATTTTTTCACAGCTTTTACACTTTACTTTTACTTCTACACATCGTCGTGTTTTCGGTTCAAAGTGATAAAAAGAATAATAAAGTGAAATTTAAAAAACCCAATTACGCACTCGCACCATATGAAGACAAGAAATCGCACCTAACCAAAGGTGACCAGACGTCTCGCTTTTGGCGGGACAGTCCCGACTTTTAACAATTTGTCCTGATTTTTCCAAAATGTCCCGATTTTTCAAACGAAAACAGAATTTCGTTATTCAAATGAAAAAAATAATCTCGTTATTTAAAATTAAATTTGGGCAATTTGTATATCCTAAATAAAACATTTTCTTTAGTTTAAATATATATAAATAAATTAATAGTTATTTAAGTATTAAGGGCAGTAAGAGTGTTTTACCGATTGAGGATATATGTTTTGAGATCGAGACGAAGTCGAGATCTCTAATATATCCGAAATCGGTAATACTCTTAATGCCCAAAATGCTTACTACATTTTTTGCACGACCAATAAAAATTCAATTAAAATTATTTAAATATAATAAATTTCATTCACAAAATTTTAGTTTTAATGTTTTAAAGAAAATTTCTTAAAATGTCATTTCAAAATAGTAAGCTTTGCGTTTTATCATAATTCTATAGGTTTTTTTGTTGCAAAACTTAATTTCATCGAATATTTTTTCAAAATAAATTGCTTTTAAATCTTTTAATTGCAATATTTTTAAAAGAATATTATTTGAATTTGAAGCTAGTACACAATTATTTAAATAAAAATCGTTTTTATTCACACCCTGAGGTCTCCCTTACCGGTAAGTAATTACTTACGGTCTGCATGATCGGTAAGTAATTACTACTGACCTGTGAATTCAAAAAATAAAATAATCCGTCAAGGTTTAGTTATTTTAACTTGAGTTTTACGCATAGAGGGACCAGTTTTTATTGATTTGTAAAGGTTTTTATTTTTGACCTACGGGAGTGACAAGCCCGCGTACTCCAGTCCCTGCTATTAACATACGAGTTAACGTGAGATATTACATATCACTGGCAATAGGAGTGACTTCCGGAATTAGAATATTTTTACTCTCCCGGAATTTTCTTATTTTGCTAGGTAATGCAGGCGTTAGTGCTGTCTGTTCTGATAAATGATCCTGAATGATCCTGTCTAATTAATTCAGGAAAAAAGATTTTTCCTGAAGTGGTGTGCTACCACTTTTATAGGTTTTCCGACTTATTAAGTGAAATAACTATTCTGAACCTTTTAGTCCGAGAGCTGTGCGACATAAAATTGCAAGCATTTTATAAAGGCTGATTTTTTAATATTATGTCACATATGTTGAGTAGAGAAATAGTCTTCAGTCAGTCAGCTGGATTCGTTAGCGTTTGGAGTAGGTGGGGCTCCAATATTGTAAAAAAACCATGTATCTTGCAACTACTTTATAAAACCTGAAAATTCGTTTGAGAGTAGAATATTAATTAAAAATAAGTTTTATGATCGTCAGTCACTCCAATCCTGTAACCGAACGCGTCAGTCACGCGTAGAAGTTGTAAAAAAACGTTACATCGTGCAAGTACTTTATAAAATCTGAAATTTAGTATACAGATGAAGAATATTATTATAATTACAAAAAATGTAGTCAGTCAGTTTATTTCTGTAACAAATGCCGTCAGTCGCAAATAAAAGGTTGCTGTTCTGTAATACGGCGTGCTCAATAAATATTAACATATATTGAATGAAGTTTCTTTTTTCAATGGATACTCCAAACGCTAACGAATCCAGCTGACTGACTGAAGACTATTTCTCTACTCAACATATGTGACATAATATTAAAAAATCAGCCTTTATAAAATGCTTGCAATTTTATGTCGCTCGCCTCCCCTACTATTTCCCTCAGACCCAAGTTTTGACACTTCGGAGTGGGACGTTTTAAGCCCTTCACATTTTATTATTATTTTGAGGTGGCTTTTTGAATTAATGGAAAATTAATGAAATTCTCGGGTTTGCATAAAATTTATTTGGGATGAAGTATCATTATTAAAAAAATATATTGATAAGGAAAAAGTTAAAGTTTGGGGATCAGTAAAAATCACAATAAAGAACAAATGGCTAGAAATATTTCATCATTTTGAAACAAACCGTATTCCATACTATAATAGGCGCGTTCCATTGAAAATCAAACTTACTCAAATTTGCTTTGATCTACTCTACCTCGAACAAGTTGTGTAGTTGAAAAGCAGTTTATTATTCGATTTTATTTAAATCAGTTATAAACTTGTTTTGGTATTTTAATAATAAAATGGACCAGTCAGATCTAAATATCAGCCCAAAATAAAAAATTTTGATAATAATAAAATTGAGTGGTTTCTTTTGAAAAATTTTCAAATTTTTAGCGGTTCATTGGTGATCTACTCAAAAGCTGTTTTGAGCAAACAAAATAGCTTGTTCCAAAGGAACGCATGTAATGTAATAAAAAATATGAAATACGCGTTGTCAATGTTGTCCTAATGCTGCGACTGAACGCGTTTTTCTACGGTTAAAAAAGTGTGGACATCAGAAAAATCGTAATTAAGACTAGAGTTGAGGCTAGAGATTCTGATTTCTCGACTTTTTATGAATCTCGAGATTCGAGAATCTCGATTTTATCAACGATTATGTTTCTCGAAAAATTTGCTAATAATTATTTGAATTTCTCGCGATTCCCATGAATTATTAAAAATTAATTTCAACAAGAAATGGATCCTTAAAAAATAATGAATCAACTAATTACACATGAACTTGTTTATTTCAGGGACTGAAACCGAACCTGAACCCAAATGGGTTCAGGTTCGGTCTTTTTATAAACAATGAACCCGAATCCAAAAACTCATTCAGGTTCATGTTCATAAATAAATATAAAAAAAGTATTTTCCTACGCAAGTAAGCGTAGAGAGGCTTTTCAGCTTTGAAATTTGTATTGTCACCACAAAGAGTAAATTTAAAAGAAGAAAATTAAAAAAATATTTTGATTATTAAATTAAATGAGAATTTTTTTGAAAAATAAATGATTTTTTTGACAAATAAATAAAATATATTGTACTCTTTTTCTAAATTTTGAACCTGAACCTGAACTTTCTATTTTGATTAACCTGAACCCGAACCCAATTTTTTCCATGGTTTCAGTCCCTGGTTTATTCAATAAATAAAAGAATTCAAGATGCATTAAATATTATATGTTTTAAATTATTTAAGTTAATTTAAATTAATTGATTTAAAAAAATATAAATATGTATCTCATTATATAGAATAAAAAATCTTATTTAAATTTAATTTTTGCAGTTTAAAAAACTTAAAACTTATATTTAATTTTTGCTATTTAAAAAGTTTTACAACACAAGACTAGCAATTTTGTCACTCAGTCTGATTTATCATTCAATCGTACTTACTCTCCGTTTACTGCAAATATTTCCAGATAAAGAAACATTTCTTTCATTTTCATTGCATGTCGGTTTTAACAAAATTAGAGCGTTTCTTAGAAGTTTTAAAGTGATAGTGATCTTACACCACCAGTAGCTTGAAATATAGTCATTTTCTGGGATGTGAGAGATTGTATTTCAAATAATAATTTGGAGGTTATATATTTTTGAGTTATTTTAGTAGCTTTAAATATACTTTTCCTCGTATATTGAGAGGTATTTCGTATTTCTGAATTGATTTCCCGAAGAGATTTGAATAGAAATTTTAGGATTCTCTCTGTAGATAATAATGAGGCATCCTGACGGTTGAAAGCTTTTATTGAATTTGTGTCTATATGAATGGTACTCAAAATATTTAAAGAAACCGCATCAACTTTTTTTTATTCCATAAATGATTTAAACTCGGATAATTTAAAGTTCTTACCACTGCTACTTTGACTCGCAAAAAACGGTCAATCACGGTTTCAATAGAATTCTATTTGCAGTCCTGGAGTAATTGCAACTCGTTTCTCTCCTCAAGTTGTTTTGCAGTATACCAGGACGGTTCGAGGTATACAACAGCCACATCTATAAGTTTATTTTGTTGTAGAATTGAATCGGATTTATGGTGGTTTATTAAATTTTGAGCAGAAACTCTACTTGGGACTTTGAAAGACCATTTTATGTGTGAAATATAATTTAAGAAATTCTTGTGGAATATTTCATGACCTGTTCAATAACAATAGTAGCCTCCTAAAAAAATTTACGCTAATAAGAAATATTCCGAAGAATCAAATAAAACTATACATAATATTTTTTATTTATTACATTTGTAAGTTGCATTTATCTTGAAATTAAAAAAATATGCTACAATATAATTTTTTCGTTCTATGAAAATTTTTGTTGCTTCATATAAACATACCCCCCTCCCCCTCCAGTCAATGGTGTTCCGCTTTGCCAATGTTAAAATCTGATCACCTTACTAACCACAAACACGTAATTACGAGAATGGTATAGAAATATTATAGATTTAATGAGAAAAGCAGTAAATTAGATTCGCACTTGACCGAGTTATCTATTGTCATTTATTGTGTATGTAAAATTGTATTTTTCTTATCATAATATTAACTCCGCAGTTTTACAATGAAATTAGGTAATAAAAATTATATTCGAACATAAAATATTATATAAATCGATTGTGATAAGCGATTATTACATCCGTTAGGAAAATTATTGTTAAAACATCGTATCATTATTATCATGCGTACTGTAATATGTTTTTAGTGCACGGCTCGAGAGCTAGGTATATTCGTCATAATATTTCGAAATTGTAGAAAAGATAACTATAATACACTGAAGGTTATTTTTTATATCGTTTAAATTGTGCCAAATATAATAGGCTATTGAATATATATTCGCTAACGTCGAACGATATTCCGAAAAACACCCCAAAAATTGGAAAACAACAAGTTTATATCAAGACATTATAACTAACAACAAATAACCGAAGGTGCCTTTAATTTTAAAAATTAGCATAACATATTTCAAAAATTCCATCGAGGCATGAATTTTATTGTACGTAAAGTGCTGTTCATAAGACGTTCATATTGGTAGGGACCAATAAAGTATTCGGGTGTATTATTTAGTCCCTTTGTCCCAAATAATATTTCTGGGTATGCTATTACTTTTTCTAAAACTTAAAAGTTAAAATTGGTAAAAATGTTTTTTCTTTTGATTGGAAATATGTATGATGTGTGTAAGATTTCTTAATTACAACGCATAAAAACGATGTTGATACGGTTAAATTAAAACTCAATATAAAAAAAATTTAAAAAGTATTGAACGCCATCTTGAAATATTAAACTTCATATAAAAAAAGTTTAATTAAAAACGCTAATCCATTTTTTTGCATATGACAATGTTCATTGTTTTTTGCATATGGCGTCAATCAAGCGGTTTTGATTTGTTTGTATCGCTGTAAAGTTATCGCTGTAAAGGAACCAATATCCATCTAGGACTATGCCACGATTGATAAAGTAAATCTAGACTTTAGATATCGTTTAAATTGTGGTGCCGCACATGAATCGGATACACAAGCTGTGTATCATCTTTATTATTTTACAATTATTTGTTTATGAGCTATAAACAAATAAAATGTACTACAGTTTCGTGACGCACTTTGCCTTTCCATATAATTGCAGATAGATAGATTTAGTATCCCTCTAAATTGGTTTTTGATGAGCAGTTAAATTTTTTATACAATTAAAAATTCAATAGTTTATTGTCAATTAGAAGAACTGGTCGTGAACTATATTAGTCATTGCCTAATAAAAATCCGGTTGTAGCATTACTTTTTTTAAATATGATCAATTGTTGTAATTTTTACTTAGAATTTGTTGTAATTTTCAGTGGCGAAGCGTGCTTCTGAAACTAGGGTAGACATATTCAAAAGTTTTATTAATATGCCAGTAGAAACTAATTATAGTACATTAAGATGAAAGGACAGAAAGCTAAGGTTTTTGGACGTATGTGGAGTTTGCGAGTCGAGGCGCCAACCGAGATTCATCATATACTTTATTTTTATTCGCCGCAAGCAAAAT
Source organism: Diogma glabrata (assembly GCA_963693315.1). Classification (NCBI taxonomy): domain Eukaryota; kingdom Metazoa; phylum Arthropoda; class Insecta; order Diptera; family Cylindrotomidae; genus Diogma; species Diogma glabrata. Next base: position 122,370,099 of record OY856188.1, read on the forward strand.
ATTTAAAAAAGATTGTTGAATCTAAATCAAAATAAAAAATTTTAAAAATTTTGAAATAAAAATATTTTGTACAAAAGATAAAGGATATTGTACATCAACAAAAACATTGTTTTAAGTTTTGGGGAGCGATGAATATTAAACATCAAATTCTTTGTAAAAATACAAATAAAAGTACACGTACAACTTTCTCAAAATTCTAAAAAAATTCCAAAAATTATAATAAAATCCAAAATTTAAACTTTTTCAACATTCCAAAAATTTTCTAAAAATTATTAAAAAATCAAAAATTGAAACAATTTTCAAAATTCCAAAATTAATGCAAGAAATATAACAAAAATTTAACTAGAACTTTTAAAATATTGCAATAATTATAACAAAATTAAAAATTAAAATTTTTCCCAAAATGCAAAAAATATTGCAAAAATTATAACAAAATCAAAGATTGAAACTTTTTTCAAAATTCTAAAAATATTCCAAAAATTAATCCAAAATCAAAGATTCAAGTTTATTTTCCAACTGTTCCTGTTATTCAGAAGTCGTGGAATCGAATCTGGAATCACACAAAAAATTGCTCAAGAAACATCTAACTAATAATTACAATTTTTGTCAAAAATGTTTTCCATAATATGTTTCTCCAAAAATTTGAAAACAAAATATATAAACACAAATAGACATAAACAAAACTGTCTATCCAAGAAGGAACAAAAGTTGAAATTTTGTTGTTGTTGCTATTGCTTATTACGGTAGCCATAATTTGAAACGTCTACAGAATATTATTTATTCATTTATTTCATGTATATAATAGCTATTTATGTATTAAGGGCGTAAAGTATGTCTTTTCCGCTTGAGAGTGAAAGTGTTACACGAGGCGTTAGCCGAGAAAAACAATCACTCGAAAGCAAAAAAGATAGTTTATGCCCGAATTGCATACAAGATTTTTTGTACGAGTAAGATTATGTATTATTTGCATAAACAAAACAAAATAGTAAATATTTACACAAAATAGTAAATATTTAGTTAGTAGTTATTTTACACAAAATAGTAAATATTTTTTTTAAAAAATTATTTTATCCAAGTAGTTTTTCGAAATATGTAATAGTAATAATAATAACTTTAGGCATTGCTTATCAATTTCGGCATTGTTATTTCAATAGGAAAAAAGGTCTGCTTTACGAACAATTTTTGAATTGTAAAAGTGCATTTTACGGTTTACTCGTACAAAAAATATTTTTTTAACTACTAACTTGAGAAATCGTCATTATTTACTCGAATGCTCCAATGAGAAGTAATTTTTCTCAACCTAAGTCAATAATAATAACAAAAAATTACCTAGGTTAATAATGACAAATTTTCTTTTATTTTTAATTTAAATGAACAAAAAAACACAAACAAATAATAATTACATTCCTTTGTTTCGTTTTATTTCTATGAAACTAAACTTCCAGGCTACTTGATATTTTAAGATTTTTAAAAACGGAAATGGAAAATGACTAATATCAAAATCTAATCAAAGCAAATATGATAATTTGTGTTAGTAGTTAAAAAAATTCTATATATACATCGGTTGAGAAGACTAATATAGAGCTCGAATCTAAAAGTTCTCGTTCAATAATAGCTTAATTCTCAACCTTTTTATATATAATGTACTATTATATACTTGAAATAAATGAATAAATAGTATTCTGAGCAAGTGTTCTGTTTAAAAAAAAACAATTAAAAAAAGTTTAATTTCATTTGGAAAAAGGTTAATGTGTAATGGAAAAGGTTGCGTTCAATTTGGAAATAGTTTCACTTAGATTGGCAAAGGCTGCGTTCAATTTGGAAATAGTTTCATTTAGATTGGAAAAAGTTGCAGTCAACTTGGAAAAGGTTTAATTTAACCTGGAAAAGCTATATTTAGCAGACAATTTAACGAACAGAAATAGTAACATTATTTCATACAACATAATCCTTTGTTGTCAAACAAAATTAAATATTATTTCATCTTAGTAGGCGCATAAATGTTATAAATTTGTAATTTATTTTTAACAAATAAACATAAACATGCAATCATTTATGAATGAAAACGGACATTTTTATTATTTGCAAATTGCATTTTTATATAATTTTGTATTATTGAATAATTTGTAGAAAAAATTTTATTTAGAAACTAATAATTATCTTTTAAACAAAATTATAAATAAAAAAAAATTATCTCATTAAGCAAAAAAAATTGTCTCAATATCTCTAGTTTTAAATTAATATATTAAGTAGGCCGAAAATCGTCACTATAATTCGCTGTTCCTTCCCACCAGACAAAAATAATCGATATAATTCGTTTTGATTTGTTAAAAAATAGTAAATGAAGCGTTTTTATTGGACCTTATCGAAACTTTATTTAGTGAGTTGAATTGTCACAAACATTTTTAAAGGCAATAATTCGCTAAAAAAGGTACTACCTAGTCATTTTCTTCTTAAAATGTTTATTTTTTGATGATATTTTGAAAAAAAAACTCGAAATTCTTCGTAACTTGTAAAAACAAATGACGAAAATTTTGACGAAAAAATACTAATTTTGATTTTTCTTTGAACGATTATTTTTTTATTCTTTTTATTCCATAGCAGAAGATGAAAATTAGTACTTTTTCGTCATCTTTATTATATATGTTTTTTATAAATTACGAAAATTTACAAGTTCTTTTTCAAAATATCATCAGAAATAGACGTTTTAGGCAAAAAAATGACCAGAACCATTTTTGTAGAGAATTAAATTTCGTACAAAAATGTTTTGGGATTTTTTTTAAGACTAGAGTAAGTCTCAACATATATGGAAAATCACCAGAAGACATTTCAATAAGCCACAATTTTTTATTTACTGTCGTAGTAAAATGTTGTGCTTTGATTATTTCCTAATAAATTTTTTACGATATCGGATGCAAATAATATGCCATGAGTAAAGTATTTGTGCACATTAGGACCTTTTGGTGCACTATTTAAAGAGGTATACTATTCGGCACTCTACAATACTAATATACCGATTATGTAAGGTAATGATATCATATTATGTTATGTTATGAGGTAACTGTTATATAATAATAGTTATTAAAATTTATCGTTCTCAGTAAAAAATATGATATTTAACAAAACTGTCGCATATCTTACAAAGAGTTATATAAACAATATAAATTTTTAAAGCTGTACGAATAACTGATAATAGATCACGCATTGTTAAAATGCTTCTACATTTTAAGAACAAATTTATTTTGTTAACAAGATTAATACAATCGTAGTATATCGGTAAGTTAATATTTGTAGTTATTTTCAAATTATTTTATAATTAAAGATGTAGATCAACAAACTATTTTAAATTGTTTTGAGATAATGACAATTGTGCCAATGTCAAATTAATAAGATCGATAAGAATAAGTACATATTTTGGGTGCAAATATTTTTGTACTGCAAACAAAAGTATAGCAACTCTTTGTGAAGCCACTATTATTATTCAGACCTAAAGAAAATCAGATGACGTATGTATGTTGAGTTTGAGGTTTAAGATGTAAAGATTATTGTCTGTGTTAATTTTACAGCATAAATTTGAATTAAGAATCGCGGCTTGTTTTATTTCAGACAAGCTTTGAGTTAATAGGAAGGTAGAACTTTGTTTATCCACGACTACTAAAGAATATATGCTTTTCATGCGTATGTCTTCCATTGTAATTGTATTCATTCCACCTCTAGTGAATTTGATTAAAATTCTTTAACAGTTCTATAGCTTATTAAATATTCCCCTAACAAATTAAACAACAAACTTGTTTTTTTTTTCGCTATCTTTGATGTATTTATTTCAATATGACGTTAAAAATTTTTGCATGAAAACTGGAAATTAAACGAAATACCTTACAGTCGTGGATAAAATAGCATCTTGTATTCGCTTAGGATGATGGCAATTCTTCACTCGGATGATTCCCTCCACTCGCTACGCTCGTTTCGAGAAACTTCATCCTCGTGAAGAATTGCCTTTATTCTAAGCTCATACAAGAATCTACTATTCTAAATGGCTTATTCGTGATTGGCTAAAAATTAGGGTTTCATCTTATTTTTTTTTAATTGCTTATTCTTTAATAAGATATTTAAGATATTCTTTAATGAGTGATTATCGCTAAACAAATAAATCTTCAATTTGTGCAGATGATGATTGATGACACTTGTTTGTAGGATAGAAATTTTATTATTAGCCAGCACATTATCGCACTCAAAAAAATAAGGGAAACTTTGACAAAATTTTTTTATAAATATACAACACACAAAATGTTTTGATAAAACTACAAATTTTTTCCTTCAAATCAAAAAATAATTTGTAAATTAAATAAATTTGTGGTTTTTTCAAATAGTTTTTTTTGAGTGCGTTAGTAGTTTTTGGTTCTTTCATCGAGATTCTTGCATCTTTCTTCTATTTGCATTTGTGAATGTTCTTATACTACTATTTTTATGAATAGCTAGGTTGTAACATAATAGTCAATGGAGCTATTACCGTTATTGACTTATGTTGATTCTAGTCGACCGACGTTATTTTACTTCAATCACTTCCACAATGGGCATATCTTTAAATAATTTTTATGTCACGTCGGTATTCACTCGATATTGTAACTAGTAGGTGTTCGTAGAGCTGAAAGTATCTATATCATTCACCTCTTCGGGCGGTTCAAAGCAATGCATGGATATTGGCGATTATTACATTAAATTTTTCGTGAAAACTTTCACTGTGGGCAGAAGTCGATAAGATGTTGATCCACGCGATGATGTATGAGGAAGCGAACTGCAAATTCTCCTCTATTTTGATGACCGCAACAGTAAACAGTGTATCAATAGTGTTTTGCATTATAATGCCACTATATCTAGTGTGTATAGTTATCGTCTTGGTTTCTGAGTTTTAGTAGATATCCTGGTCTTCAAAGACCTATCACATTGCAGGTTCTCATTTTTTAACCGTAGTCAAGGTACAGTATCCGAGGTAATAATTTTTTTTACGGAAATGGGAGGATAGCCCTTCGCCCAACCGAAACGATCGTGAATGGGTCCGTATTCAGGTTCTCAGAAAAACCGTTTTACACGTTTTAACCGTTCTCAGAAAAACCGTTTTTAGCCGTTTTTTATAACGAGCTGCTTGATGCAAGAAAGACGCCCGCTCCAAGCCTTCCCTAACATGGAGAACAGATGCTTGAGTTTAATTGGTTTTAAGGTGTCAATTAATTGCCGTGGTATAGAATCATTGATTATAACCAGTATTTACTCTGCCCTTCTCAACTCCACCAACCTTATTATGTCAGGGTTACTCAGGTACCACGATGTGGACGTAGAGTTTCGGATTTCTCTACCCTGCTGTAACACCCGTAGATCACAAAAAAATAAATTTAAAAATCAATGAAAACAGTTTTAATTACTCGAATAGCCGAGTAATAGCTTCGGGTACCTTGTTGTTGCAAAAAAAAATTCTTAACACACTTTTACCGACGTATTTGTTAATCTGGACAAATAAATGTTGCACTGTACACTCAAAAAAAATTAACAATCTTGATTTTCAAAATAACAATTTTCGGATTTTAAGCAGTTTTTGTCAAATTAAATGATATTTTAGTACATACAAAAATGAAAATTTACCGTTTGATATTTTTAATTGTTAAATGTAAAATGCTATAGTAAAATGTATTACTTCAAACTTGTATTCAGATTTACAAAAAGATATTTGTAAAACCTACAATATTATAATCCAAATTATAAAAATATTATCATAACTAAAATAATATTATATGATTAACAAAACCAATGTTTAATTGATAACTTCAAATATTAATTTAACAATCTTCATTTAACAATTAACTTATCAAATTTATAATATCATTGTCGAAATGATCATAATATTTAACAATTAGGTTATCAATTTAATGGGTGTGTTATTATTTTTAAAAGAAATTTTAAAAAGCATACTGAGATTATAAAAAATATTATACATTTTATTTCAGTTTTATTAATTTTACAATAAATTCATTTTCAATATTACAATACTAAACTATAATTTTAATATTCTAAAACTCAACATAATTTCAAAATGTTTAAACTCAGTAATTTGAAATACACACAATATTATGGTTTTGAAAATCACGTTTTTAAAAGAATATCATCAATATATAGAAGAGGCAGGTTCGAATTCATTCGAGACACATAAAATGAGAAGTGGAGGCTTTTGCCTGAGAAACTTCCAACCACGCCTTAGAATTGAAAAATCCCAATTACTTCCTTGATTACTTGAGTTTGATTGTTTTCAAAAATCCCAAATAAATCATTAACATATGTTTGCAGTAAAAAGTATTGATGTTTTAAAATTAACAAAGTAAGCTGTTAATATAATAATGCCCATTATCAGATTAAACATATTATTATTATTATTATGCAATCGTAATTTTAATTATTCTAATGAAATTTTCGATATAAAAAATACAGTTTTCTTTATGATAACAACGTTGTATTTCTAATAACATATATTAAAATTAATAATCCGGTGGTCAGATTTAAAAGTAAATTGTAAGCTTTACAACTAACATAACGGTACAGTTTGAGAATTGTACTGTATGTATTAACAATGTGCATATTTCATATCATTTCGAAGCGTAATTTCTTTGAACGTGGTTAATTTTAGTGTGTATTAAAAATATAAAACAATATTTTTTGAATTAAGTGTCCATATTATGGAAAATTGCTTAGAATCTGTTTTAATTAACCAACCAGTTAAAAATAAAAAATCATTTTATAACAAAATATAATTTATTGCAAGTTTTCATTGGTGAGTATAGTTTAAACATAAAATTACTATTTTAAGTAAACAAAAACACTATACAATAATCTTTTTTCTTTTTATTATTTTAATTATTAATCATTAAACGATAATTAAAATAAAAAACAAATTAAATAATTTTAGTAGAACACAATTATTAATTAAATTAAAGTTTCAAATATTAAAATTTGTACAGTTAACCATTAAGTCGAATCTAGAAATAATTTATTTTTTTTAACTTCAGAATCGGATATTGACCCCGAGGCTTTATTATATATTCAACTGGTGCATTTAGAAGAAATATTTTTAAAGGTACAGGCTTCAATTGGATTGAAAATTCATTCGGAAAACAAAATATTTTTATGGCAAAAGTGTTCTAGTAAGTACTAATAAAATTAGGAACAGTTTTCAAAGCTTGTATCATGATTTTTACGCAAGTTTTAATAGGAAAAAACGGCCAGAGGTTAATAACTATAAATTAATTATTTGTATTAATTTTAATTTTTTATTATACTGTATCGTATCGTAACATATATTATTGACAATAAGTTATAAGTTATAGTTATAAGTTATTATAGTTATAAGCTATATTATACTCCAATATTAATTTAGAAATAAAACATAGTCATTTTTATTACTAATTATGTATAAACTGAATTTTATAATTTAAATAAATATATATATGTTTATATAAATAAGGAAAATTATTTTGAATCGATTTATTTTACTTTTCCTAACAACAACAAAGGTTTTAAGTCATATAAATTACATTGTTGATGTGGTAATTGTATCATCGAAACACCAAATTTGATGATCAAAAGTAGAATTGAGCTATTTATATCTCATAATTCTTATTGTTGATATGATAAAAATTTTAATCCAAAAGGCAAGCATCGTTATCTTATTAACAATCCAATACTCTAAGCAACGACAAAAATTATAAACGTGATTACTTAATTATTAAAACAACAACTCTTATTGTTAATATTAAAACTACATTATCTGAAGAACAAATTAAAATATCAAATCTATAATAGTGTATTAAATTTGCTTGTCAAATAAATAATTTGTTTCATCATTTTGAAAATTGCGTGTTAGTTTTAACTTTTGGAAATTATCAAAATGATGTTCAAATTCTCAAATATTGTCAGTCTAACAATCTTCGTTGTTGGACGTATATTGATGATGAAATTATCAGATTAAGTGGTGATTTTAGTAGATATCATGATAGATTTTTTTGAGTGAGCTTAGATAAATTCGTAAATTAGGAAAGCCTTTCCAAAATTTAGGCGACTAGAGTCATTTAAGTCACAAATATTTTAACAACCCATTGAACCAAAGTAGAAAATAATAAAATGTATATAAACTTAAAATTTTCAGAACACTTCTATCATTGTCTTAAAATATAGACTATTAAGAGTTTCTGAGCACTCTAACACAACAAAATACAGTCCAAATGTTTTCATTTGTTTGCCTATGAAAAACGAAGTTGATCGACGGTGATAAAAGAAGGCAATATCATTATTCTTATAATATAAGAACTGAATCTAAAAAATTATGGTGCAAATTATGAAACTTTTTGCAATCCATACAATTTTAGAGCGATCTAGTTTCGAACCAATGAGAAAATTTTTAAACTTTAAAAAAGTTTATCATTCTCATCAGGGCTAGCCGACTAGATAAACTCTACCAAAAAATGTTAACGCTAATGATTATAAACCAAAAATTAGGTTACAACTCTAGCGAAGTGTAAAAACAAAAAATTTACATAAACATACATTTAATAAATTCAGGTTTAGTCAATTAATTTCTCTGGTGATCACTGTTTTGTTATACTCTAGATTTTCTAGTATTGAATAACAAAATTGTATCTGTGAGAAGAAGATGACTAGTCTTCGCTTGTGTCTATTGACACATGATCAACAATTAATTCAGTAAATTATTTGTGATGTAACATCACCCCGATGGAAAATCTCCCATCAAGAATAATATAAGAACTGAATCTAAAAAATTATGGTGCAAATTATGAAACTTTTTGCAATCCATACAATTTTAGAGCGATCTAGTTTCGAACCAATGAGAAAATTTTTAAACTTTAAAAAAGTTTATCATTCTCATCAGGGCTAGCCGACTAGATAAACTCTACCAAAAAATGTTAACGCTAATGATTATAAACCAAAAATTAGGTTACAACTCTAGCGAAGTGTAAAAACAAAAAATTTACATAAACATACATTTAATAAATTCAGGTTTAGTCAATTAATTTCTCTGGTGATCACTGTTTTGTTATACTCTAGATTTTCTAGTATTGAATAACAAAATTGTATCTGTGAGAAGAAGATGACTAGTCTTCGCTTGTGTCTATTGACACATGATCAACAATTAATTCAGTAAATTATTTGTGATGTAACATCACCCCGATGGAAAATCTCCCATCAAGAATAATATAAGAACTGAATCTAAAAAATTATGGTGCAAATTATGAAACTTTTTGCAATCCATACAATTTTAGAGCGATCTAGTTTCGAACCAATGAGAAAATTTTTAAACTTTAAAAAAGTTTATCATTCTCATCAGGGCTAGCCGACTAGATAAACTCTACCAAAAAATGTTAACGCTAATGATTATAAACCAAAAATTAGGTTACAACTCTAGCGAAGTGTAAAAACAAAAAATTTACATAAACATACATTTAATAAATTCAGGTTTAGTCAATTAATTTCTCTGGTGATCACTGTTTTTGCACCATAATTTTTTAGATTCAGTTCTTATATTATTCTTGATGGGAGATTTTCCATCGGGGTGATGTTACATCACAAATAATTTACTGAATTAATTGTTGATCATGTGTCAATAGACACAAGCGAAGACTAGTCATCTTCTTCTCACAGATACAATTTTGTTATTCAATACTAGAAAATCTAGAGTATAACAAAACAGTGATCACCAGAGAAATTAATTGACTAAACCTGAATTTATTAAATGTATGTTTATGTAAATTTTTTGTTTTTACACTTCGCTAGAGTTGTAACCTAATTTTTGGTTTATAATCATTAGCGTTAACATTTTTTGGTAGAGTTTATCTAGTCGGCTAGCCCTGATGAGAATGATAAACTTTTTTAAAGTTTAAAAATTTTCTCATTGGTTCGAAACTAGATCGCTCTAAAATTGTATGGATTGCAAAAAGTTTCATAATTTGCACCATAATTTTTTAGATTCAGTTCTTATATTATTCTTGATGGGAGATTTTCCATCGGGGTGATGTTACATCACAAATAATTTACTGAATTAATTGTTGATCATGTGTCAATAGACACAAGCGAAGACTAGTCATCTTCTTCTCACAGATACAATTTTGTTATTCAATACTAGAAAATCTAGAGTATAACAAAACAGTGATCACCAGAGAAATTAATTGACTAAACCTGAATTTATTAAATGTATGTTTATGTAAATTTTTTGTTTTTACACTTCGCTAGAGTTGTAACCTAATTTTTGGTTTATAATCATTAGCGTTAACATTTTTTGGTAGAGTTTATCTAGTCGGCTAGCCCTGATGAGAATGATAAACTTTTTTAAAGTTTAAAAATTTTCTCATTGGTTCGAAACTAGATCGCTCTAAAATTGTATGGATTGCAAAAAGTTTCATAATTTGCACCATAATTTTTTAGATTCAGTTCTTATATTATTCTTGATGGGAGATTTTCCATCGGGGTGATGTTACATCACAAATAATTTACTGAATTAATTATTATTCTTATATTTACTTTACGGCATTTTCGTAAAAGAAAATGAATAAATATTCATTTTCTATTTAAACGAGAAAAAAAATTTCAACAAAACAGTTTGCTAATCCAGTATTATTATTCCGTCTACACGCAAATGAAAACTATAGAATTGCGGGTATTTGATTAAAATAACTACCCGTGAAAAGGGTTTAATGTTTTTACAATCACTATATAAACCCCTATTATGTATCATACAATTATATCAATCATTATTAGGAGGGATAATTGTTTGTTCACTTTTTATGATACTGATGAGGTTCTTTAACACAGTCCTGTCTAATTTTCGGGAATCTGCCTTGTCAAGTCCAATATTCAATCATGGAAATATGATATTAAATTATTCACCTTAATTTTGGGCATAATCATGTTAATCAAACTTGGTGGTGGTGACTAACCGTCTAAACCAACTAATATAAAATTTAAAAAAAAATAATTAGCCGATATCCGGGTATTTAATGTTCGGGTTTTTAAGAGTTCTGCTGTGTTAAATACAGTTCTACGCCATAAAAGATATATATAATCTTTAGGTTGGTTTGTTACATGTTTGATAATTGAATGGTAACGAAGTCGCTATAAACATCTGCCTCATATTTTTAAATCAAATTTGTTTATTTCCCATATAATCCATGAAGGAATATAATCTAGAGTCTACACAAGTGTAGCTCAATTTTAAAATTTGATCAATTTGTATTGATACATTTTTCAATGATCATATTAAAGACACTTTAACCTAAGCCCGATTAAATCTCCACGCAGACTAGTCAAATATATGTATATATAATATATAAAACCGTTTAATATGATCGAAATTATTAAGAAGTGAGAATGATGATACAAATTTTACAAGAAGCCTGTTTTCAATAAAAAAGGTTGATCAAACTAAAATAAAGCAAAATTGTTTAAAATAATTTGAAAATGTGAAAACTATAAGTTGTATTACATTACATACATATCGACCACGTTCTTTATATTTAAGAACTTTAGTTGATAAAGCAAGTGTAGATTTTTTATTTTCTGAAAAATGTTTTGTTTAAAAATATTACTTGTCACGGCTTTGTTTTTTTTTTATATTTCATTATTAATAATAAAACGTGCTACACCAATTACCAATTACCATATCATAAACATTGTTAAAAAACTGATATACAATTTGTAAAACAAAATCACCAAACAAGTCAATTATTTACATTTTCTAGTTTATAAATATGAAACATAAAACTATTACAAAAACCCACATCACATAACATTATATAACACAAACGAATAAATATTGTTGTTTTAATTATTTAGGTTCATCGACAATATTACAATTGTTAAAAAATTAAATAAAATCAAACTTTTTCAAAATTCCAAAAATATTCTAGAAATTAGAATGAAATCAAATATTTAAACTTTTTCTAAATTCTGATGATATGCCAAAAATTCTTAAAAATTCGAACTTTTCCAAAATTCTAAAAATATTGCAAAAGTTATTACAAAATCAAAAATTAAAACTTTTTTCAAAATTCCAAAAATTATAATAATATCAAAAATTAAAAATTTTTCAAAATTCTAAAAATATTTCAAAAATTCTTACAAAATCAAAAATTAAAACTTTTGCCGAAATTCTAAAAATATTGCAAAAATTATTACAAAATCAAAAATACAAACTTTTTCAAAATTCCAAAAATATTTCAAAAACTACAACAAATTCAAAAATTTCCATGTCCAATTTCATTTTAAATTACATTTACGTCATAAAAACAGCTACATTTTTTTTCCCAAAATATTGGCTAAAAAATTAAATGAAATCATTTTTTGACACACTTGACATTATTTTTTGACAAACTTATAATGCCATAATTCTCTATAATAATAATAAAATATCATGTCATACGAACTATTAATTTTATTTTTTTCTAAAAAAATTGGGTAAAAAATAAATAAAAACCTTTCTTTTGACACACTTGACAACATTTTTTGACAAACTTATAATGCCATAATTCTCAATAATAATAATAAAATTTCATTTCAAACAAACAATTTATTTTTTTTCCAAAAAATTGGGTAAAAAACTAAATAAAAATCTTTTGACACACTTGACAACATTTTGTTGACAAACTTATAATGCCATAATTCTCAATAATAATAATAAAATTTTATTTTAAACAAACAATTTTATTTCCAAAAAATTGGGAAAAAAAAAATAAAAATCTTTCTTTTGACACACTTGACAACACTTTTTTGACAAACTTATAATGCCATAATTCTCAATAATAATAATAAAACTTCATTTCAAACAAACAATTAATTTTATATTTTTTTGCCAAAAAATTAGGTAAAAAAATAAATAAAAATCTTTCTTTTGACACACTTGACAACTTTTTTTTGACAAACTTATAATTCAATAATCTAGTTTTTGATCTCACATACCAATCCCGACCATCAAGATTTCTCCAAATTCAATGTTCCTACTCGTAATCACTTAAAATGAACGTTTTTTAAGCCAAAAATATGCAAATTTCCTTGTTTTGACACACATAAAGATTTTTTTGACACACTTCCGGTACAGTTATCGAACACAGCGTCCTTTCGGACCTGTCCCTTGAGTATACCTATTTTTAGAAAAAAAAATTTTTGAAATCCCTCCAGCGGTTTTCCCTGCAGCGTAGGTAATGACGGCCGGACGGCCGGCAGACAGACATACATTTTTTTTTTTTTTGCTTTTTTAGAATCAGGAGGTCCTAAAACGTCGAGAAATGTCAAAAAAAGTGGGGGTAAGAATTTCACTTTGAGCTCATGAATGTAATACTTAGGTCTTTCAGACCGAAGTAAATAACAAACCGATTAATAAATTTCTAAATTAATAAACAAGTTTTAAATATTTGTGCCCAGTTAAATTAAAATTAATTAAAATGTGTGTTCATGGAAAAGTAATTGCTGAAGAATGTGATGTCAGTGGCGTAGCCAGAATTTTTTTTTTTTTTTTTTTTTTTTTTTTTTTTTACTTTATTTATTTATTTTTTTTTTACGATTTATATGTTTTACATTTACACTAAGATTACATTATTTGCTAACATATAGCTCAAGTATTATTATTTATCGTCTACAAAAGCACATAGTGTGCTTATCCGTAGACATTTAAAGTTGTATTATTTTATTTTTATTTTGATTTTGAGTACATATTGTATTTTATCAGTTTTTAAGTTGTTGATTTGCATTTTTCCTATTTTTACATCTTTTATCAGTTAGTTATTACAATTTCTTATAAAATTATATAATTAGTTTGTGTATAATTGGTAGACATGTATCTTCAGTACCTCCTTGAATTTAGAAATCTTCTTAATTGTTTTAATATTTTCCGGTAATTTATTAAAAAAGGATAGACCTTGGTACAAAAAGTTTGCTTGACCTCTGACTGTGCGGCAAAAATTCAAATAGTAATTATCTTTTTGGCGTGTTGAATAATTATGAACTGAGCCTACAATTGCTAACGACATATTATTCTTTATTAAGTTGTTCTCTATCTTAAATACAAGAAGAACTGATTCGAACATTATTAAAGCATCCAACGGCAGATTATTTTGGTTATACAGTAACCTTGTAGGAGTTAACTTTGGTAAGTTTTTTACGCTCTTTAAACATCTATTAATAAGACGTTTAACTTCATTCAGTCTAAACTTAGCTGAGAATCCCCAGATAGGTAGCAAATATCGCACTTGACTCATTACGTGGGCATTAAAGATATTGTATTTAATACTTATTGGTAATATATTTTTCATTTTAAATAGTATAAAAGATATTGCTCTAATTTTTCCCTTAATTGATTTTATATGTTGTTCAAAATTCAGACACGAATCAACAAGAAGTCCTAAATATTTAGTTATATATACCCGATTTATTAAATGATTCTCAACCTTAATATTGTATAGATCTATGTCATTTAAATTTTTGTTAGGAGTTTCAAAAATAATGTAATTAGTTTTAGAGAGATTTAATTTGAGATGATTACTGACCGCCCATTCATTTATTTTATTCATGTCTTCTTGCATTTTAGTCATGAGATCATCGCAACTCAATTCGTTATATAGGACTGCAGTGTCATCTGCATACATTTGAGGTTTTCCATGTAAATCCAAACAAAATAGGTCATTTACATATATTATAAATAATAAAGGACCCAATAGGGAGCCTTGCGGAACACCATGTTTTATGTTTAGGGAAGAACTTAAAGTTTCATCAATTTTCACAAACTGAGAGCGATTTTTTAGATATGTTTCAAATATTTTAAGCTCATTAGTACCTACACCTATTTTGTTTAACTTAAACAATAATCGTGCTGATTTTATAGTGTCGAACGCCTTTTGAAGATCTATAAATATACATGAAGTATATAATTTTCTATCTAGCCCCTCTTTTAACTTTAGAATCATTTGACCAGTAGCTGCCAATGTACTTGACCCACTCATAAATCCAAATTGATTTCCGTTTATGATTTTATTATTTAAACAAAACTTTTGCAGTCGTTTATATATGACAATTTCCATGCATTTTGAGAAGGTAGAGAGAATTGATATCGGTCTATAATTAGAAACTTCATAAGAATCTCCGGATTTGAATACAGGGCATACCTGGGCTACTTTGAGACTGTCGGGAAAGCAATAGGATTCCATTGACTGATTGATAAGATCAACCAATTTTTGAGATAGTATTTCATTGTAGTGGAGGCAGAATCTAGATGATATATTATCAAATCCATTGGCAGAGCGGTGATTTAAATTCTTAATAATATCTGTAATTTCTTGGAGATTAGTTGGGGTTAGGGTAAAAGGATCTATAACAAAATTTTGGTCATTACTATCTTCATTTGATGCCATATTTTGAGGTAACAGATCATCAACGCAATTGACAAAATATTCATTAAACCTATTACAGGTTAGCGTTTTGTCATCGATTGTTTGACCCTGACTATCTTTAATTTTAATAACTTTCGAGTTCTTTGATTTATTAAAAACAAATTTATTTAATATTTTCCACAGACTTCGCGCATCACTTTTATTTAGTTCATTTTGAAAATATTTCATTTTCCCATCATTTATAGTCTCTACGACTTGCTTCTTAAAAAATTTGAAACGATCAACAAAATAACTGTTTGATGGAAATTTGGTTTTAAGATTATAAAATTTATCTCTTAGTTTGATATTTTCTTTTACAGATTTATTAATCCAAGGTAACGAAAATGTACATGGCAACCTAATTGCATGATCGTGTGTATTGTGTTTAATTGTTTCCTTACATACATTTATTAAATCATCAAAGGTTTGACAACTGCTTATTGATTCTGCTAATTTGGCAGAATCTATTTTACTGTGATCTAGAGTTTTTTTTATGAATTCAACTTTTGTGTTTGTAATATCTGGTTGACTTAGGCTTATTAATAATAACCTATGATCACTTATACAATGATCTATCAATGATAAGGAGTAACTGCGATCTACGATATCCGTGACCAAATGATCAATAATTGTATGGGTAGAAGATTTAATAGTATGTGCAACTCTCGTAGAAAACAATTTATCTATTTTATTTAAAACTAAATATCCGTTTGAGTTTAATATATCATAGTATTCTGAAATTTCAGTACTCGATTTTAATAAGTTTAAATTGAAATCACCCAGAATTACACATTTATTATACCTTTCCAATAAATTATTTAAATTCTCAAAAAATGCGTTAGTATAAGTACCTGATTGATTATACACATCAAATTAAATTTTAAGTCTGTTAGATGAACAACTAGAAAATCATTGCTCTCATTACATTCACTGTATAACAGGTTAGAATTAGGGTTTCTAAATATCCGACCTATTTGATTATCCGGATATCGAATACATAAACAATAAATTATCCGGATAATCCGGATATCCGGATAATTAAACAATAATTAAAACATGTTTTTTACTTTGCGGTATTTAAATCATTTATGTATATTTTTCGTGTATCTATATTAATTAATTTTTATATATAGTCACAAAATAACAAAAATAGTAACAAATCATAAATAATAATAATAAAAAAATAAAATTATTGATAAATTTAATTAAATTAATGAAGTTATTGATGCATTTATAAAAATGCATATTTTAGAAAAATTATTGCATTAATTAATTAATTATTACAATGTCTCGATATTGAATCGAGTTCTAATTTTTGTCCTGGTAAGACCAGCAATTGAAAATACCCGCTCCGTTGCAGTCGATGTAGGTTTTATTTGTAATAATACGCAATATAGAATATTTAAATTGCCCTCCGCTTTTTATAATTATTTAAATAAATGAAATCTTTTTTCAGCAATATGGAACTTCCTTCATTCTGCTTCTCAACATGAGTAATTAAAGCAATAAAGTTGTTGTTCTGCTTCTCAACATGAGTAATCAAAACATTAAAGTTGTAAATAAATTTTTAAAACTTGTAGTCACTTCACTGCACTAACAAACTCTGCAACGCAAGTTAATAGTTATTTGAACTTTTCAACGCAATTTGATTATTTTTTTACAAAAATAAATGGTTTTTTAATATTCGGATAGTTGCAGAAAAGTATCCGGATAATCGAATAGTCAAAATATGGTCGAATAATCCGGATAATTCGATATCCGGATATCCGGATTAAAAACCCTAGTTAGAATGAATATTATTGATGACGTACATTGGGGGGGGGGTCAAGAATTATTTTATAAGACTTAATAGTTTAACCCAATAAACCAATTAATTAGTTATATTAATAATTCATTACAATAATATATACTTCATTTTAATGTTTCCTTAATTTTAATTTTTTTAATTAATGATTTTTTAAAAAGTAGATTAATGATTATTTTTAACTATCTTAAATTATTTTACATTAAATAATTAATTTTAAAGAAAAAGATTTCTTACCTTGTAACCTATGTAAAATCTACATCTATTTGTAAAATTTAAAGACGCAAGAACACAACTTCTCTCTTCAAATTGAAATTAACACTGAGCAATAAATGTTTGAAGTAACGAAAAAAAAAGTAGCTAGTAGCTAGATTTTGGTTGTATGGAATTATTTCGTGAAATGAGATTTCTAAATGGGATTTTTGCATTCAGATTCAGTGGAATGAGAAAATAAATTCCGCATTTGTGGGATGAACTGTCAAATTATCTCGTCAACGAATTTATAGACGAAATGCGATTATTTGCTTTGAAATTTTGTATAGACCCACAAAAATGGAGAAAAAAATGTCGAAAAAAGTTACGATAAATCAAAAAGATATCTACTTAGGCGCCAAGATTTTTTTTTATTTGATGTAGAATCACAAAATTACTCTTTTTTGATACGATGTTATTCAAATATGTTCCTTCTACAAAATTTACTATCCCGATTTCCTATGTGTATACAAGATAAACAGATCAAAACGTTCGCTTTTACTACATTTACTTAAATTACCCTAAAAAAATTTTAAAATATCCGCTTGCGCCTAAGTTGAAGTAATCATGCCAAAAGAAATTTTAGTTAATTATTTAGAGGAGAATGTGGATTTGGCGCGTGGGAGTTAACGATATTTTATTTTATTATTTATCAATAACTATTTTAGAAAAATTAAAATGTTTATTTAATTTATATACAAAACATATTGTTTTGTATGTTTCTCGCAAATTTGATAAGGCAGACGGAAATAGGGAAATGGGACGGTGTGGCAAAATACACTATTCAAACACACTATTTATTAAATTCTGAAGAACAATTTTACAGCTAAAATCTATAGCGAACTTGTAAACTAGCTATCGAAAGAAACACAAATAAAAACAAGTCAATAAACTGACAAAAGAATTCCATCTTAAAAAATTTGTACTAGTTTAGAACTTGTACTAAAAAGGCTATCTCGAAAAGAGAACGAGAATACCAATTAGTGGAATTGAATTATTTAGTGAGAAATCAAAATTCGAGATAAATAATAATTCCATTCCATTTCATTTTTTCTCATGGAACCAGAATCGAGGTACTGATTCGTTCAAATAAGTAATTTAAAATAAAAAGAATACCAGTACGCCTATTCCTGCATTTCCCTGGGAATTGGGAATTGAGAAAAAAGTGCAATGAATGAAATAAAGAAAATTTTCTAATACGAAATCGCTATTTCCCGCGGCACGGAATACTAGTTATGAAAAAATTGCTGTAATTTATTTCTCAATTCCTATTTCACGATGTACAGGAATAGGGCTGCAGATGTACTCATAAAGAAAGAATAGTAGACAAAATAGTAGACCAGTGGGCATAAATAAAAGACGCCAGAATAGTACATTATGATGCTAGGACGTAAAGCTAAAGATTTTGGACGTATGTGGAGTTTGCATCCACATTAAGTCCAAAATAGCTTACATCCGTGCATCATATACTATTTTTTATTCGCCGCAAGCACAATATTTAAAAAAAAAATGTTTATTCTAAATTAATAGTTATTTATTGTACAAGATGATAAAATTGCACTTTATCTTCGAGAGCTATTTTAGCGTCGAGGCGTCAGCATCGAGAAGATAATGGAATTTTATCGTCGTGTGGAATACAACATTTTATTCTATAGCAATTGTTGAAGAAGACCAAAGATGCCAAAAAATCAATGATAAATTTAATTTAAAAGTATCAGGAAAAAAACAGTTTCACGAAAAAATGAGTATAGGTAGGCTTTGATAACTTTTTTAGTTTTATAAACAAACAAACAAATCAATTTTTTTTTTTTTGCAAAAATTGAATTTGAAAACTAAATAGTTTGGGTTTGTCAATATGTGCGATATTACAGAAGAAAACTGCCTTCTAATATGGAAGGAGGCTTCAGAGACAATTCGTAGATGGCCTGAAATTTTGAATTGCCTGAAAACTCGCGGATGGTACATCAAAGAGAATACCTCTGCTTTCAAAAATGGAAAAACTGGAAGAATATCAACAGCAAAATACTTTATCTACCCTTTCTGTTAAAGTACTACTTTATCTACCCTTGATGGTAAAGTGCTATTTTTCCCTCTAATTTTAGTTGATAATAGCACGTTTTAACAGTTGCTATAGAAAAAAATTATAAATTTGCATAAATTTTAAAATAAAAATATGTGGAACAAGCTACCTTTGACATAATATTTGTTATTTTTTCCAAATTATTGTATCACTATTTTTTTTTTATTTAGCGTATGGTTTTTTTTGTGACACATTAAAAATTAAACTTAAAATTGGTAGACTCTTCTAAGTCCACCTAAAACAAAACATGGATACACATTAAATGAACTTACAATCGATTTGATTGCGCGTCTATGAGTAAAAAAGTAAAAAGTAAAATATTTGAACATTGGGCAGTACATTTGAACATTAGATGTTTACATCGAGCGAGTCTATCCATGCTACTACGTCAAAAGTTGACAAATAGATGTCTGAGATGTCGCCATTGTATCGTCGAATTGGACACACAGTTTCAATGTGTTTTATGGTTTGTTGTGGAGCCCGCAGTTACACTCAGGGGACTCTGAAATGCCCCACTTGTAGAAAGAATAAGCACAACGTCCATGATTCGTTCTTATTCGGATGATTATAGTCCATGTATGACGTGGCAGATCGAAACCAGGTTGGGTAGAAGTCGGGTTAGTAATAGAAAGGCCAGCTGTGTTGTTATAATGCCAGGAGGTGTCCCAGGCATCCAAGATATTAAAATTAGTTGGCAGCAGGTTGCTGACAGTTTTATGTAGAGGCTTTCTTGACTTCAATCGACAACGAGTGTGGTCACCGTAATATTCGTGCAAAGGTAACGTGATGTTGTTGGTTACCTTTTAATGTTTACACATGAGAGCATGCGAGTGTCTGAGTGCATGTGGAGCGATATTGCTTAACACAGGGGCCAAGGAAAAGGGGTGGATCTGATAGTACCATTTATAGTACGTATCGTGGCATGCAGCTGGCAGTCAACTTTTTGAGAATGTGTGCTAGTGAGTATGCTTGCTATCACTATGACAACATAGAAAGGGTGGGGTTCTGTGGAATGAAAAGAAAGCAACTGATCAATTCATTCGTAAGATACCAGGGAAAAAATCTTAATATTAGAATATTAGAGCAATTCTTCTAGATTACAGAAACTTTAAAATTTCAATGGGGGGGGTTTAAACCCGAACAAACCCGTATGTCGCTACGCCACTGTGATGTGATGTCAGGGCTTTGATAATTATTTGTATCTTAATACTATATGGATGTTTTTGTGGCGACCATATTGTACCGCAGTGTGGCATGTTGTTCTGTAAATCCATCACGCACCTTAGGTGTGAGGAGAAAAGGTTCCAGAATAAATGTTTTTCCCATATTTTTATAATTCTAAAATTTGTCATTAGTGCAATTGCCGATAATTCTAAAAAATTTCGGCAAATTTGGAGAAAATGTGAGGTGGAGGTTTCAAACAACAGTTTATTTGAAACATCAACAGCTTTAAATTCAGGCATTCGATTTAGATAAAACTTGGTATATAAGCTTTTGGTGCTTTAGTTCTAAAAACTTTCGGACAAAATTGAAAAACGTGGGAGAAAAGTTTCGCGAACAAATGTTTAGCTATTTGAAACCTCAACAGCTTTCGATGGAACTTGATACATAGGTCTTCAGTACGGTTTTTGTTCTGAAAGATTTCATATAAAATTAGACAAAGTGAGGGTGGTTACACGAATAAATGTTTATTTGAAACTTCAATAACTGTATGTCGTGTATCAATCGATTTTAATGCAACTCGGGCAACAGGGTTTAGTGTACATTGTACTGAAATCTTTTGAGCTAACTTACTATATTGTTATAAATGGCTAACTATTGTTATAAATTTCGAAAATATGAAAAACTGCTGGTTACGATGGTATTTTTCCAGAATTTTTTAAAACTGCGGGAAAAATAGAAATCAATGGCTATAACTAAATTTTTCTCGAATATCCTAGTAAAGTAACCGGTAATCTTTCAAAACATTTTAAGACTACGAAAGTGATACCGATACTTAAGCCAGGCAAACCATCCAACAGACCAGAAAGCTATCTCCCAATCGCTATTTTGAGCACCTGCTATAAATTACTAGAACGACTCATATACAACCGTATCGCACACATCTTGAATGACCAAACTCCAGTCAAACAAGCTGGTTTCTGTCTCAATCGCAGTTGCACTGACCAACTGCTCGCTTTAACATCCTATATCGAAGCTGGGTTTTAAAAAACAATTAAAAACAGGAAAAGACAGGAGTGTCTTGGAAGATTTGCTTTAAAATGACCTGGCAATAATGAATGACTATTTCCGAACGTGGAGCTTATTTGCTAATCTAAGTAAAACCGAGCGCGTATGCTTCCACTTAAACAACAAACTGGCAAAACATGAACTATCAGTGTTATTTAACGGCACTGTCATTATAAACAATCAACAACAAAAGTAACAGGAGATTACTCTATATCGTCGGCTTAAGAGCATTTACGTGTAACTACAATTTAGAGAAAAAAAGTCCGAACGGCAAGATGTCCGCTAGAAATAGGTAGATTTCGAGATCAGACAGTTTTGTGTACAAGTAACAATTAGTTTAAAGAAAACAAAGTAATTACAAACAGATATCGAACAAATTTTAAAAAGAAAATTAGCTACATATAAGCAAAACTACATCTATCCAATTTTGCAACAAACAAATATCAGATCTACCACAGAAGATATGTGCGACAATTTATGACACTATATGAAAAACAAACGCCAACCTACTCTATATCATATGTCGTGCAACTACTGCAAAATATCAAAACAGTTTATTTCTAAGAAAAAAAAGTTTTTTTCTTCTATTCAAACCTTTTTATTTTTTTTTATTGACTGTTATAAGGTTTTTGCAAATTGTTTTTCTTAGGGCTTGTTGCAAACTTTTTTGTTGAAGCCGACGAGTCAAAAATCTCTAACTGCAGAGGTTTATGTTTATAAGAAACGGATTAAAATGTTTCCACAGATTCTAAATTTATGAAGTTTTTAAAAATATTAATATCCAAACGGCCGTTATAACGGATTTAAAAAACCAATTTTTTTCTAATATGAAGCCTCTAGTTTCTTAACCATGTGTTAGATTTAGCTGATTTACGAACCTGTTCAAGATATTTATAAAACACACGTTTTAAAGAAAGGTTTTTCGATCTGGCTCCACAAATGTGACCGTGAGAGTTCCGGTGCTTTAAAACGCATTTTGTGTTTTACAAACTTTTTTGTTGGAGCCGCTCACTCAGAAACTTCCGACCTCTGCACTATTTTTTGAAAGAAATCGATAAAAAAGTTTTCAAAGATTTTAAATTTGTGAAGTTTTTAAAAATATTAGTATTCAAACGGCCGTTATAACGGATCTAAAAAACAGAGTTTTTTTCTAGTATAAAGCCTCTAGTTTCTTAACCATGTGTTGGATGTGGCTGATTTACGAACTTGTACAAGATATTTATAAAACACACATTTTTAAAAAAAGATTTTTGATCTGGCTTTACAAATGCGACCGTGAACACCTGGTGTTCAAATTTATAATTATTTAGCAGAAATGAATTGGAACGATATCTTGCTAAATTTTACTTCGGTCTGAAAGACCTAAGAATTACATTCATGAGCCAAAAGTGAAATTCCTTTCTTTCAAGTAGTTTTT
Source organism: Diogma glabrata (assembly GCA_963693315.1). Taxonomy (NCBI): domain Eukaryota; kingdom Metazoa; phylum Arthropoda; class Insecta; order Diptera; family Cylindrotomidae; genus Diogma; species Diogma glabrata. The sequence continues at coordinate 122,393,351 of OY856188.1, forward strand.
ATAAAAAACACTAATTCAGCTTCTGTCTTAAGAACAGAACAAGCTTTTAAAACAGAAGCTGAATTAGTGTTTTTTATAAAAACTACTTGAAAGAAATTGAATAATTATCAGCATTTCACAATTGTACATAGTGAAAAGTGAAATTACCCCCACTTTTTTGGCATTTCTCGACGTTTTAGGACCTAACTGATTCTAAAAAAGCAAAAACAAAAATGTATGTCTGTCTGCCGGCCGGCCGCCGTCATTACCTACGCTGCAGGGAAAACCGCTTGAGGGATTTCAAAATTTTTTTTCTAAAAATAGGAATACTCAAGGGACAGGTCCGGAAGGATGTTGTGTTCGATAACTGTACCGGAAGTGTGTCAAAAAAATCATTAAGTGTGTCAAAAACAGCAAATTTTCATATTTTTGGCTTAAAAAACGTTCATTTTAAGTGATTACGAGTAGGAACATTGAATTTGGAGAAATCTTGATGGTAGGGATTGGTATGTGAGATCAAAAACTAGAATATTGCATTATAAGTTTGTCAAAAAAATGTTGTCAAGTGTGTCAAAATAAAAATTTTTATTTACCTTTTTACCCAATTTTTTGGAAAAACAATAAATTAATAATTTGTATGACATGAAATTTTAATATTATTATAGAGAATTATGGCACTATCAGTTTGTCAAAAAAAATAATGTCAAGTGTGTCAAAAAATGATTTCATTTATTTTTGTACCAATTTTTTGGAAAAAAAATGTAGCTGTTTTTATGACGTAAATGTAATTGAAAATGAATTTGGACATGGACATTTTTGAATTTGTTATAGATTTTGAAATATTTTTAGAATTTTGCAAAAAAGTTTGTATTTTTGATTTTGTAATAATTTTTGCAATATTTTTAGAATTTTGGAAAAAGTTTTAATTTTTGTTTTTGTTATAATTTTTGCAATATTTTTAGAATTTTGAAAAAAAAAATAGAATTCTTTTATACATAATTTTAAAATAAGTTTCAATTTTTGATTTTATAAGAATTTTTGGAATATTTTTAGAATTTTGAAAAATTTAAAATTTTTGATTTTATCATAATTTTGGAAAAAGTTTTAATTTTTGATATTGTCATAATTTTTGCAATATTTTAGAATTTTGGAAAAAGTTTAAATTTTTCGAATATTTTTAGAATTTTGAAAAAATTATAAATTTTTGATTTTATTATGATTTTTATAACTTTGGAAAAAGTTTCAATTTTTGATTTTGTTATAATTTATGCATTATTTTTAGAGTTTTTGAAAAAGTTTTAATTTGTGATTTTGTAATAATTTTTAAATATTTTTAGAATTTTGTTTGAAAAAAGTTTGATTTTATTTAATTTTTACAATATTTTTGGAAATATGAATTTGTGATTTTGAAATATTTTCTCGAAACGCTAAACGGAGAGGTTTTGAGTAGTTTGCTGATTGTATAATCTTTTCACTAAATTATGTTAATTTATGATCTGTTATAATTTTCCAACAACGTATTGATGTTTCGTGTTAGTTTTGTAATACATATCCAAATAGAGATAAAAAATACATGTACTTTAACAAAACGGTATGTTTGATATACATCGCTGCCCAAAACTAAAAACCATGTCCTCATAAAAGTGTTTTGCCGAAAACTATATAAAAATCCTTAACCCAGACCGAAGTCTTGATATCTCAGAGCTGTGAGATTTCAGCCCCTCCATATTTTCAATTTAGCATGATTTAGAATTTGGAGACCATTTAGCATTCAATTGGAACTTAGTCTTAATGTTCATACGTTTTTCCAAAACAAGAAAATTATTTTAAACGTCATAAAAGTTTTGGACACACGTTATCGTATGCAGGACAATGTATGACATAGTAACATACAAACACAAAATAATTCTTTCTAGCTTTCAACAAATTGTTTTAATGACTTACTACTAGAATTCATTGTATTTTGTATCCCCCATAACGCCCTTTGTTAATAAAAAGCTAATATACGCTCAATTTAAAGTGCGATGTTATTAAATAAATAATAATCAAACTGTTTTGTTTTAATTCTAGAGCGTGGAACAAAGAACGTGCGAAATGCAAACAAAATGGAAAGAAACCTCGATTAAGAACTGCAATGTTTAAAGCCTACTACAAAGCGTTTATATTCGATGGTGTGCTGACTTATGCATTTGTCATAGCCAAGTAAGTATCAAATCAATTGCAAAATATGTCCAACAATCATATAAACCAATGAATTATTTCAGAACATTAACTTCAATGATATTAGCACAATTACTTTTAGCGTACCAGAGCACCATAGATTTACCTGCTTTTAATGAAACTCTTGTTATTGATTCAAATAATACAAGACACGGTGATAACACAACTCAACCAGAAGCTGCCAGTTTGTCCTCAGAAGAAATTATAAATTATTTGGATTACATATGGAATGATAAGACATGGTTAACGTTTCTATTAATTTTTGTATCTTATATTTCTGTTTTTGTATTCCATCATTTTGAATTACGACAAAAACTGCTAGGTGCTCGAATGAGAGTGGCTTGTTGCTCAATCATTTATCGTAAAATCCTCAAATTATCAAAGAAGGCAAGTAGTGAAACAGCAGCAGGATATGTTGTCAACTTATTGTCAAATGATGTGTCTCGACTAGATTACGCATTCATATTTGTTCATTATTTATGGGTTATGCCTGTTCATTCAGTTGTATTATGTTATCTTTTGTACAATGTAATTGGACCAGCTGCATTCGTTGGAGTAATTGGTTTATTGATAAAAACAATTCCAGTTCAAAGTGCTCTTAGTAAACTTTCCGCAAAATTCCGATTGAAAATCGCTGTTTGCACAGATAACCGTGTTGGAATAATGAACGAGCTTATAAATGGAATTCAAGTAATAAAAATGTATGCATGGGAAAAACCATTCCAAGCATTTGTAGCAGAAGCTAGAAGATTAGAAATTAAACAAATTCGATATGCATCTTATGTACGAGCTTGTTATTTGTCATCTTTTGTATTTACCGAACGTTCCACATTATTTATAACAATCGCAGCAATGTTATACTATGATATCCCAATCACTGCTGATATTGTTTTTTCATTAGCACAATATTATAATTTATTACAACTAATTGCCGCTATTCGTTATCCAAATGCTTTATCTATGGCTGCTGAAGCAGTTGTGTCAATTAAACGAGTTGAAAACTTTTTAAACCTAGAGGAACACGATCCGACATTGCATGGAGTAGTAATTGAACAAAATACATTGATTCAACCAAAGCAACCAATCTTAGAAGTAAATAATGTGACTGCATCATGGGATGGGGGAAAACGAAAAGCCATTGACGGTGTTAGTTTCAATGTTTTAGCTGGCAAAATGTGTGCAATAATAGGACCTGTTGGTGCAGGTAAAAGCTCTTTATTACAATTAATATTAGGAGAATTACCGATTCAATCGGGTAATATTGTTGTCAAAGGTAACATATCCTATGGATCGCAGGAACCGTGGTTATTTCCCGGGACAGTTCAAAGCAACATTTTATTTGGACAAAAGTTTTATAAAAAACGTTATAACGAAGTGATAAAGTACTGTGCGTTAACAACTGATTTAGAACAATTGCCTTATGGTGATAAGACGCTTGTAAGCGATCGTGGTGCATCGTTGTCTGGTGGTCAAAAAGCTAGAATAAGCTTAGCTCGAGCAGTGTATAAAATGGCAGATATATATTTATTAGACGATCCATTATCGGCTGTTGATACACATGTTGGACGACATTTATATAATGAAGTTATGGGTCCAGAAGGATATTTAGCTAAAAAAAGAGCAGCACGTATATTAATTACACATCAAGTTCACTTTTTAAAAGAAGCTGATTGGATTATTGCTATTGAAGATGTAAGTTTTTTATTTTGTTATTTTGCAATTTCTCTGAAATATTTCTTTTCCATTGCTTTTGTCAACTACAAATAAAGAAACCAGTCATGCTAAACTGTTTATTTATTTTTCACTGTAATTGACAAGTTATACCTAGGGTCTGTGAATAAATAGACGTATTTGATGCCACGCTAATTTCATTTATGTAAAATGACTAAAGGGTAAAGGGATAAAGCTAGACAAGGCCTCAGTTTGCAAAATTAGGGCGTTCATTCTCCTATCGTTTCTTTCCTAGTGTTATCCAATTACATTTCTTTTCCCTCGGTAACTAGTTTGGTCATAATGCCATAATTTTTATTTTCCGTTTTTCTTGATTTTTTGTTGTATCGGATTATAAATTCATAATTATAATTCTCTACAATTCTCTGCCGAAAGATAAATTTACAGCTTTTTTTTTACAATATCTCGTCAAACTTTGGCGACTCTTTACTTTACTCTACCAGTAGGCAGTGCAGGGAAAAGTGACACATCTATAGAAATTAGTTATTTTTGTAAAATAGTTCAATTTTATATCCCAATTTTCGCTTACCATCATTAACCCAGATTTAATTTTTTTAAGGGAAAAGTATTACAACAAGGAACGTACAAAGAGCTTTCTAACAGTGGTTTAGATTTTGGAAAGTTGTTGGAACAGGACGATTCGAAAAATGACGGTTTAGAAGATCATGAAAATGAAGAGAATACTGAAGTACTTCCACTCATGGAAATTGTAAATGGTTATGCTTTAATTCCAAGAAGTGATAGTTCCCTAACCACAGTATCAATGGGAAAATCAAATCAAAGTTTATATGAAACACCAGAAGTTATAGCCGAAGAGCAAGCTGAAGGATCAGTATCGTTAAAAGTTTGGGCTAGATATTTTGCAGGTGGGGGAACAGTGTTTTATCTGACGTATGCTGCCTTCATTCTAGTTCTATCACAAGTTATAACTAGTGTTGGTGATTATTTTGTAAATATTTGGACACAACAAGAATTTTTAAGATCAAATAACTTACCGACAACGTATACCACCCATGAGTGTTTATATATTTACACAGCTTTAATTGTAGCATTAGTATTCGTAAGTACATATTGTAATCACTTTGGATAAAATAAACAAAAATAATCTATTTACTTACTTACAGTTTATGATTCTGCGAGGTTATATCTTTTTCAAAATCTGTATGCGATCATCAAAAAATTTACATAACAACATGTTTGAGTCAATTTTGCATGCACCGATGCGATTTTTTGATACAAATTCGTCTGGAAGAATTTTAAATCGGTTTGCACGTGATATGGGAAATATTGATGAACTTTTACCACGAACTGTTTTGGAAGCGATTCAAGTTATATTTGTAATGATTGGCATATTATGTGTTGTTATTGTTTTGAATCCAACGTTACTTTTAGTACTGGCGGGCGCTATAGTACTATATATATTGATTATTATCGTTTATCTTCGTCCCGCACAAGACTTAAAACGTTTAGAAGGTATAGTTCGTAGTCCTGTTTTTGGACATTTATCGGCAACATTGAATGGATTAACAACTATTCGTGTAAACAAAGTGCAAACACAAGTTTCAAAGGAATTTGATGAGCTACAAAACGTGCATACAAATTCATGGCAACTAACACATGCTGCAAATACCGCTTGCGGACTATGGCTAGATTTCATAAGCTGTGCGTTTGTTGGCTTTGTAGCATTTAGTTTTATTATCTTTGAAAATAATACCTTTGCTGGAAATGTTGGTCTTGCTTTGTCACAATCGCTTATTTTAACTGGTATGGTGCAATTTGGTGTACGACAAACAACAGAATCAATACAACTTATGACTAGTGTTGAACGTATAATGGAGTATAGTGATATAGAACCAGAACACAATCCGAAAGAAAAACCATCCGAGAAATGGCCGGAAAATGGCAAAATAGTATTCGATGAAATGTCATACAGTTATGATGCAGATTTACCACCTGTATTGAAAAAACTAAACGTTAATATAAATCCGGGATGGAAAATTGGAATCGTCGGTCGAACTGGTGCTGGCAAATCTTCTCTAATAGGTGCTCTATTTCGTTTAGCGCATATTGAGGGAAAAATTACAATTGATGATGTCGATACTGGCAAAATTTCGTTAGAAAGTTTACGACAAAAGATTGCTATAATACCACAAGATCCTGTTCTATTTTCTGCAACGATTCGTTATAACTTGGATCCGTTTGGATTGTATAAAGATGAACAACTTTGGAGTGTATTAGAAGAAGTTGAATTGAAACACAAAGTTGGACATTTAGATTATTTGGTTACTGAAGGTGGGAGTAACTTTAGCGTTGGACAACGACAACTAATTTGTCTGGCGCGCGCTATTTTAAGGAATAATAAACTGTTGGTGTTGGACGAAGCTACCGCAAATGTGGATCCACAGTGAGTATTAGTATTTATTCATCCATAACTAAAATATATTTTAACCCAAATTCATGTTTTACTATTTACAGAACTGATATCTTAATCCAAAAAACGATTCGTGTGAAATTCGCTAATTGTACAGTACTAACGATAGCTCATCGCTTACATACAGTAATGGATTCTGATCGTGTATTAGTAATGGATGCTGGTTTCGCTAAAGAATTCGACAATCCTCATATTCTCCTACAAAATGAAAAGGGCTATCTCAGTGACATGGTTGCAGCAACGGGAGAAAGTGAATCGGAGAATTTGAGAAAAATTGCTGCAGAAACGTATAAAAAGTTTGAAGAAATGAAAAAAATAGAATAAACATTTTCATAGACTAATTATGATAGCGAAATATTTTTAAATAATAGAAAATGAATATTTAAACTGAAATTAATAGCGGGCAGATGCTATAGATTGCAAGTTAATTCTAAAGAAATATACAAATCTAGTTTTAAGAGCAACACAAAGATGTAATAGATATTTTGTATATTTTAAACTTCCTACTAAATCATATTATAAATATTTTACAAGAATAAAGACAGTAGTTACCAATTTTAATATATCAAAATCTACAATAAAATAAATACTAATTTACAGAAAGTTCGCCCAAATGTATGTTTTCTAAGTTAAATCATAAACAAATAATTATAAAGATATTCTTAAGTAGCACAATTATTGGACGTTTTTTTAATTCTTTGGATTTTAACACCAGTGGCACTTATTCTCCAAATGAAATGTCAGCAAAATTTGTATATATTTTCGTTTAGTATGGAAAAAGCTTGAGTATTGAGTATATATTATGGTCAGGTTTTTCAGAAATCGTTTTTTAAATACATGGGTACCCAGAACTTCCATCATATTTTTATTCAAACATTCCAGTAGGCTAAAGTGCGGTTAGCGTGCGGAAATTTTTTTTTCTTTAAACTTTATTTTTTTTTAATTTTAATTGTTAAATAAAGCTCTGATATCGACAACACATTTACTGAATATTCCGTTTAAATTTAAAAATTAATCTCATTTTTATTAATAAAAAGGATAAAACATAGCGTTTTTAGAGTAAACCACGCCAACTGCACTTTCCCCTCTAAACCGGTTGCTCCATTAAGTTCAAACTTCAGCATGGTGCATATGCCATTGTCCCACCTTTCGGTTTCTATGTAACTCGCCAAGATTTGTGACTACTCATTTTTCGGAATTTATAAAAGGTTAGGTTAACCCTTTGCATATTTTGCGATATTTTTGATAAATGCAAATGAAAAGGACACCGACAGCTCTAGATATCCATGTAATCAAAATTAGTCAATATAGAACTATAGCTACGGCCTCAAGGCGGCCACAAGACGAAAATATGCTGCCATTCCTATACCCGTTGCTCGAAAAAGCTCAAACTTTAACACGTTGCATGCTATGGTCCCACCTTTCATTTCTTGTCGTGACCCATGAAATAACACCTCAAATCTCAATCCTACTGGCAATTGGTATTTTATTGTTTTATAATAGTTATTTTAAATAGTTATGAAAAAAATACGCAAAAACTAAAAAAGTCCAAGCGGCACGTATATCCGCTAGAAATAGGTAGATTTCGGGACCAGACAGCTTTGTGTACAAATAGAATTGGATATGTCATATTAGTTTAAATAAAAAATTTAACTAGAAACAGAATAATCCAAAAAATTTATCAAACCAACCAAACTAAATACATAAACGGAAACTACTTTGTCAATGCAATTTAATAGTTTTGTTTAATTTGGTTAAAACTAAATCCTTTGATGGATTAACGTTCTAACTACATCACAACTGCCATACTATAATTTATAATCAACAACAACATCAAACAACTTTTACACCTCAAATATAATACAAATATCTATCAATTGTAAATATGTAATCAATATACATATATTTATTTCAACTAAACCACTTCCAAATATTCCAAAGAAACTATTCCCTAATTCAAAACAATAATAAATCTTCAAAACAACAACAACAAACATTCCAAACAGCGATAAAAAATATCATTTTGCGAAAAAAAAAATAAAAACCAAAAAACAAAAGAAATTATTTTTAATATTTCTATGGGATATTTATAAGATTTGTTTGTAATTATATAGCGTTTTAGGGCTTGCATTGAGTTAGTATAATGTTTGGCATTGGAACTTCTAGGGTTAGAAAGCTGAAAATTTCTGATATTGTAGTTGAAAAGTTGAATTAAAAGCTTGTATTAGTTTAATCAAAATAGACTCGAAAATGATGAAAGCAAGTCCGTTTGCGTTTGTTTTCGTTTTAATAGCCACAGGTTCTCAACCTCTGAATTTAAACAATTTTAAGTTTTAGATAGATATAAGTTGGTATCCACGTGAAAAAACGTTTTCATTTTGGAGCTTGGTCATTTTCATCTAGATCAAGGACAAGAAAGTTTAGTAAATTTTTAAAACAGCTGATTTTTCAGGAACCCTAAATGCCAAGGTTGTCATCTGACAAAAAATGATAAAAATAGGTTCAAATATTCAATATTTATCAATTTTATTTACACTTTATGTTTCAAACGGAAGTTATAACGCCTTAGATTATTCGAGTTTTAAGACTCTAGCCGCTTAAACGGTACCCCGATATGGCCAGTTCGCAAACTTGTCCAAGAGATTGTTTGCCGCAACATACACAAAAAATATTTTTGGTGTAGGTCGAAAATTGCGACCGTGAGAGTGCCGGATAATTCCGTTATACCTCATATCGTTATATATATATATATATATATATATATATATATATATATATATATATATATATATATATATATATATATATATATATATATATATATATATATATATATATATATATATATATATATATATATATATATATATATATATATGTATATAATATATATATATATATATATATATATATATATATATATATATATAATATATATATATATATATATATATATATATATATATATATATATATATATATATATATATATATATATATATATATATATATATTTATTATTTAAATTTTTTTTTCATTTTGATTTTCCGTCTCCGCTTATCATTTATAGTCGATTGGCACCAAAATTTTTCCGAAATTCCGAGATGAAGCACGTTGCAATAGGTAGATTTTTATATGAAATCTACCTAAAAAATAATTAATATCAACTGCTATCAGTAAATAAAAAAACTTTTTGATTCAAAATTAAAAATGTGTCAAATTTCTCTCCAAATGCTTTCCACAAGTTTGGAAATCGCGTTAAAATTTCACTACTCTCAATCTCCATACTAACAGGCAGATTCTGAGTTAAGAGTTTATTTTTTGACATCTCACAGTTGTGACTGCATACAGAACCGCATTTGAGGTTTTAGTCTTAGCTAAGAGAAAAGTCTTTGCTATGACTATTTTTACACCTGCGAGGGTATGTCAGAATCATCCTGTGAGATTTACAAAAAAAAATTTATTACAATAATTTATTGTTCCCGTTTATGGTTTTATTTGAATGAACAAATGAAAACACCAAGCATTAGACCATAAAATTC